>CM031953.1:25648804-25692787 GCA_018749465.1 Paracanthobrama guichenoti
TGGAAATTAAAGAAGCAAAGATTTGCCAAACCCAACTTCACAGAACCAAAAGAAAACGCTACAGTCAATAGTGTACTAGTATCAGCTGCTCAGCAACAGGGGGCCAGTAGGGAAATGTGCACTCAGCAATCGTGACAGTCCAAGTTAAAGTTGCTAAAGGCAGGTAGATCATTAAAACCTCTACGCCTTCTGGATCCAGGTAGTTCGCAACGTTTCCGCACTGAGAATCCCAAGGAATCAGCTGAATGCCAAAGGCCCAGGAACTGAAATTCTTCTGGAGGAACGTATGGGGGTGAGAGACTCCACAAGAGCGCTATGAGCCTGCAGGACTAAAGTAGGTAGCTTAGTACCGGGAGGTGTGTATAGATCTGCCTAAAGTATACATTCAAACTCTGGAAAGATGCCTCCAAAATAGAAGAGAACCTACTCACTACCATGTGGATCTGAAATATCCCTATTTGAAAGAAATTGAACCTGCAAGCAATTGTGCTGGGACATTGAAATCTTGACTGGAATTAATGTTCCAAAAAGCTATGGAACTGGAAAAGCACAGTGAACAGTCATGGAAATGGGACTATATGGGCCAAGACTGTGCTAGGGTGGGGTGGTTAACAGCCAACCCAATTTGTCCCCATGGACAAATCTAGATTAACGCTAGTGGATGCCAATCGTGATTCTGTGAGAATTCAAGATCTGTGGCTTATCAGGCAATATAATCATGACTTCCTTGAAAGGATTATGAGGAGAAAAGAGAAAGGTCAGCTGAAGACAAATATCACTGAATATAGCAAATGAATTTCATTGAATTGTAAATGGGCATTATCATCATCTCACTAGCTTCGGGTGATAAAGATGCACCTGCTTAACAATTCATGAAGTGACAGCAATAACGCATATACTTAACCCTTGCAAAAGAGATTCCAAGGATCCCCGCTATGCAAATGAGTAGTGTGTTCATGGAGGATGTGCTGAGGAAAGGATACAGAAAGGTGCCAGCAAGAATAAGTTCGAAGCGGGAATGATGCATTGCGTATGGTATATACCACATCATGTGTACCACAAGAAGAAGGAAAACTTTGAGTTGTTTTTGGATTGTTCATCTTCACAAACAAAGCTCTTAATCTTAACTTCTCCAAGGTCCTGATTCAGCAACTCCACTTTCTTGGGTGTTCTGCTTAAATTCAGGAAAGGAAAGAATTTAATAATGGCAGAGCATTGAAGCAAAGCATTAATTGTGCAGCAGTTCAAAATCACTGACTTCTTCGATTTCTGTGGTGGCTTGGTATGGGGGACGTTAACCGCTACTGAAGTCTACAGGATGAATGTTCATCTTGGTGCCGATCATCCTCCTAAGTATCATAACTTGGCCTTAAAATGCCAAACAGGAATTGATAATTCCTGAATATAGTTCTACAAACACAGATATAACTATCATATTTATTTCATTACTTGTCTCAAATCTGTGGCTTCTGTAGTATAACTGCTTCTCATTAAAGACCTCTAGGACGATGCAATTTAGGAGGATTTACTTTGAGTAAATTAAGTGAGCAAAGAAGCTGAAGTCCGAGGGCATTCCAGAGTTACAGAGCCTCTGTGAAACAGCTGACTTGGACAGAGAAAACTTCCTCTGAGAGGCACCTGAATCTGAGTGGAATATTCAAAGAATGCCCACCCTTCCGACAGCCGCGACACAGAGCTCCCACAAGACGAACAACTTTTCTTCTGTAGTCAATCCCACTCATGACCCAGTCAGTTTCCCTTTCCTGTTCCCGGCGGCTACAAAACTGCAAAGGCTCTGCCATAGGCATGGGTGGGAGGAATAATCTCAAATGAAATGATGAGACCACAAGTAAAAGATGGCTACAGGAGTTAGACCAGCTGCAGATTTGAAGTGACAGGTGCATGAAGCCTGAAAATTCTGGTGTTGTAAAGATCGCAAATTACATCACTTTTGTGATGCGAAAGAATAGGTATGACGGTGTTACCTCAAACTTACAACCAGTATCAAAAATGTCTATGTCACTCTGTAATGGAGCTTATAGTCCTGAACAATTGAAACGGATGACTGCCTTAGACTTGAGCCAGCTAAATCCATGGGGTGGAAGGTGGGATAGAATGCAAAAAGGAATCAAATGAAACGAAGATGTACAAAAATACAATATTATTGAACATGCGACACATAAAGGTGAGCTCATTGAACAATATATATAACATTATATACAAAAATGATACATTATTTTGGAAATGGTTTCACATTCTCTAACTACACCTCTTTGTAATAGTCTCAGTCTGTGGGCACACACCCTGCCTCTGTACTGGCTATGTCCTGGTTGCACTTGTTTGAATTGCCCAAGGTTCACCCTGGCAGTTCTCTTGGGCATGAATGGACTGGCAGCTGGTGCAGCAGGGTGAGCTGGTGCCCTGCACCACTGTAGCTGTAACAGTGGCTGTACTCACTGGTATCCCCTGACCATCTGACTCGAACCATCGGGATTCCTGGAAATACTACAATACCCTGGAAAACCTGGGTGCTGCTGATATAAATATTCGCACCATCTGCAGTGTTGATCCAGGTGCTGATGTGCACCAACATCTGACTCCTACACGCTGTGCCTTGGGTCTGAGAGGGGTCGCCTAACAGAAGTCTGGGGCCTCTGCTTTGCCTGACTGCCAGCTCTCTGGTGCTTTATATTATGCTGCCCTCTGTTGTTCTGGCTTCAGTTCATAGGCGCTTTTTGGGCAACCTGGAGGAGGCCTGAGCTTCAGGGAGGGGCCATAACTGAATGCTCAAAGTGCAGCAGCAGACAGTTCCTGCTTTTTCTGTCTGCTGTTGTACCTACTGAATTAGGTGTCTGCTAACCTCCACCAGCCGTACTTGACGCCTCCCATCACTAAGCTGCTGCCCAGCACAGTTGCCTTATCCCGCGATAGTCTTGCAGTGATCAGAGACTCATCCTTTACAGGGCCCCTGCCTTTCTTTGAGGTCTCCAGGTCTCCAAGCAAAGAGCAATTATGGTAAGGCTTCCTGGCTGGTTTAAGCTGAGGGCTGTGTGACCGAGCCCACCAGATATTCTGGGCAGCCTGTCCACATGTTGATAACCCCGACATTTTGCAGTCAACAGCCTATTAAATAAATACAAACAAAAAAATAAAATAATTGGCATCACATCTGTTTGATGCATAATCTGTTATTTTCCCCTGTTTATCACTATAAAGCCTGGACATAAATCTGTATAGTACAAAAGTACTACAGAAATAAAGCTGACTTGATGATATTTGTCATTACTAATGACTTTAGGCTTTAGGCTTTTATTACTTTTAAATTTAGAATGTGGAAAGTCTGGATTTAAAGCACTGGATGTTAATTCATCACTGTTTAAATTTAGTATTTGATTTGAAATGGAAATACAAAGAGGTAAATGATTACCTATCACCATATCATCATCATCATCATCATCATCATCACCATCACCACTCACCATCACCATCATCATCCTGGACAGCATCCTCTGGCTCTGAGGAAGTGAGAGACAGCAGTCCCTGAGGGTCCAGCCGACAAAGTGAGACTGTGTGAGGCCATGTGTGGGGTCAGGGACCAGTGAAGGGATGGAGCCCCAGCACAGACGTGGCACTGCTGGTGACCAGGATGAACCCAGTGTCAGTGTGGAGATGGTGACAGAACAGCTTCCAGATCTGTAAATGGTGATCCTCATTGATGTCATATATATACACCACATCTTCATTTCATCTTCATCTCGCTTCCTCCACACTGAGGTCCTCCAATGATCTCAAATGAGCGCCCTGGCGTCTGCTCAGAGTCTGATCGTGTCTCTGCAGTGACTAAATTCAGTCACCATGTGGGAAATGCAGATACTGCACTCCAATGAGCTCTCACTGAACAAAACACAAAAATAAGTAGAAATTAAATATATTAGGCTTTTATAGTAGCTCATTGTGTATGAGGTATGGCTTTAGCGGGAAGTCTGTGACAGGAGAGAGAGTCAGGAACGAAATGCACGTAAGGAACTAAGGTCAAAGGAGTATCACCTGTCTTGTTTCAGTGATTGGCGTAAGAGAGACAGGATATAAGGCCCAGGAAGTGACGAAGAGGAGAAGGGGACTCGAGGAGCATGGCAGAGAGGAAATCAAGGAGGGAAACCGACGGAAACTTACTTATACAAAGAGACTATTGTTTTAAGTAAGGTTTTGATGGGAAAGTACATTGAGTAAATAAAGAGGAACCCACTTAGTCCTATGTGAAAGCCTGTCCCTGTCTTCTTCTCTGATACGAGGAATATTTGTTGCAGGTGCTGAAACTCGGATAGGGAAGAAGATCGTGAAAGGCAAGCGGCGTGCAAATACCGGGCCAGCAACGCTTTCTATCTATGGACGCTCAGGCACTTCGCGGCCTGCATCGAGCAACATCAATCGATGCTGGAGATCCGGAAGAGCAGGAGCGGCGTTTAGGCGCTCTTCTGGCCTGGCAGCAGGACCAGAAGTGCATTTCCTGGATTTGTTTGAGTGGTCCGGAGGCCGTGTGGGTGGCAGCGTATCGACTGGCCGTGCTCATTCCCTTATGTTATCGGGTGAGGCGATAGCGTGCCCAACAACTGCCAGTCCAGAACCTCCTGGCCTTATGACGATCGCGAGCCGGCCATCCTCCAGCGGTCGGGCTCCCAATAATAACATCGCCAGCGTTTCCCGGTCGCTGACATTAGGGAGAACACCTGCCTTTGTGACACTTTCCAGCAGCCGCAGGATGCTCGCGATGGCTGATGGCTGACTACGGCGTCGACAGCCGCATCAGATTGTTTGCCAAAGTGGCGCTTGAGTGAGCCGGCTGCGCGCTGCCCAGGAAGACCGCGCGAATGGGTCCAGCGACAGGCCGGCGCCGCTGACAAAGCCACGAGCTGGCGAAGATCAACTGGCGGCGCCCGGTCGCAACCTCATCGGGCAGCCTCCTTCCTTCGCCCTACCGATCGCAACACCAGCGCCCGGACGAGGAGGGTTCAGCCACGCAGGCCCGCCGAGGGAGGTTCGACGCAACTCCAGGGCGGAGCTCTCTGGATCGCGATGCCCTCCCGAGGACGTGGAGACTTCGTCCCATCCAGCCCCGGTCCCATCCCCTCTCTCCACGCTAATCCTTTGATTCCCTTCCCGCCACTGGGGCAGGGGAAAGTTCAATGTGTCTGTTACGTGCGGGACCCGTCACTTTATAGATCGTGTCCGGTGATGGAGATAGGGAACATTGATCCGGTCCCCGATATCGCCTACAGAGGCCAAGTTCTCTGATCAAGGAATGTACCTAAATACCAGTGGAGTATTCAGGGGTACCTATCCGGCATTGGTGGATTCAGGTAACTAAACCCCATCCACTCAAAGCCCATACACCATTGCATTGGATAGCAATGCCTGTTATGTACGGTGTGTACGGGGATGTGGGTGAGTTATCCCTGGTGACGGCTGGCATCTAAATTCCGGGACAAAACATAGCGAAGGTGGCAGTTAGTCCGCGCTTTCGGAGCATCCGCTTATATTTTGGGTATAAATTGGCCAGACGGTAAATTACCTGCTGAGGTATTTAAAGCGATGTCTCTTGGGACAAAAGAGGGGCGGGGAGAGAGCAGTGGTTCAAGTTGGGGAGTCTGAGCTGGGACCATCGTGGGCACTGTTCCAGAGGAAATAGAGTGGTGTAGGGAGGCTAGATCTCAATTGACCGCGATGATTTTCCTCTGGAATAGTCCAAGATGAGTCTAAAATGCGCGGTACAGGTCCGATCGACACGGACAGGCTCTCCATCCGGAACAACCACTCTTTATCCTTTATTTTGCCATATTAAAAGATAGGTTGCTGTAATCGAGTGACCCAGGACACCAGTCAAAAGATACAACCCAGCGCCGTTGATTCCAGCCGCCGGAAATGCTTTTCCAGGCGCTCACTCAATCCAGGCGGCTGGTCATTTCAGCTGCCGCCACTGGAATCGCTTTGATGGTCCGCTTGGCCGTCCACGCAGAACGGCGCAGATGGAAATGCGCTGGTCGCGGAATCGCCAGCTGCGAATCCACCGCTTTTCCAAAAGCGCCATTGCGCCTCTACCGCTTTTTATGCAGGTCCTTCGAGAATTGGCATGACCATCGACCATTAGGGAGCGTATCCGCATCGGGCATCGCTGCATTGGTCCCAGTGGATTATGCAACACGATACCCCGCAATTGCCTCCGGAGTATTTCCAAAAAAGTGTTGCGAGGCTTTGTTTAGTTTAATCTCCCAGTGGGGATCCGAAAGAGATCCTCATACTGACTGCATGGCACGGCGCGAGCGTTACGACATCACGAAACTATACTTGGATTATTACATTAACCGATCCGCACTCAGCCGCCTATCACCTAGTATGATACAGTGGTCACGAATCGTGAGACTTCTCAAAGACAAGTCATCCAAAGTTCATACAGGAAGACGCTCAAGAATTGGGATAAATGTGTTAGAACCCGTTGTTCGCTGTAATGCGAGGGTCCCGCAAGCCCCACCGGGAAGCCTTTCCCTGGCTCAAATCCCTCTTACGGACGCCAGCCCGTGGGGTGCTGGACGCTCTCAGATGCTGGGAGGACGGACTCGCACCAAAAACGAAATTCAGCATGTCATGGACCGAGAACAAAACCACACACTGGGGGCGCTTATCCATGAGAACTTGTTACAGGCCCAGACAAACAAATGGCTGTACAACAGGGGAAACTGCGTGAATTTTCACAGGAGATAGCGTTTGCATCATTCCTCACTTCTAGTTCCAAATTGCTCGCCATGGCAGGGACCTTCTTTGTGGTCAGCACGTTAATTAGAAATCCTCGATTGCGAGGTGATTCGCTCGATAGGAGCGGCACATCAAATATACCTTACCTTAACCTCCTGGAAGAAGTGGAGTGAGGCTGAGCTGCGATGCCGGGCAACGCAGTGAGCCGAGGAGGATCTCGCCAGAGGTGAACACAAAAAGCACATCACTCGCCTGGCCTCCCAGGGGAGATCATCTCTCGCTGCAGCCAATGATATAGCCTCAGCGGTAGAGCTTTTCTATTTATGACGTGTTCTCGCCTCACACCCGGCCGTGACGAACCTCATCCAGCACCATATCGAGACAGAGCCGGGCGTGGTGGTTCGCAGCCCGCCAGCAGATTGCCTTGAGCACAAGAAAAAGTGGTTCAGGAAGAATTAGAGGCAATGCTGACATGGGAGTACAGTAACTTACAGTGATTGGGCCAGCCCGAGGTTTAGTCTCAAACGATGGCTCAGTTCAATTCGTGGATTATCGCAAGGTGGTCGCTGTGTCGAAATCGACGCATAATCCAATGCCGGGCGGGTTGATGAGTTGCTCGCACTGGCCGCTTATTCGGCACTGATTTGACAAAGGGATATTGGCATCCTAACGCTTTTTATCGGAAGAAAAACAGCCTTGGCGACGCTGGTTGATTACATCAATTTGTTACACTCTTCGGGCTGTTTGGGCCCGCCACGTTGAAATGGCCGGGCTGATCACAACCCGGCTAGCGCGATTGGCGCAGGAGGTTAGGTATCTGGTTTCTACTGGGCCATGGGGTAGGTGCGTCTCAAATTGAGCAAGACAGCCGCAGTTGCAACTCAACTGAGACTCAAGACTAAAAAAAGGAGGTGAGGTGTCTTCAGCTAGCGGGATATTATAGGAGATCATTCCTACTGCATGGACTCACTAGGCCCACTGACGGGACTCCTCACTAAAAAGAAGCACCAGATCCAATCCAGTGGCGAGCTGCTGGTGCAGGCTTTACCCAGGTGAAGGTTTCTGTGGCGGGCCGCTGCAATCCCTGATTTTTCTCTCTTAGGCTACAGACGACGCTGGCTGACAGGCTGTGCAGCACTCAGACCGAGAGAGGGAGGGGAGGATGCCGGTGCTGCATATCAGTCGCAAGCTCAAAGAGAGAGACGAAGCACAGCACTCACTGGAAAAAGAATGTTTGCTTATCTGGTGGGCTGCCTACCTCCGCTATCTCCTGGGAGGGAGTTCACTTTCATCTGGGACCACGCCTTCCAGTGGCTCCACCGTGATGAAGGACACACCCAACGCCGGATCACCCGCTGGGCATCTAGCTTACAGCCATTTAAGTTCAAGGTGATCCTGAGTCGGGCGTGTGGCGGCGAGGGGCGGCCGAATGGTTCGTGGACAGGGGAGAGAGCCAGGGAACGAGCGCACGCGGCGGGAATCAAGGTCAAAGGAGTATCACCTGTCGCGTTTCAGTGATTGGCGTGGATACAGCCCAGGCGACGCATTTATGAGAGAAGGTTGGGACTCGAGGGAGCATGCAGAGAGGAACTGCTGAGGGTAAAACTGGTCGGGGTTCGACGGAGTATAAAGAGATTATTGTTTTAAGGTTTTGATGGAGTACATTGAGTAAATAAAGAGAACCCCACGAGTCCTGTGAAAGCCAATTTGTCTTCTTCCCTTATAATGAAAGGAAATATCTGTTAATTTTATATAGTGTGATTTTATGAGAATATAGAGCTGATATATTTGGGCTAGGCTATCATGTCTTACTCGTCGTTCTCTGTCAGGTTTGGTTCTGTCATTGTTCAGGTGTGTCTTGTCTATGAATCCCAGCAGTCTGCCTCCCGCCTTCACACAGCTTAATGAGCAGTAGAGGATTATGTTGTAACTTTGTGGAGCCTCTCACTGTGTGGATTTTAGCTCTCATGCCTAGCCTCGTGGTAGATAGGGAGGGTTTAGATACTTGGTGGCCAGGACGCCTGTGTCTTTGCTCAGTATTGAAATGTAATGTGCTAGTAACCTGCTGTTGGTAGTTTATGTTTAGCCATACAAGTCTATGTTTTTGAAGGCAAGTCTTTTGTTTTATGGTTTGGATATTCTGATTAAACTGCACTTTGGGTCTATGCAAATCATTTCCAGTGGACTAACTGGTTACAGAGGGCATGCTCAGCAAAGTTTTGACCATTCTGCTTTATAAAGCCTAGAGGCTCCTCAGGGAAATCCTGGCATATAAAACACACAAACAAGTCGCTTGATAAAAGCATCACAAATGCATGAATGTAAATGTAAAATATGACACAGTAGACCAGGTAGGGTTAAATCAATTATATAGACTGAGATTCACAGAAGTTGGGTAAATCTAATAATAACAACAAATTCTCTCTCACCGCAATATGCAGGGGAAACAAAATGTGGGAGGACCACTTTCCTACAAACAGCTTTCTCATAATTGGTGCTTACTCAGTGAACAAGTTCTCCTGGGGAAGCACGAAAGCTGATGGTCTATGATATGGAAGCAGGCCCCGGTCCTGGTTCCACTGGTAGACCTCCTCCAGCAAATAAATCTGGAAAATTCAGACTGTTTGCACTTGTCCCTGTAAATAGACACAAGTGACATGGGGGTGTTAAAGCAACACACAAAGACACTTAATGCTCTTTTCTCACACATGCAATACTGTGTGTGACAAAAGATACGCCTGGGATGAATGCTCTAGATGTAAATGAAAGGACTCGAGAGAAGTGGAGCCTCTGCACATCTGTACGCCTTTCGTAAGCATGCCTCCCTAGTTAAGCTTTCCCGCTCTATAGAAGTACAAATACCAGGGGGTCTGAATGCATTTAATATGCTCTTCTGGATATTCCAGATGTGCTCCATCCTCTCCGTCCAGGAGAGGGAACACCACCCAGGAGTCTGCTCTGCTGCCTATGAGCCCTGCACAGCCGCTTCAAGGAGAAGGATGGGCTGTCTCCTCTCTCCATGGGTCCTCCTCCCGGCAGCTGGAGAGCCAGCTCCACCCTGGTAAGATGCGCTGCTGATATCTTCATCTGTCAGCACAGGCCAACTCCTGGGATATCAACTGCTCTCCTTTGCTTTGTGAAGCCTGTTACTAGCCGTGATCCCACTCCAAAAATGCATGCTGACAGCCGTGACATAAAGATGGAGCACAGCTGATGGGCATCAGTTGTACACCCTAAGGCAACTCTGCACATAAAAACTAGATGTCCACATGCACCATGATCTGGCCAATCTCTGAATCTGGCTTGAGCTGGGTCCTGCCCACCCCAGTGCAGCAGCCACAGTCCAGGCAACACAGCAGGTGGGTCCACATCAGCCTTCTGGTACCGCCACCAGACCATCTACCAATGTCCAGTCCTGCTCCTTCCTGGGCTAAAGCACACTTATGAGCACCTGCCAAACTTGCCAGCTCAATAGAGGTTAGCCAGAGTCCGCCCCTGCTGTCCCAGCCAGCTTCATGATCAGTAATACAGCATGATATGAAGTATGCTGCAAACAGGAATGAAACTGCACAACACAGATAGAGTCTCCATGCTTGGGATATAATAAATAATACATAAATTAAAAAATTAAACCTTTTAGTGGAATCCATCTCAAGACAGAGCCATAGGTGGATGTAATCCTGTATGGATTTCATCCAGCTCATTGGTGGGATGGTCTTGCTATACACTGTAAGCAGCCACCTGCAGCCTGGCCACGGTAGGCCTCTGGGGTTCCTGAATCTACTGGCAATACCCCAGGTCCATTGGAGGAAGTCCACACAATGTGTGTCAGGCCAGACGCTTAGAGCCACCCTCACTGTGGCTCTCGCAGTTGTTTTATGACCCGGTGGACTGCTGCTAAGGCTACGTCACAAAGAGCAGCCGAATGGACCCTATCACAGGCACATTTCAGGGAAAAGCAAAATCCACATTTATATATTTTTGGCATTTGTATCTATCAACTGAATGTGGAATGAAAGTGTACTACTCCGTGTGAGGATGACCTCAAACTCAGATCGATGGTCAGATCCAGCTAAGTTGTGTACAGTGTGACTTCCAAGACATTAATGTGAGGCTTTACACTTTGGCAGATGAGGCTCTGTGACCATGTTGTACATCCTATCATGTCCAGAACCTGCCGTGTCCTCTTTATGTGTAGACTCGCCTCCTGTCAATGGATGCTGGTCTGGCAGGCAGGATTGGGACAGAGAATCCCTGACTCTCCATACTTAAAGGCATCCACGGCAACAGTGGCAAATGCAGACGCGTTGGTTCATGCCAGGATTGCTGGAATAACTGAGGAAAAGTTGACAAATGGGCATAGCACATCTTTGTGTGTGTATTACCACCTCTTCACTGAGCATATGTTAAAAATAAGCACACTTAGAATAGAAAATGTGAAGGCATTGCCAGAATGAGCAATGTAATTCAATAGGTACCTTAAAATGATGTAAATCAAAAGAGTTCATATAGTTTAGAAAAGAAGGTATTTATTAACAGTAATTAAGATTTAAACTAAAACACACAAAGTAGATGCATGATGACTGAATCTAATAATATGTAGCAATTAATTTTGCATAAGTGAATGAGATACTAAAAGAGAGAGAGAAAATGTGGAGTCTTAATAGTTGGAAAAAGACTGAAGAGAGATGCCAGAAGCACTTGGAGAAGGGAAGAAAGAGACACACAGCAAAGCTAAAAGATTAGCAAAGGTCATTCCATTGCATAAGAAACAATCGATATGATCCAGTAATTACTGCTCATCTTCAATTTTATCTTAGGTCAAAATTTTAGAAAAGATTGTGTATAAAACAGATGTATCACAGCACAGTTTAATACCAGCCAACAACTCAGCTTTTACGTCTGTACTTCAATACATTTCAACTTAACTTTATACTTTAAAATTTAAAATCTTTAAAATGTCACCCTGACAAACTTGGTATTAATTTAGATGCCTAGATGGAGTAGTCAATGATGCCGAAAGGGTTGGGCGCTTATGATCACAATCCATTGTGCCTGCACTCGTGGGTTCGAATCCCATCCTCGCGCTTGATGTCTTTAGCCTCTAGCAGCAATCAAATGGCTTAAAGTATCTTGCCCAAACTTTAACATCCTAAATATAGCTATGCAGAAATACACCATAGCCCAGTTCTCTGCATGCGCTTGGCAGGCGAGTGACGAGGTGGCTGAAAGTACAAAGCAGTGATGGATCGTTAACCATTGTGCTCTGCACGTGTTTCGAATCCCCATCCTTGTTGTTTGCATGTCTTTAGTGTCTGAGAGTGCCTTAGGTAACACTGCCAGCATCTTGTTTCAAAACTTAAATATCCTAAATATAGCTGCAGAAATGCACCACAGCCCAGCTTCGCACGCTGGCAGGCGCAGTGACGAGGTGGGCTGAGTGGTTGGAAGCGATGGACTGCTAATCACTGTGCCTGCACGTGGTTTCTAATCCCATCCTTGTTGTTTGATGTCTTAGGTTCGAGAGTGTCATAAGACCAGCGAAGCATCTTAAGCTCAAACTTTAACACATCCAAACATAGCTGTAGAATACACATAGTTTCCAGTTTCGTACTTGCAGGTAAGCAGTGACGAGGTGGCCGAGTGTTAAGGAGGTGGATCAAGCAAATCATTGTGTCGCATGATGGGTTCGAATCTCATCCTGTTGTTTGATGTCTCTGAGTGCCACAGAGAGCCCAGTAGTGAAAAGGTTTGGAATCAGCAGGGATGCTACTTTTAGACCATCCAACCGTTTACACACGTCATGGCGAGCTTTGTGACCGCATCGCGCTTTAACGATAGCAGAAAAGCTTGTGTTCACATCTAAAACATTGTTGATAGATCATTAAGAATAACTTCTGTGCTTGGACAGACCATTAGGAAACACAAAAACACTCCAAACATAGCGCTGAGAGAAGTTGCAGAAACAGTACATAAAGAAATAGGAAATAATTATTTTTTCATCAGTTATTGCTCCAAAGAGACTAACAGAAAATTGCCAAGGGCTGACTGTATTTCGTCAATCCTGGCAGGGCATTGGGTGAAAGTTTTCTAACCAGCAATGATCACGCCTCGATAAACTCATAGGCCCTAAGACGCTTTCTGCAAAAGAATACTGCAGGAGGTCGCGACACTTTCTGTGCAATCTATCTGGACGTGACCACAGGGGTGGTATCAAGCTTGACCTACTATGCAACGCCATCAAATTGATGGCAGGCTGAAGTCTAGCTGAAACAGGTGAGTGAAATGGCCAAAAGATTTATTTATTGTCCTCTCTTCACCAAAAAGTGCACTACTTGCAAATCTGGGGCAGAGAATTGTGTATCCTGGCTGCAAAGGGCCAGCCATAAATGCCCAGTCTGGGTAAAAAGCCATGTTTGAGTTTGGATCGATTCAGCAAGCCCTACGAGGTTGGGTAGGATAAATGAAGAGCATATGACACTGCAACATATTCTGCAGTAGGACCAACGCTAAATATGCTGCCTTTTCTAGACTCCAGGCGTTTCTTCTCTAGATTCTTTCAAACAGCAAAAGCAGCAAAAAAGAAAGATAAGCATCCCATCAACACATCAGAGTCTCCTAACCAAAAGTAATCCAATGCTCCTGCATGGTCACCCAAAGTGGTCGCTCCCATCAGAATAACCTTTATGCATTATGGTGAACTTTATCTCTGGCTGGTTAATGATAGAAGGAAAAGCACGAGTAATACCATTTCCGCAGCAGGAACCGCGTGATGGCAGCGGCCCAGCGCTCGGGTGTCCAGACAGGAGCGGAATGACGAGGTGGCTGATGGTTGCTGCCGGCGTGGATCACATCCATTGTGCCTGCACGCGTGGTTCAAACTCATCCCGCCGCCGACACTTTATGTTCGAGAGCGCACGCAAGGTCGCTTGAAGTATCATCGTATACCCACTTTAATCGCCATCATCCTGCATAGTCATGAAAACACTAAGCAGCCCAGCTTTGCGCGCCTGGCAGGTGGAGTGACGAGGTGGCCGCGTATATGCGATGGACTGCTAACTTTGTGCCTGCATGTGGTTCAATCCCATCCTTGTCGTTTGATGTCTTTATAGGTTCTAGAGGACGGGAAGAATACTTTCTCCACCTTTCTTTAGAGAGGGGTACTGTTTCCTGATACACAGGCTTGTCTGTGATTAGCTTAGTATATAGGCTGGAGCATCAATGAATCCTGTGTCATCCTTTATGGGCCGCCCAAAATTTTAAAGTGACGCCCTCAATTCTCTTGAGCTCAGCGTAGACCTGTCCTGAGGAGAGCATTTCCCATCACAGGAGAGTAGGGCTGTGAGTTATAAGTTGTAGAGGAGTCAGCATCAAAGCTGAAGTTGAATACCTAATTTATGCACTCAAATCTCTACTCAAAAGGCAGACCGTGGAGAATCGGGTATAATTGCAAAATATGCATTTTAAACAACGATGGGATATCATTAGGGCGATTGAACTGCTGGTGTCATCGCATCTTATAGGTGCACAACTGCTGATTCCCACCGAAACTAAGGTTTCTCCTGTAATCGAGCTTTCATAAACAAGGAAGATACAGATGAGATGGCTAAACCAATTGCCAATGAGAAAGACATAGGGGTTTATGGTCAACATTTAACTCAATAAATGGCAAAAACGGGTTGACACATCTCGATAACTTAAAGAAAACTGGTGAAAAATTATCAAAATAGTTGATTTAGTTGGAATCTGAGCTGAGTCATTGTGCTGTTGGTGGGAAATGGGATGGATTGATTTTAGTTTTGTCAGTCTTTGCAGGGCTTATTGGCCTTGCTTAGTGCCACTGTTTTCTCCGCTTCTGACCCCTGCTCCCAAATCCTACCTTTTTCCTACAGTCTCTTTGAAATGGCCTGGTTTACATAATAAAAACAGTATCTACATTTCCAGACTGTTATGGCCAGATCTGTTATGCATTAATTTCTGAAGCATTGCTGAGTTTCCTCGGAGATACTGGGCTCTAGCGGAGGAAAGCTCACGTAAGTGTCGCTCCATCTATCAGAAATTGTAGTAAGATTTGGAGTAGTTATGCAAATTAACTGTGCAGGTCCTTGTCTGGTATTATTTGTGGAAACGATTAAGAACAACGGACAATTTTGATCACTGGAATCGCAGATCTTCCACCCAAGCATGTCTAAATCTGTTAAAGAATGCAACAGGGCTTTCCAGTTCTCTGTCGGTATTGGCTGCATGTGAAAATGTCTTGTTTAAAGAAAGCAAAAGCAGTCAATTGCTTGAAAAATTCTTTGAGCTACCTGAGCTGGCCATACCAAACCAGCATCGGCTTCATCATCATCAGAATCAGCAAATAAAAGCGCACTCGTGATTGTTTACAACCAAGGGGCTTAGTATCTTCCCCAGATACTCATACGACGGTAGGCTGTATCATATATGGGGTTTAAGCAATCAATTTCCCACCATTTCTCCGTAATTTCTGCAGGCAGTGTTTTAGGGCTGCACAAATTTATAATCTCGCTCACAGTTGACTGTGGAAGGCACTGCTTCAGTACTGCAAATTGGTGTGTGCTTAGAAGCGATCCGGGCAGATCTACAAATTACCACTGCTTCTGGCCACACTCAATGGAGTGATTTAAATCCATCAGGAATTTGTACAAATGGAAAACTTCTGTTGTGGTTGGTAAAACTTGATACAATCGATTAGTTAAGGGGTTTTGGACCTTCAGCAGAAACACATCTATAATGAGGGAGGGATGCCAGACTTCAGCTGCAGCTGGGAGAGAGAGAGAGAGAGAGAGAGAGAGAGAGAGAGAGAGAGAGGGGAGAGAGAGAGAGGAGAGAGGAGAGCGAGAGAGAGAGAGAGAGAGAGAGGTGAGAGAGAGATGCAGAGAGAGCAGAGAGAGAGCGATGAGAGCGAGAGAGAGAGTAGAGACAGAGAGAGAGAGAGAGAGAGAGAGAGAGAGAGAGAGAGAGAGAGAGAGAGCTCTTCTTTCTCCATCCTGGCCCTTTATCCTACAAGTTTTCATCTTCATCCAAATTTTTTATACGCACCTTCTATAATTTTTGCCAGTCTGGGCCAATTTAGGAATTAGCATCATATCTTATGCATCGACATTTTCATCCTTAAGGAACCATCATGGGAAACGGATCCAATTGTATTTTCCCTTCACTCATCTACTAGAGATTAGAGGAGCTAGGTTCTGTGTAAAACACTTTATTTATTGCATTCATGAAATCCTTGAGATTTCTCAATAATGGTCACTAATCGTGTTCACCCATTTGAAACAGCCAACAAAGATTTGGCCTTTGCTTTAATGCAAGCTCTTTATAATTTTAAATTTACAACAAATAAAAAGTCTGCAGCTTTATATTAATCTCTCTCTTATACTTTTGTATTTTTTATTTTCAGACCAAATAATACATTTTTATTCAATATTATCTATTCAATCACAACAAGGACTGAGGATACTACAATGAAATAGGGACTCTAAGAGAGAGAGAAAATCTTCAACTTCCAAACTCATCTATTCATCTTCCCACCGAATAAAAATCATTGAGGATAACACCAAAAATGAAAGGTTGATCAGTCCCTTTCACTCTTCCTGTGATTTATCAAAAAATACGATGGATCCTACTTTAACAATATGAAAAAGTATGCATTTAAAATACAAGGATCACCCCCACAGACAGTAAGATGCACTTAAGCATTTTATTTCTTACCTGTCTGAGAAATCCTGACGAGCCCTCAAATTGTTAGGTTTTTGCTCTTCTGCCTCATCCCAGTTTTCTGTACTGGCAAATTGAATGAATAACATCAAAGCTTGAGGGAGTGCAATATCCTCACTTTTATTTGATAGGAATTAGGTGGTTATATACAAAGAATACATGTGTAGAGTGTTACTTAACCAATGAGAGAGAGAGAGTACCAGCCTAGGTATAGGGATGTGATATATAGAAAAACAAGTCCAAATATGGTACTCTCCTATTCAACATCCAGGCCTCCTTGAGCCCTGAAGACCTTAGCAGAAACTATCTTATAGGACTGGGTCCATATGTTAAAACATTATAGGAAATATAGAGAATTAAGTTAGCTCACAATACAGGGCAAAAACCTCTGTCCCATTTCCTCTTCTAATGCTGAGACTAAATATAAAATCTATCAAAGCTTTAGAATTGTATTATGATTAATGTTTGATATCAGTTAGAACGCACTACCATTTCATTCCATGTTACCTAAATTTGAGTCTATTCCCTGCTTCTAGAGGATAGAGATTAGTGAAGCTTTCTTCCACCACTGGAATAAAAATAAAAAGTGATTGTGACTTTTTGTCCTGCTAATTCTGACGTTTTCCCAATTCAAGTAGTTTATATCTCATAATTCTGACTTTTATTACGTGCACTCTGGCCGGCTTATTTCATATAAATTTTTATAACTTTATAGCTATATATAGTCCTAGTGTAAGCAAATTCAGAGATAAAAGTCTAATTATATAATTTCCTTTATTCCGTGATGTGTTTAATAGGCTAAGTTTGACTACTAAGCTCAGAAAATTATGAAATGAGAAAACAGACTTTGAATGAGCTACATTTACAGGCCAACATTTCTATCTCCTGAATATCGGCGCTTGTTGTTTTTCTCTTCCTAGTGCTACATCAAGGTTTTAAAAGAAGTCTCTTATGCCTCACCAGTTGCATTTGTGATATATTATGGTAAAATGGTATAAATTGCAAAATATTGTCAGCAATTTAATGCTATAGATATACTGTAAAATAAAAATCTGTGTAAAATGACAGAAAATAATAGTTATTGTCTTTTAAATGTCTATAGAGCTTTATTAATTCTTTTTTTATTGTAGTATGTCAAGTTAACTGCATGGAAGTGAAAAATGCTTGCTTTGACACAGTAGCTACAATACAGTATTTTGTTTCATTATTTTTACTAGTTTAGTTTCAGATTTATTTAATTTAATATTAATAATAAAATATATATATAAAAAAATGGTGGAGGGTGGGACAACCAACTAGCCAGCCAGATCATCCGAATGCACGATGGAGATCAATGGTGCCGATGCCACAGCCTGATCCCCCTACACTAAATAACAACGAGCTGTGGAGTATATATAACCCTGATAAGACCTTTGTTTCTCTAATGAAGGTAATAAAAATCAGCTATACTTTATACACGCTTTGTTATAATTTGCACAATGAAATATAAATGTATGGAAACATTTATACGAATGCAACTCTAATATTACTTATTATACTGTTTAACCAAAACAGTCATATTACCTAGAATGCTGCCGCCATTCAAAGCTGCAGCACAGCATATGCACGTAATGATTACGTAATTAAGCAGAAAAGTGGACAAGATTCTTAGTTTTTGTGGAATAGTGTAACCTCGGCACACACGATCAACCCAGATCCGCCTTGGCTGGTCTCTGGAGTCCATTTATAACACCGCGGCTGATCAGGAACGGGCCAGTGCATCACGGATCAACGGGCTTCACTGGCGCGCCAGACAGACGCTGGCCGCTATATACAATGTTAAAACCATTCAGCCGCCATCAACCGCATAATGTTCATTTTAGGTTTCGGACATTCATTAAATACACTCAAGTACCAGTAAAATAATACATTTAGAGCTTCAGGTAACGATGCCCATAAAAGCGTAATAATACACTTCTATGAAAACTTAGACAAATAAGTTTACTTCATATCAGAAGTTTCTCTGTTATTTCCCAGTTCACCACCACTCATTTCATGTATTTCTCGTGAGAAATTGATGGATTTAATGCGGTTGTAAATAAATCAATAGATCCATTCTGGAACTATGCACTTAACTAAAATGGCGAAGTGCCAGCGTATGTTTACAGCGAAATAAGGTTCACCATAAGGTGTTTAAACAACAAACACATCCACTGCAATAACTTGCAGAGATTTGATCTGTCTAAGGTGGCTCTTTTACTCAGGGAAACAAGCAGCAAGATAGCATCACAGCCAGGAGGACTCCATCTGCATCGAATAACAAGTTAAAAGAGATCTGTCGCCTACAGTAATCATCAGCAGGGGCCATATTTACAAGATAAATTTACATATGCAGATATTACATTATGAAAAAGATGACTGTGGTAGATGGATATTACTTGTGATAGATAAAGGACACTAAAACATTTTGTATTAGTTAACTGTTATGCCCCCAATAATAACTTGAACAACAAAATACTGTTTTAAAGATTAATCTAGAATCCAACATTTTATTTTCTTGTATCTTTGCCAAAGTTATTTGGGAGTGAGATTTAATATCAGGTTTTGATGCAACCATCATAGATGGCCCTCAAAAAGCAGGCCTGCCTCTTCTCGGAGTGAACTGATAATGTGTTTGGAAGATTGGGCCTTACTGAGGCTGGCTATGTTAAGAGACATGCAAATACTACTGGCTACAATATGCAAGTCTAGTCTACATTTGTCACTGCTTATAACACAGGACGTTAATTGTTGCTGGGGCCGCTTAAAACAAAATACAAATTGGGCAAGTATAAATGAAGAGTATACTCACTTCTCTAGGCACTACTATAATCACTGGAAATAACCAATCCTAAAGAGCTGTGGGGAGGAAAGGAAGTCATGCCTCTGTCATTACTGTTAATCACTCACTGCTCTGACTACAGAACTTTTTTACAGCTTTAATAAGGACTAATCTATATTTAATCTTATACCTATATGCAGACTGTTTGATACACCCTATTCAATTTCTGTAGCCTATTTCCATCAAGTTGATGGAAGGGTAATAGTAAATATGACGAGAGGTTGTTTTGGTTGAACAGTCTAATAATGTTAAAAAGTGTCTAGCCATGGACTGTAACATTGGAATGGCTATAATTAATGTTTAAAATGGGGATATTTTATAAGAGACAGCATCTGCATTTTCAGAAGATCAGTGAGAATGGCTCTACTCATAAAAAGATGCCATTCAATAAAATATTTACATAATATTCTTTGTAATTTGGTGATTTATCATGAAATTACATATTACATCATAAAATATATTAAAACATGAAACGCCTGTTGTACAAAAGGCTGTTTTAATGACGCTGGTGCCTCCAGGATATCGTATTTTATTACACGGCGGATGCCGTATTTATTACTGAATCATATGATTATTATTTCTGTAATTTACTTGTTTAAGCTAGCAGAACTAAATGCTGAATCAAAGACTGTTTATGTCCAGACATGTACCGGTTACAACTTCGCGCCATGCAGTTTTGCATTGATCTCCAGGTTGGATCTGGTCCAATTTCTAATAGATTTTTGTTCAGCACTGTGTAATGCGTGACATCTTGTAAAAGTAAAAGAAAGTTACAAACTTTTTATGCATCTGCTGTTAGATTTAATTGCTGTTATGTTATATTACGATACTATGTTGGCTTTATTCTTTGAAGTAGCTAACACAAAAGACAGAATAAGAGATTCATTCTGAGTATAAACTACGCTTGAATAAGGTTTAAATGCAACTTTTGAATATTATGGAAATATTTGGCTTGATTTGATAGTTTAAAGTGTATATACTGTATGTATAAATCCAGAAGAAATGTACACACTGCTGGACTTGTTATTACTAAGCTCTTTCTAAGGATTGTGTTTATTTCATTATTGTTATTATTGTTCATTTATAGAACTACACTCATACTGATGCATGACACAAAATGGAAAAGTTAGTTGACTTTTTTTGTGACATGGACTAAGGATTTATTGTTCTGCCTGAACACCTGCAGCGGCTGTCACCCAGTTTAAGAACTACACTACTAACTTCTACACAATTTGGTCCTTCGAGCTGATCCAGACAGCTACTACAGCATCTCCCTTTGGAGAAACTTGACTAGGAAGGTTATTGCCTTTTGGGATAGTTTGCAGCCTCTTGCTAGCAAGCTAGAGAAAGAGGATGTGTATGCATCAGTAGAGTACAACTTTTATGTAGACAACTGGCTGCATATTTTCCCATCAGCTGGATGGCCATAGACTCTTGTAAAAAGAGATGCAGAAACTTACTAGAGGGTGGCTTTGAATTGAGGCAGTGGGCTAACACCCATCAGTCATCGTCATTTCTGATAAGCTGAAATCTGCAAACAGTCAGCATTTGTTCACTCAGCGATAGACCCACAAGAGATGACTCTGGGCCACGCTGGCAGTGTGCTCTTGGATGTTCTTACAGATACAAATAAATAGGGAAATTCTGTACTAACATTGAGAAACATTTACAAAATTTTTGTAAGCCAATATGACCCATTAGGGCTCTTAATTCCATTCGCAGCCAAGAGCAAAATCATTATACAGCGCTATGGACAAGAGATGAATGGATTTAACACCCAGATCTTCCCAAAGATCTACTTCAGGCTTGATGACTTGGCAGAGTGAGCTGTCACAATCACCACACATTCCAACACATTCAGATGTTACACTAAAGCAAATACTGACTCTGCCAGTTAGCAAACGCACTATGCATGTATTCTGTGATGCATCAACGTGTATACGGATCCACAGACATATCAGCACAAGTAAGGCTGAGACCCAGGTTTTTCTGTTGCTGAGATCAAGAGGGCTCCCTAAACGCATAACAGTCTATACCAAGGACTTGAACCCTGTGCTGCCCTCACTGTGCTCAGCTGCCACTACCTTTGAGAAAAGAACGCCCATCAAGATTGACTGGACAATCAATGGACTGATTCCACAACTGGGGTCAATTGGCTTCATTCAGACTATGTAACCACAAGGTGTTTATTTGAACGCGCAGCTGAGATACAACACTCCATATGACCCAAAGCCTGGCGCAGTCAATTCAGAGTTGAAACCTAGTTGGGAGAGCATTACTAGAGGACTCACTCTCTAAACTCTCAGAGCAAAGTCACGGGAATCAAGGTCCACAGTTCTTAACTCAGCTGTTACTAATTGGCCCATACAGCCACTTGATATCAGATGTGATGACATCAAAGAACACCGCAGTCCTAATGTGTGAGAGCTAACCCTATAGTCAAAACTGATATCCTGTATTCTCAACACAAAATCTACCTAAGATCTGACTGGCGCTAATGCCATAGCATCCTCACACGCGCTCAGACTTCCAAAGTGAACTCTCTGCTGATTTATCATTCACAAGCTGAACTGGAAACTTGAGACATGCCTGAGCTAAAGCTTCCTGGGTAGTTGTTGCTCAACCTCCAGTTGATGTAACCTGCATCTCACTCCCTAGTCGCCTCTAACTCTAGCGCCAGAGTATGACTACAAAGCCAAATTAGCTGTAGTGACGCCCGCAGATGCAAATCACTCAATTTGGTTGTCTTGATCCTGCTCTACCAGAAAGCTCTGATTCAACATTATGACTAACCTCCTGTTACATCTGCAAGATTGAGCACACCAGCAGATTTGACTTAAAATGAACAAAGACATTTACTTACTGTTTTCAACCTATCTTTCTTGTATCAGAAGTGTTATTTGGAATTTCTAAAGATAAAGAAACGCTGAAGGCCTGTCAGAGCCAAATAAAGTCCACACCTGCAACTTACCAGTGGGAAGTTTGGTCTGATTGGTCAGTTTGAAATGTTCCACATTGAGGGTTCAGCTGCAAGGTCAAAGGGAATAGATAGCAAGAGATTACTAAATTGCTGCTCTGGCTCTTTTTATTCTACAGCTCTCTCTTCTTGGGAGCCTTCTCTTTTGGCTCTTCTCTTGGTTGCTCTCTTCTCTTCTTTGTGTCTCTCCCCTACTCTACCTCTATGCCTCAGGTAACATTCATGCTAGTCTGGGAATTATGGCTAGTTTAATCATCTCACATATTTATTTTGTAATCGTTTTAAGTGTAACCATAACTAGATTTTATTGCATTAAATTCTTTTCAATTACAAATGATGTGCTAACTAGTTTTGATTTGGTGTTATTGACTTTGAAGTGTAAATTTATTAAAATACAATATAGCTCAGTATTTATATAACGCCTTCCCACATATTGCTTTAATATTGTAACTGCGCTTTATTTCAGTCGCTGATATAAGTTGCAGTGTGTGTGATGAGCGAGAATGTAGCACGTTTTCATCATCTTGTTGATAATGCTTTTTAGTCATTTGGCAACTCCTGCCAGTCAGAATCCACTGCAGGCGCATCCATATAATGGATGAAGATAACTCCCTTTTTACGATAGTGGGCACAGCTCTCCAGGAAAGCACAATTAAAGGTAATTATTAGCCCTATGTTTCAAAGTGCATTAAAATAAAAGTTAACCCTCATATTCAAATCCTACTATTTTGTGCAGATTTTATATTACGCATATTGTGTCATAGTCGTTGTTATGTGGGTTTGATGATTACAGCTGCAATGATTTGCCAATGTACACACAAAAGAGCTAAAACACTTTTGGCCTTATTTTTATGTTTCTGTTTTACACCAAAGAGTCTTGAGAGTTTCAAAATTGCACTGACAAAGCGTGAAAATCACTTATGCACACAATAGTCCACATCCCTGGTACATCCTGTACACCAGATAAGCAGATACTTCATATTTTCACTTAGTTTTGAACATGGTATTAATAACACAGGCTTGAGGCATACATGTAACAAATGCACTTATTACCCTTATATTTTTAACTAGAATACTGGATTGAATGTTGTCATTTATAAGTTTCTGCTATCACTGGAGATTGCATGAGCAAACCAAAACTTTGACAGTTTTCTGGGGATCCCAAGACCCAAAGTAAAGGGTGCAATAATGTGCCATTTAAATAAAAGTGCTTTTGCAAATTATTATATGTCATGATTCTCGTCTGGAGAATGAAACATCAACACACAATCAGTTGTTCTTTTTATCTAAAATGAAACTACTTTCATGATGTACTTTTATCTTTAATACAGTAAAAATTACTATATGGTCTATTATTTTAACTGTACATTAAATAAATGTCATTAAAATGCGTAACACCACTGTCATGGATTACTTGTAGAATAGGAACTAAAACACATTCTATTGTGAAATGTACTGCATATGCGTGCTCATTTCATAACTTTTATAGTTCCACATCATATCTGTGTACAACTGAATCTTGAGTTTTGGCACATCAAGTGCCTAAAGCTGCTATTTTTTAAGACATGTTTTTGTCATTTGAAAACTAAATGCACACGCTTTGGGGAAAAAGCTTGCTGAATAAAGCTGGACTTTGTTATGCCATCACAGATATATTTTATAATTTATATTTATAATGTTTGCATTATCTATATGTGTATGAACAAATGCAACCCCTTCCATCCACAATTTCTCCACTAAATATTATTTTAATCATGTAGTGTGCTGTTCTTTTGTAGTTGTTGTGAAGAGTGTGAATGCACTGAGGAATAGCCAAGGATATAAAACCTGTGGAAGGGAAATGAAGTCTGTCACAAGGAATTGGATTTTGAATTGAATATTGTTTTGCACTTCTGTCCTTATAAACAATTTCTTCATAATAAATATAAGTATAAAAACAGGGGAAAAAATATATAAAAACAGCAAAAAATATATAAGAGAGCATACTCAAAAGGTGTAGGCTGTAAACCACTGCTCATTATGTCTACTTTTTATAAGGCATTTATCCTAATGAGCATCATTTTTTCTCTTTCTAATGGATTAGATTAGTACAAGATAAACAATATATAGTTACATGAGACATTTTTCAAAATGTACCAGGATAATTACAAAGATCATATATAAAATGTACATTTCAGATATTAATACAACAGATGAATAATGTACAGACTAATTATTTATACTTTGTGATATAAAAAATTATCCACCTTGTTTTTTAAACATTTCATACATTTACAAAATGAATTACAGTTTTAATTCTTCCTCCAAAATGATCTCCATTACTTTACCATGACAGATATACATCTATTTTTATAATAGTTCTGAATTTGATTTCTTTAAACATAAGATCTGCCTCTCTGCTACATTTTCTTATTTCAACAGCTCTGAATACAGTTTGGGTATTTGTAAATTATTATATACTTTATACATCATCTGTGCATAAAACAAAAATCTCCACTAAATCAACAAATTTGTAGCTTATGTAAATTAATAATTGATTTGCTGGTCTGCAGTTAGCCAGCGTGTCTATAATCCTTATTGTACTCTAGTGTTCACACACACTTCGCAATGCCATGCTACTGACACAATGGGTCCATTGAGCTGAAGCATGGCGAGATATTCTTCTAAGAAATGAGGGTGAGCAACAGTCCTTCTCACACAATCTTATTGTAAGTGTGTTAGGCAAAACTTCACCGCCTTCGACTGCTGATATGTAAACTTTCAGGCTACAATAACTAGAGTGACATGTTATATTGCATTTATAACAATACTTATCCTAGAAAATATCAAAGATAATTATTTCTTGCTTCATGGCATACTTTAGGAAAGAGCTCTGTCATGCTAGTACACTAGCGCTATGTTGTATGGAAGTCAGCTGGCTACGAGATTCTGCAGGAAATCACGATTAGCAGCGTTTGAGTACAGAGTCCATTGGGTAGAAAGCATCTCTGGCCCATCTGGCCTGCCCTTGCATGGCGCGTGTGTGTGGAAAGGCTAACTTATATTGCTGGCGCAAGCGCTAAGACTTTTGATCAGCTGTGGGAGCCATACATAAATATCAAGCTAAATTGAATTGTAGGATCTTATTGGATTGTAAATACTGTTTGTTATAAATTAATTCATATTTTATCTACGATATCTTTTTTATCTATTTATCTGTTTATTTTTAAATGCATTTTGTTAAGTATATGACCTAGTTAGAGGGTGAAGTAAGTTTATAAAAAAGCGAAAGAAATCTGCAAAAATAATATTAAAAGAGTTGAAATATTATAAGCTGCGCGGTGTTCAGTTCTCCCAGCGCCTACACCCTAGCTTCATAGAGGATGTAAACTGTGTAGCCCGTGGTCGTTCCTCTTTCTGTCATGGGTGATCAGGAAGCTCTCTGCAGTGCCCCTGTGGCTACTCCATAACTCACCCTGTACAAATAAATCAGAAAACCGCATCCACACTACATCCTGGGTTAATACAATCCAGGGGCTTTACAATGCTGTGATTCAGATAAGGTGGAATGTCACTGGCTACCTGTTCACTGTAAACCAACCAGGGCACTGGTATCAAATCTAAACTGGGGCGATCTGCGCCCACTGCACACTGAGACACCAGCCAATCAACTGATGGCACTCCTGCTTAGAATACAACACAGCTTGGTGGAAACACAAACAACAAAACTTCTTCACGGGTTTCAAACATCTCTGAACAATATTATCTCTTGGCTCTGCAGACAGCTCTCTAGGCGAACAGGCTGCTTTTGAAGGAGATCCGTGTGTGCGACTCTGAAGGGAAAAGCACAAGATGTCGAGCGCTAAATTCACCACTGACCAAACAGTAGCTGTCCTGCGCATGATAGCGGCGCTGATCAAACCACCCGGGAGGGGGCGATCTAAGAGTGCCTGAGAGACATGGGCAAGACTCAGAACCATCCACTGAGTGCAAGTTCCCCCACCTTAAATAAATTCTCTTTGTTTTGACTGCTGCAAGATTCTAGCAAACATCCATAGAGAGCAAAACTCACTCTGCAAAGAAGGATGTGTAGGCGAGTCCTTTAGCATGATCCCCCCACAATCACAAAGTCCAGAAAGCTTGATGTCATGATAAGCTGTGGAAATCGCCCAGGTTCTCTCTGGCTTGACGTCCCGGTGCAGGACTCGGCACTCTCCACAGTGCTTCAGCGCCGGTGATCAGCTGCACCAGCACTTTCTGGGCTAAGCCTCCCATCCAGACAGCCGTTCTTCTGCGCGAAGAAACTCTGCAGATCTTGGCAGGAACCGCCGCTCCAGGATCATCGTCAGTAGTCTGGCGTGTGCCGCCCAAACCACTCCACAAGCTGTTGGGGCGGCAGGAGCCGAATTGACCTGACTACTTCAATGCCACACTCCAGCCGCAGACCCTAATTTTCCTGTGTGGCAAATGCTCTATTATATCCAAACGGATGAAACGTAACCAATAGATCTACGCTGAGCACTTACAACTTCCAGCCTCTGCGCTGGGTCCTGTCTTGTGAGAGACGGTCTCATGGCAACTTCCAGACGGATAAACTAAGGTAAATCGTTACACCTACCTAATTGTGACAGAGATGACAGATGTAATGTAGATTCAGATATCTAGGGAAGAAGAGAGGCGAACACCGGCTATTACTTAAAACTTTAATCAAAAAATAAAACAAATAAAAGCCCATAATATGACGGGCGGCAACCCCGGGCCACTGACTCATCGCCTACATACAAAAACAAAACACAACATAAGAATCCCAGGCCTGGGTCTCTCTCGCCCTGCACTGTCAACGAGTTTTCCAACTTCTCTATTTTCAGTGACACAAATAATTTATTAACTGAGCAATAACGCTCTTCTAATAAAAGCTTATTCTGACCTCTGCGGTGCCGCCAGCAGGTCTTCATCTGGACCCTCCTGGCTGCTGCAAGGCTCCGCCTCTCCTCTTCCTAGTTGAGCTGACCTGCGGATACAGAAATAAACTAACCCAGAAAGCAGAAGAGCCAAATATCCCGTGAGATCCTGGTCTTCACTGTCTGGCTGGCTCCACAGCGGATCCTTCTGATCATGAATCTCCCGGAACCGGACCTCCTAACCGCATTGACTGAAGCAGCTCACAAGATCTGGAGCATTTGAAGCTGAAATGTACAACATCAAAAACAGTTTTATTAATATCACAATCAATGTCACTGGTTCAGGCTACACTGGGAATAGTTACTTATGTTTCAAACTTTATATTTTCAGTATAACAATTTGAATAACTGAGCAATAACGCCTTCAAAGAAGAGCTTATTCTGACTCTCTGCAAAAACTAGCAGGTCTTTCTCATCTGACCCCTCCTGGCTGCTGTCTCCTTGCCTCTCTCTCTTCCTGTCAAAATGGACTCCATGGACACAGAAACAAACTAACCTCAGAAGGTTAAAGCATCCCGGGAGCTCCGACTGACTGAAGAGCTCTGCTGGATCTGGAGCAGCTTGAAATTATTTGGTTATTAGGGCTGTCTGATCAAGATTGGTGAGCAGGTGTTTCGCCTGTGCATGGACCCACAGTGGGAGGAGGCTTCCAGTGGGGCATAGGTAACGTCCTCACAGGAGCCCGCTTCCGGGACCGACTGTAAGGTCCAGGAGAAATTGCTAACCTGCTCCATTTCTCTTCCATCTCAGATAGCAATGCTACCTGAATTTAGAGAATCAGGCAGATAGGACTATTGTGCATTTACCATTTTATTTGTATTTTTAAATTTTCTTTCAATCGTTTTAATTATCCTTTGTTTTTATTTTTAATTCTACATGCATTCTTTATTTCATGCATATGTTATCACTATCTAATTAATTTCTATGTAAAAGCACTCTTGAATTATATTGTAAATGAAATAAATACTATATAAAATAAACTTGCCTCTACATGAGACTGGGGAATATTCTGTAAACATCAGAAAATCTGCTTTTTTTTTTAATATCAATAATCAATGTCTCACTGGTTCTGGCTACATCAAAGAAAGGCTTATGTTTCTCAACTTTCATTTTCACCAGTGACAAATAATCGATAACTGAGCAATAAATGCCCCAATAAAAAAAGCTTATTCTGACCTCTGCGAAAGCGCTTAGCAGGGCTTTCTATCTGAACCCTCACCAGTTGCTGCTCCGCTCTCTTCCTCTTCCTGTCAGCCGGACCTGCGGATGTAGAAATCAACTTCAACTCAGAAAGCAGAAGAGCTGGAACATCCCAGGAGATCCTGAAAGTCTCACTGTCCGGCCGGGTCTGTCAAGCTGTGATCCTGATCATGAAATTCTCCGGAACCGAATCTCCCAACACGATTGACTGGAAGCGGCTCTGCTGGATCTGGAGCGACTTGAAGTTGGGGTGTATCAAACATCAAAAACAAGCTTTTATTAATATCAATAATCAATTTCACTGGTCTCTGCTTCACATCAAATAGTGTCATTTTTTTGTTTTCTAACTTTATATTTTCAGTGATAAATAATTTATTAGTAACTGGAGCAATAATGCCTTCCAATAAAAGCTTATTCTGACCCCTGCAAAGCGCTTAGCAGGTCTTTCATCACGAGATGACCCTCCTGGTCTGCTACCCTGCCTCTTCCTCTTCCTGTCAGCCGGACCTGTTGACACGAAACAACCAACTCCAGAAAGCATAAGAATACAAATATCCCAGTGAGCACTCCTGGCTCATCGTCTCAGATCCAGGTCCGGCAGCAGATCCTGATCGCGTCATCAGAACCTCATATCTCCTGCAACATCAACCAATTAGTAATGAACGTTTCATGAAAATTCACAATCAAAATGTCAGCGGTCAATTGGCAAATTGTCTGGCATAGTTACTAAAATTGAAAAAGCCTATTTCATATGCAAGCAATCAAATACATTAAATATGGTTTAGTAACGGTCGACTCTCGCAGAAGTTTTTTCACACGAAATCAATCATTGTACAAACATCAAGACCATGGGCATACCAAAAACTAATTCAAAGATAAACACTCACCTCCTCTTCTAGCTAATGTTATGAGAGCCACTGACATCGAACCTGCAAGTAGAAATAACACAAAACATACCAAATAAACAAGAGAATAAAATATAACGCTCCTCAGAAATCACAGTAAAAAAAATTAAATTAAATTAAATTAAAAAATAAATAAAACTCAAAACCCGGAAGTCTAAAATAAATAAGAAATAAAATAAAATAAATTCTTCCTGTGAAATAATAATAAAATCAATCTGTATGTAAAGATATCAATGCCTGGTCTCCTCTTCTAGAAAAAAGTCCTCCAAGAAATCCTCAGAAAAAGCTCCAAATCTTTAGGATTCACACAGAAAAATATTCCTCTGGTTGTCTGAATTCGCCTCTCGCCTCACCCTCAATAGATAGCGAAGTGGTTTCTGGTGTGTTTATGTTCAGTCAATTTCAGGCCACCTGTCACTGCAGAACAACTTCTAAAATGTGCTTCAAATGCACGAACACACAGGACGTGACAGCAAGAGTATTATTATAACAGCGCATGAAAGTGCTACAATCGTAATGTCAATATACATTTGTTGAAGTTTTCAAAACGTAATCTTGACGCTTTCACTACATGGATATATATGATATATATATATAGTTCTGAACAGTTTATTATGTATTATTATTAGTAGTATATATAAAATATATATATATATATATATATATATATATATATATATATATATATATATATATATATTTTTTTTTTAATGATCCATAAAGAGTAAATGACATTTGTATCTATTATTATTCAATTATTATAGGTTGCACATATGTTTCATGTTTATCTCATGATGATACAGACAGGTTACATGGTATGCTGGTTTAACCACAACATGGCCTAGCCAAGTTACTGAATAAAATCTCACTGGTTCCTACCACGGCAACAAATAAATGTATATAATGAACATATGTCAAAAACGAAACAGCAGATATTTATAAGGCCGGAGAATGTGTCTTTAACGCTTACTGCTTGGCGGCTGCCATTGTTGTTCCTCTTAGTATTGTAAAATGTTCACTCAAAAGCGACAGAAATGTCTTCATTTGTGATCTGGCGTTGCTAGTGAGCCACAGGCCACAGCCGCTAATTCAGCGGCCGAGGAGTCAGGGAATTGTACATTTTTGCCTAACTCAATGTCAGATGTTGTTATGCGCGGGACATTACAGAGGCGGCTAACTACTGTAGCGAACGTACACTTACGAAATGGGTGAATTCGAGTTTACAGATGGGTGGGCTAAAGTGAGACTACATTAGCCATTAACTCAGAGCTAAATCGTGGCTACAGATAGACAATACATGGGAAAATGATACATCTTGTGGAGGTTATTACTGACACAGTACTGAACATGTCATGCATTCTACATGACTGATAGATTTTTATATTGGTTCTCAACATTGAAAGAAATGGGACACAGGGCTTCTTTGCCCTGTGTGTGGAAGCTAATCATTCTACATGTTCCTATGTTTAATATATGGGACCAGTCCCTATATAGAGGGAATGGGGTTTCTGCTGTGGTCATTGTGAGCTCAAGGAGAGCTCGGATGTTGGATAGAGAAGTACCATATTCTAATTTTGTTTTTCTATATGCACTGTAATCCCTATACCCTGAGCTATAGGATGTACTCTCTCTCTCATTAGTTTAAACCTTTTCTACACCCCTTTGTATTCTTTGTATATAACTTTTAAATTCTACATCCAAATAAAGTGAGATGTTACACTCTCCCTCAGCGCTGAGTATTTGTTCATTCAATTGCCAAAAGCAGAAAAAACTGGGATGAGGTATGATGATGGCAAAAACCTAATAAATGTGGCTTATTAAATGTTTCTCTTCTCCACATATCCACTGAGAGAACCACTGCTCTTTGTTTGCTTTTTTTACCTGAAAGCGTTGATGTGTTTATAGATCTGTGTGTGCTCAAATTCTGCTGATTTTCTTGCCTGTCCTGATTTGTATTTTAAAGTAACTTACTATAATAAATAATTTTGTCAAGATGATTTTCATAAGACTGGCTTAAAGTAGATTCTCCTTTTAAGGAGGTTCATAACTTTTGACAATAAATGTCATAGATATAGTAATGCTTTTTTTTTGTTTTTTTTTGCAATGCTGTTAAAAGTTAGGCTTTGAGAATTTGCGCAGCCTGTTTACTGATGTTTTAATTTGCTTAATGATTCAGAACTCGGCTTGATGTCTGGCTGTGCGTGTCTTCATCCTGACACTCTCAAACTGGCAGTGCTGCAGATGGGAAGCACCATGATTAGTCATCTAGGTACCATCGTTTTATACAGGTCTGTGGTTGTCTCGCCTTCTCCATAAGCCACTGTCGAGAACACCTTTTTTGTTTTTGGTTTTATAAGCTGTGTTTTTTCTTTTGCTAGTCCTTGCAATTGTACTGCATTAGTCATACTTGCTACACTAAATAGCAGGCAGTGCATCTTCCCATATTAATAGCCAATCAACTTTTTGTGTTATTGGCTCGAGATCACAACACCCCCAGGAAGAACATCATTACCTGACCTCTCTGCAGCATCAATTGCCAAAGTCTGACAAGACAGGTGGGAGTGTGAGCAATGCCCAGTAAGGCCCGCCCACACTACTGGGCATATATACACATCAGTTGACATTCACTTCTCACGATCTCTGCACTGACACAGCTCGGTCGAATTTGCGCTGCTCACTTATTGTTGTCTACAGGAGGAAATATCTTACAAATCAGCACCTCAACCAGGCCGTGACAGTTTCTTGCACTGCCAGTTTCTCTGCCATCTTATGCACACCCACGAGGCTTTTTGCGAGTTTTTCGCCGGTATATCGCTCTCTATTTCCTGCTTCTTCCGGCGCTAGCTTATCACGAGAACCTGCCCGGCCGCGTGTGGTACTCATGCCGCCGCGAAGGATCTTAACCCATTCGTAGTTTTGCTTGGAGCACATCAAAGCCGCGTGCGGAAGAAACTATAGAAACCGGAGAATTTCTTTGGAGATGTGTCAAACATCAAAAACAGTTTTTTTATTAATATCAATAATCAATGCATCACTGGTTCTGGCTAAAATCAAAATAGTTACTTTATCTTTTCAACTTTCTATTTTCAGTGACAAATAGAATTTATTAACAGGCAATAACGTCTTCAATAAAGAAGCTTATTCATCCCTGAAGTGTCTGCAGAGAACATATCCAAACCAGCTCCCCGTAAATGCCGACCACGACATCCTCCAGTTAAACCGTCTTGGTGTGGCAGCTCAATCTCTCGAATAATCTAACAAATATCTATGTTGCACCTAATATGCATTAAGACCTGTTATGTTGCCAAAATTTTATAATCATACACTGTTTGTTAAGTGTTGACCAGAGGAGAGCTGGCACCCGACTGAGCTGTATATGGTTTCTCCCAAAGGTTTTCTCCATTCTGACCCTATGAAGGAGTTTTGGTTCCTTTACCACAGATTGCCTCTGGCTTTTTTGGCTTGCTCAGTTGGGGACACCTAAATTTCTTCTATATGCGATCTACTTACGCATTGACTATATGATACTTGAAGTGGCTGGATAACATACCGTTTCACCAGAAGCGGCTGTACTGCAAATTCTGTTGCATTATTTTGCACGCAACAATGTGACTGTACTGAAACAATTGGACTTGTTAAGCCATTATATAAATAAAAAGGTGATTTGAACTGCAGTTACTAATTACTGCTAAGATATTTTAAAATAAAATAATACTTTATATATTTGATTTTATAATATTTAGTACACTATTAAATTATGTAACCAACATTTATTTGTGTTATTATTTAGTAGATACTTTCTGTCTGAGTGCGTTGTCATATGGTACCTGATACACATTTCTCAGCACTGTTGTCACACATTTCCGATTACTCAAACATAATTTCCATTAATATGTTTTAATGTACTGCAGGGCAGATTTTCGTTTGTATGTCAGATAAATTTAAATAATATATTGTGCGTTTATAAAAAGATTACGTTTTAGTGTTATACTGAAGTGGAAGACAACCTTAAAAGCTTGCTTAAAGTGCTTTTTGCACGCCCAATAAGATCTTCCTTAATGCACAGAAGTGCCATTTGGGGAAATCGTGACGGAGTGTTGGAACAACAAGGCGTCTTAACAACTGTGTGAAAGAAGTGTGTATTTAGTTTTTTGACTTACTTAGGCAATTTGACTCAAGTCCTGTTTCATTGTGAGTGGGAAAGTGAGATCAGCTGTATTTGTTTCTGTATAATGTGTTGTTATTATAGTGTGATCCATTTCAATACTCATTCACTTGTAAACATTTTTTTCTCTTCTTTTTAATGTCTCACAAGAAAGCATAATTATTATAATTAAATACTTATTTTTGTTCTTGTTGGAAATATTCTTTCTGTAGTCCGTTGATTTGCCAAGTCAAAAGAAAGAGGCTACTGCGTAAATAAATGGAATCGATTTAATAGAGAATGCAAGAGAGCTCTGACTCTAGGGATTACAGGACCACAATGCCAAAAAGCTGACATCTGGGCAGTCCAGAGAATGTCTCACAAGCATTACCAAACAGGTTTATATATTCTTGACTTTTAGTTCCTCCTACGAGTCACTCTGTTGTCAGGCAGATTTCTTCAGTAGTTTACAACATACAGCAATTCAGTGTTATCAGGTGATTTGTATTTCTCATCTCTATAGGATTCTCCATACCAATCTCAGCCAGTCTGGTACACAAGAATGCAAGGGCCCCCTTGCCCCATCCACTTTCTTTGCTTTGTAATCTTTCTCTGAAGAGTAGCAGATGGCGTCAACAGTTACAGTCTTGGACTTTTCACCTGAGTGCATTGTCCTTTGTTTTAGTCAGAGAAAGGTTTGCTACCATGGGAATTAAAAACAGTAACTTTTATGTTTGAGCGGAAAAGAACCACTGCAATACAATTTGAAACATTTTAAACTATCATTAGAAATAAACTTACTTCAACACAATTTGAACATTTTTAAGCTATTCCTTCGCAGCGCCAAAACTCTACACACTGATATATACAAGCCTTACACGAATGGAAAAGCTATTATAAAATCAAAGATTGAAAATAGCAGAATTGGTAACCACAAAATAGCAGCAACAACAGATGCAAAGATCAAAAGTGCTGACAAATGAAAATAATTCTAAGTCACAAGGTGATATTATGAATGACTATTATGATGCAAACATGGAAGATAATGTTGAACCCACTTTTGCAATAGGAATTACCGCTCGGGTGACAGCCATACCTAAGACTCCAGAGAGCAGAACAGTCACGCAGAAGAGAAGCTCTCTCTCCGGGTAACCAGTAACCACCAGGATTCACTGCAAGTCCCACAGTTGGAGGTCAGTAATAGTTTCACACAAGAGCTTAAACTTAATGGATTCAAAGGCAAAAAGGGAAATGGCCCATCTTATGATTATGCAGCAACATCTTTCTCTGTTACCTAAGAAAAGTACTCTGCTTTTGATGGGAGATCCACTGTCCTATCAGTCTTTGCTTTCATGCTTTTTAAATATCTGATTGAAGAAGACAAGACTAGCAACCAGTCAGGATAGACTTTCTGAATTCTCTTGGAATAGTCTACAATTACTGGTTCAGATCTTCTGGGGAGCTGTCTGAATAATGAAGCTAAAAAGCGTTATACAGCAAGATCAGCAATAGAAAACTGTACATTTCTGCGTCTGAAATGACCACCGCCGTATGCTTACACACCAAAAAGCTGACTGGAAATGGCGCAGCTATTACAACTGATGCTGGAAACATGTAGGAGGCGTATGCTATAATCGTGACTCTTATATTGTATTGCATAGATAACTTGCTTCCAGATCAGCTACGTCAAAAAACTAGATTTGTATCAAACTTGTAATTGAAAAAATTTAATGACAACATAAGAATCTGGAAAGTTGGAGGTTACAAATTTTTGAGTGATTACCAAAGAGATAATATGTGTGAGATGATGCAGAAATCTTGCCAAATTATTAGACACTTGGCATGCAGGGTGACTTCATGCAGTCTTGAGGGATGGGAGCCCAAGGGGAGTTAGAGGTACAAAAGTAGAACCTAGAAGAGAAAGCTTGAGGATAATGCAGAAGAGCAGGCTGATATTAGAGTGCCCCAAGAGAAGATGAGCAGACAAGCAGAGAGAGACATCTAAAGAGCCAGTAGCAAGCAGATTACACAGCTCCTGTCTCTTTTTGTCTATTTACGCTTGTACCATGTGACATTTGCCTGCAAGAAACCCAAATCTGAGGCTGCATTCAAAGGTTGGACATCTAATCAGATACCTGCAAACTTACACTGATTGTTACAAAGTGTGACACACAGTATTACAGTACAGTACACACTACAGGCCTTCAGCATTTCTTTGTCTTTAGGAATTCCAAATGGCCCTTCTGAAGAAGATGGATGAAAACAGTAAAGCAAATGTCTTTGTTGTTCTTCATTTCCAAATCCAAATATCTTTGATTATTTTCAGTTCTTTCAGGATAGACTCTACTTTCTTGGCAGTTCACTGCAGTGACCAGAAGATCTTGTTTAGAAGTAATCGTGTCTGCCTTTTTATGGAAGCTGGCAGAGAGATCATAGAAGCAGCTCAGCAATTTTTAAAGAAGCATTTCGTAATGAAATGAAGATTACCATCTTATAAAGCATGATTTGGTGCTTCATTCCAGTATTGATCAGAAAAATGCATGCACTTCCTATACTCTATACGCGAGAGTGTTGCAGTGTCATGCAGATCTAGAATACCAGAAGCATGAACTTCTACATTGAGGTGCAGATGGATCTGTGTCAACTATACATGCAGCTCTCTGTGCCCAAGGCTGTGAGGACGAAGTAACACAGGTCTTCACTTGAATACTTGATATTGGCTCAGTTGAAAATCTTATTAAAATTAAAAGCAAACTCAGTCACGAGAAATTTTTATGTCGGTCTTTGGAATATGAAGCTCCAAAGCTATGTAAGGCGTTAAGGCCCAGAACAACCAGCGAAATGGAGGATACCTGGTCAAGACTGTGCTAGCAGCTTTTAATGCATTTGCTAATTCCTGACACGACTGATGAGCTAGATTAAGCTATGAGAGACAATCAAGATCTCAGTGAGAATTTCAGACACCACATGTTGCTGTCTAATCATGTAGTTTTTGCCATGAAAAGGATTGGCGCCATGCACAAACTGACTGCCAAAGCTATTACAAAATATCAGAATCTGAGATAAAAGAGGGTTGGATTGATCTCAAAAGGAATGGTCACTGTTATTTTCACTTATGCTCTAAAAAGGTCACATGAGCAAAGATTGCAATAAGAAAAATGGTTTACTTAGATATGTCAGCAAAAAACATCTCGCATCCTGCTCTGTCATTGACAATCCGAAATTCAAAAAGAAGCAGATTTTGCTCAAACCCAAACTTCACAGAACGCAAAAGCATGATCAATATAGTGCACTAGTATCAACTGCTAGGTGACCCGCAGAGCCAATGAGAATGTACTAGCAAATAAATGTCAGTCAAGTTGATTAAGTTGCTAATCAGGCGATCGACAAGATCTGATAAAACCTAAATATTTCTTGATCCGGAAGAACCTGACGGATTCGACGGCGTTCTCGCTGCAGAATCTCATGAATCGGACGAGATGCGCACAACTGGCGTGCATGGGAACTCAAGGAAATCTGCTACCAGAACAATGCGAAGACTGAGAGGCGCTGTTGAGAGCTGCAGAGCTCACAGGACTTTGGCTTTCTGGGTAGTTCTGACAAATGGGTGTATTGCATGACATCTTGCCTAAAGTATACATTCAACCCAGCCGATTGCCTGTGTCAGAGAGAACGCTACGGGGCCGTGTGACCGCTTTATCTTGAAAAAGATGGCCTTGTGCCCCGGAATTGAGAAATTGAACTCAAATAGCATCAGTGCTGATCATTGGAAATGCAGGTGGTGACTGGAATTAAATGGGAACTTAACAGAAAGCTATGGAACCGTGGAAAATGAGTAAAACATCAGGGAGAGCTGGACCATATGTGGTCAGGGCTGTGTTGCTAAGACTGGGTGGTTAATAAGCACAACTCGTATTCTTGTCCACTCTACTGCCATGAAACTAGATTAACTGTTCTTTATGTGATAGCCCGTCGCATCTCTGTAGAGAATCTTCAAAGATCTGCTTACTCCCAGGCAATATAATCGCGGCATCTGAAGGTGTATGTGAGGAGAAAAGAAATGTCAGCTGTAATGCTTGCAAAATAGTATTCATGAACATAGCAGCAGTGACTGTTTGAACTCTAAAAATACGGCATTATGGCACTTGACACTTGCTACACACTTCGTGATAAAGTATACTGCAACCTTACCTATGTGTAACGCCTAAATAAGTGACTAACTTCAATCTCTACACTTAACCTTACAAAGAGATCTCAGAAGGATATAACATGCAGAAGCTGAGTATGAGTGTGTTCATGGAGGATGTGCTGAGGGGAAAGTGATATGCAGAAAGGTGCCACAGGGGAGCAAGTTCAAAGGAATGATGGTCATGTATGGTACATACTACCCATCATGGGGTGTACCGGCAAGAAGAAAGGGGAAAACTTTGAAGTTGTTTTTGATTATTCCATCTTCATACAAAAACAAAGCTCTTAACTCCGAACTTCTCTCCAGGTCCTGATCTCAGCAACCCACTTCTTGGTGCGTTCTGCTTAAATTCAGGAAAGGAAAGAATTGGAAAATCTTGGTGTTAAAGACTGCCAAATTACATCAGTTTTGCACACAGCTTGCTTTAGTATGGGACGGTAAGTTACTCCAAAATTCATAAACTGTGTATCAAAATGTTCATGCTACCTTGTACTGGGAAGTTTCAGAGTAGTCCTACTGAAAATGGATGACTGCTCTAGACTTGAGCTTGCAGCCGCAAATCATGGCTGTGTGAAGGTGGGAGCAGGAATATTGCAAAGGGAACTTCAAAATGAAACTGGAAGATGAAATAAAATGTTAAATATTATTGAAATACAAGTATTACCAAAGCGTGAGCCTCTATTGAAACACTATATGTTGGCTATTACATACAACAAAACATTTATACATTATTTGGAAATGGCTTTCTGCATTTCCTCTAACTACACCTCCTTTGTAATAGTCTCAGCTCAGGGTACAGCACCCTCTGCCCCTGTACTGGCTATGTCCTGTTGCATCAGAGTGCTGAATTGCCCATGTTCACCTCATGCCTCTTGGTGCGCTCTGGATCAGCTGGTAGCAGGGTGAGCTGGTGCCCTGCACCATCAGTACTGTAACAGTGGCTGCATCATTGGCATCCCTGACCATCTGGACTCCTTGAAATCCATCGGATTCCTGGAACATTGGCACAGCCTGAAACATTGGCACACCCCAAACCTGGTGCTGCTGGATAAGTGCTTATCTCAAACACCAGGTGCTGATCCAGGTGCTGATGGTGTGTTCAACATCTTGACTCTGCACTGGTGCCTGTCTGAGAGGCCGCCACAGAAGTCTGCCTCTGCTTTGGCCCTGACCTGGGCTGTGCCTCCTGGTAGCTTATACTATGCTAGTCTCCTCTGGTTGCCTTGGCTCAGTCCTCGTAGGCGCTTGGCAACCTGGGAGAGGGGCCTTGAGCTTCAGGGAAATGAGGCAACTGAATGCCTCAAGCAGCAGACAGTTCCGCTTTTTTCTGCTCGCTGTTGGGTACCGAATTTTAGGTGTTCTGGTTAACCTCTACCAGCTGCACTGACGTCCTCCCATCACTGGCTGCTGCTCCAGTGTGCTTTGCCTTATCCCCGCGTAGTCTTGCAGGACTCAGAGACCATCCTGATATGGTCTCTGCCTTTCTTTGAGGTTCTCCAGGTTCTGCTTGTAAAGAGCAATTATGCTGGCGTTTGGCTTCTGCTACGAAGCTGAGGCCAGACCTCGAGCTCACCTCAGATATTCGCCAGCCTGTCCACATGTTGATAACCGGGAGCATTTTGGTAGTCAACAGCCTATTAAACAACACAAACAAAAATAAATAATTAGTACTACATCTGTTTGATGCATAATTCTGTTGCCTTCCTGTTTATCACTATAAAGCTCTTTCTTGACACAATCTGTATAGTACAAAGCACTACAGAAATAAAGCTGACTTGATGTATATTTGGTTGGTCATTAAATGATTTTAGGGCTTTAGGTTTTTATTACTTTTAAATTTAGAATGTGTGGAAAGTCTGATTTTAAAGCAGTACTGGATGTTAATTCATCACTGTTTGAAATTTTATACTTGATTTGGAAGAAAGAAGTAAAGGAGTGGTATTTACCATATCTCTCCATCATCATCACTACTATCACTATCATCATCACTACTACTACTACTACTACTAATATCATCACTCAATACCATCACCACTACCATCATCATCACTCATCATCATCCTGACCAGCATCCTCTCAATTTGAGGAAAGTGAGAGACAGTAGCCTGAGTGGTCCAGCTGATAAAGGAGACTGTGTGAGGCCAAGTGTGTGGGGTCAGGGACCAGCAAGGGGATGGAGCCCAGTATGTGACGTGCAGCGGCACTGCTGGGTGACCAGGTGGATGAACCTATGTCAGTGTGAGGGGATGGTGACAGAACAGCTCCCAGATCTGTAATGGTGATCTCGCTACGCCAGCATACATCACATCTTCATCTTCATCTTCATCTCGGGCCTCCATAATTGAGGGGTCCCCAATGAGGTCTCCTACCAGCCCGGCGGCCTGCTCAGAGTCTGGATTCATGTCCTGCAGTGACTAACTAGTCTGCTGGAACAGATACTGCACTCCAATGAGCTTCACCTGAAAACAAACACAAAAACAAGCAGAAATTAAATACAATGTTGTGGTTTGATATTTGATAAATTAGGCTTTATGGTAGTAGCTTTCTCTCATATATAGTGTGATTTTAAGGAGAATATAGAGCTGATATATTTTGGGACAGGGTACATCAGTGTTCACTGTCATGTTCTCTGTCAGGTTTCCTGGTTTGTCATTGTTCACAGGTGTGTCTTGTCTATGAAACCCAGCAGTTCGCCATTGGCCCCTGCCTCTTCATTAAGGCCATCGCACAGTAGAGGATTAGCCAGGAATTTGTGAGCTTCTCTCACTAGGTGTGATTTTAGCCCTCATGCCTAGCCCCCTGCAGTATCAGGAGGGTTAGACACTTCAGGCCAGACGCCTGTAAGCCTTTGTCTAGTATTGAAATGTAACGCTGCAACCTGCCGTTGGTGTGTTTTATGTTTAGCCATGCCAAGTCTATGTTTCTTGTGTTGCTAAGTTTCTTTGTTTTATGTGGTTTGAGATTTGATTGAAATCTGCACTTGGGTTCAGTAAACTTGGTTTCAGGACTAACTAAGGCTATAGAGGCATGTTTCCAGAAAGTTTTGATCTATTCTGTAGTTTATAATTTAGGAGGCCTTTAGAAATTTGCATAATAAAAGGCATAACAAGTCAGTTTTGGATAAAAGCATTCAAGCAATGCATGAATGTAAATGTAAATATGATACAGTGACTCTAGGGTTAAATCTAATTATATAGACTGGAGATTACACAGAAGCTGTAAATCTACTAATAATAATAAATCTTCTCACTGGTGTAATATAGGGAACAAATGTGGAGGACCTTTCCAAAACAGCTTTCATAATTGGTGTTTACTCAGTGAACAAGTTCTCTCCTGGTGTAGCTACGCAGCTGATACTCCATGACAGGGAAGCAGCCTCCCGTCCTGGTTCCACTGCACAGACCCTCCCAGCAAATAAACTGAAAAATTCAGGACTGTTTGCACTTGTCCCTGTAAATAGACATGGGCATATGGGGGGTGCTAAAGAAATACACAAAGACACTTAATGCCTCTTTCTTTACACATGCACATTGTGTGATGTATGCCTGGGATGAAACGGTTCAGATGTAAATGAAAGGACTCAGAGAAGTGTGGAGCCCCTTGCACATCTGTATCGCCTCTCACATGCCCCTTGGTTAAGCTCCCGTCTCTGCATAGAGCACAACACTAGGGGGTCTTGAATGCATTTAATATGCTTCTTCTGACATTCCAGATGCTCCATCCTTTCTGTCCAGGAGAGTAAACACTTGTGAGTCTTGCCTCCTTGCTGTCAGTGAGCCCAAGCAGCCGTCAAGGAGAAGTGATAAGGTCTCCTCTCCATGGGTCCTCTTCCGGCAATGGAGAGCCAGCTCCACCCTGGTAAGAGATGCTTGCTGACATCTTCACTGTCAGCACAGGCCAACCCTTGGATATCAACTGCCTCTCTTTGCTTTGTGAAGTTTAGAAGATCAGCCGTGATCCACTCAAAAATGCACATGACAGCCGTGATATAAAGAGATGGGATACAGCTGATGGGCACTGTTGTACACCAAGCGTAACTTGCATATAAAATCTAGGTGTCCACAGCATTCATGAGATCTGGCTAACTTCAATCTGCTTTGAGCTTGGTCTCGCTGCCTCAGTGCAGCAGCCAGTCCACATACCATGGGCAGGTGGGTCTGGCACCAGCCTTCTGCACCAGCTTCACCAGACTATCTACCATAATGTCCAGTCCTGTCCCTTCCCTGGGCTGTGGCATTTATGAGCACTCACAAACTCGCAGCCCATGAGGTTAGCCAGAGTCCTGTCCCTTGTTGTCCTAGCCAGCCTGGTGATCAGTAATATACATGATACAAGCATGCTGTGGAACACTGTAGATGAAACTGCATACTCAGATAGAGTTCCCATGCTGTGATATAATAAATAAATAACATAAATTAAAATTAAAAATCACCTACTAACTTTTTAGTGGAACGCATCTTTCAAGATAGAGCCATAGGTGGGCGTAACTTTGCGTGGATTTCATCCAGCCTTGTTGTATTGTCTTGGCTATACACTGCAGCAGCTACTTGCAGCCTGGGCACCTGCAGGCCTGGGGGTTCCTAAAATTTTACCACAATACCTTATGTCCATTGAGTGTAAAGCTCCACAATGTGTGGTGTACTGGCTGTGTGACGCAGAGCCACTCACTGTGGTTCTCGCAGTATTGTTTTGCGACCTAAAATTAAGGTTGCTGGCCACGCCGGCGTAGCAGCCATCAGACTCATTACAGGCATACTCTTAGGAAAAGCAAAATCCATATTTATATATTTTATATATTTGTATCTATCAAACTGAATGTGGGAATGAAAGTGTACTACTCGCTGTGTGAGGATGACCTCAAATCAGGATCCATGGCCCAGATCCAGCTGCGCAGTGACATGTGACTCCAAGACATGCAAGGCTTCTCTTACACTTGGCATGAGGCTTCTTGTGATCATGTTGTACATCCTATCTGGGATGTCCAGAACCTGCCATGCCCCAGAGTGTGCAGACCGCCTCCCAGGCTGGGCTGGATGTGCTGTCTTACAGGCAGGATTGGGACAGAGAACCTTTGACCTCCATACAGCCTGTATGCATCCACGGCAACAGTGGCAATGGCATGCTGGTCATGCTGTGATTGCTGAATAACTGAGTGCTGGACAATGGTATAGGCAACTGTGTGTATACACCTTCTACTTATACAGGTTAAAATACACACTTTAGAATAGGAAATATAAAAGGCAATGCTAGAAGGTGAGAGTATATTGTAATTCAACAGTACCTTTTAAAAATTTTATGTGAAAATCAAGTAGTTTGTGTATAGCTTCCAGTGTTAGCTGTATCATTAATAGAATTAAGATTAAACTGAAATGGCCAAAGTAGATGCATGATGACTGAATTGATGACTGAATTAATAATATGTGTATAATTAATTGTGCATATGGAATGAGATACTGAAAGAAAGAGAGAGAGAAATGAAGCTCTCCTAATAGTTGAAAAAGATCAAGAGAGATGCCATGAAGCACTTGAGAAGGGAAGAAAGAGAGCACATAGCAAAGCAAAAGATTAGCAAAAGGTCATTCCATTGTACAAGAAAGGTAATCATATGATCCTAGTAATTACTGTTCAGTCTCAATTCTTATCTTAGCTTCTCAAAATTTTAGAAAAGATTGTGTATAAACAGATGTATCAACATGTGTGCAATAGCTTAATACCAGCCAACAACTCAGCTTTTAATGCTCTGTACTTCATTACATTTCAACTTAACTTTATACTTTAAAAATTTAAAAATTTCTTTTAAAAATGTCATTAATTCTTGACAAACTTGTATAACTCAGATGTCATAGATGGAGTAGCTACTTTATGCCGAGTGGTTAAGGCTTATGGATCATAATCCATTGTGCTCTGCACTCTGGGTTCTAATCCCATCCTCACAAGCTTGATGTCTTTACTGCTTCCCAGTAAAGACCTGTTTGAAGCATCTTGCTTCAAACTTTAACATCCTAAACATAGTTGCAGAAATACACCACAGCCCAGTTTCGCGGCGCTGGCAGGCGAGAAAGTGACGCAGGTGGCTGGAGTGGTTGAAGCCATGGACTGGGTTATCCATTGTGCTCTGCACGCGTGGTTTCTAATCCCATCCTCGCCGCTTGATGTCTTTAGTGTTCGAGAGCGCACGGCAAGGCCGCGAAGTATCTTTGGTTATTTCACTTTAACGCCATCATCCAGCAGCAGAAAAACACCACAGCCCAAGTTTTGTGCGCTGGCAGGTGAATGACGAGGT
>CM031953.1:25693787-25723787 GCA_018749465.1 Paracanthobrama guichenoti
TGAAGCCAGATTGATTGGTCACCTTTAGAAACGAGACGTCATTGGCTTTCATCATCTCCTTCATGTCTCTGATTGTGTGTGAAAGAGCTGAGATGTGTGTGTTCATCTCCTCCAGCTTCTCCTTCATCATCTGCTTCTTCTGCTCCTCTTCCTCCTCAGTGCAGTGATTGTAGCTTCTTCTTCGTCTCTGAGAAACTGATGAAGCTTCTCAAACTCTTCTTTAATCTGACGCTCTGTGTGCTCAGCTTGAGACTGAAATCACATCACATTCACTTCAGTCAGCTCTGTGTGAACACACACTCCACTAATGTCAGTAATAAACTGTGTGTGTGAATGTTGAGTGTTTAACTCTTTACACATCCTCACCTCGATGTGTTGGATTGTTTTATCACACTTTCCTTTCAGTTTTTTCCCATGTTTGAGCTTGTTTTGTAAGGACGTCAGCGCTGTATTAAATTCCTCCTACAGGTTAAGATGAAAATCTGTGAACTGATGAAGCTATAAGAGGTTTAAACATTGTGTGTCTGGATGTTGAATGTAAACTTGTGCATGAAAAAGGCAGGACATATATTTTAGTGCCACAATCAATTGAAAAAGACAAACAAATTAATCACACATTTTAATATTTCTATATTGTAATAATTTCACAGTTACACAGTTGAAATATTTGTTGTAATGGTATATTTTTATGAATGAAGGCCAGAATCACTGATCCTGATGTCTCTATGAAACGTTACTATATCAATTTCAACATTTATTAGGCTTTAAAAATAGCATCTAAATTTAAGTGAACTTAAATCAATCTTTAGATTAAGCCATTATAATAAATGTCTTTTTGTCTTCATGCCCGCTCTAACAGTTACAGTGATAGTTATCAAACACTTTACAGTCTTAACTGCATAAATTATAAATGAAATAAAGATAAATCCTTATTAAAGCAGTTTTAATTAAAAGCTATCAATGGACGACTTGCACTGAGCTTTGTGTCGCTTTCTAAATATAATTATTTTCATCCCACTAGAGAAACCATGTGAAGTTGAGCGTTTAGTCACTGACAGACAAAGAACATCTGACTGCACATGAATCATATCAGAAATCACTGGTCTCAGATCAGGTATTAGGATTAACACGTTACTCACATGTTGTGGCATTACTGTCGAGTCTATATCGTAAAAGTCTGTTTGCAAAGCCTGAGCTGAAATTGTGACTGATTGACTAAAGAGTCCACAATGAAACCGAATACAGATCAATAATGCTCATCTGAGACATTCCTAGCATTAGGATCCTTTGGAAGGTGATGTTATTTTAGTGGGCGGGCCAAAGTTGTGATGATGAAGTGGGCGTTGCTCTTCTTCGGTCTTTCACCATCTATTATAGGCTCATTCCACAGCGAGTCGTTCTCTGGGATTGGTTTCAATAAAAGCTGTTTTTGGACTAACAAGGAAGCTTTCAGTTCTGAAACTTACAGGATATTCTTGTAGTATGATGACCTCTTATATGTCAAAAGCTCAAGGAAAATTACATTTCTCAGTTCATGACCAATTTAAATCACATATTATTACTGAAAAATATTAATAACCCATGACATATCAGTAGTAAGTCGTGAAGATTTTAGTCTGAACAAAAGTAAATACTGGTTTATACACAAATAATACTGTCTCTATGTTTATCACTGTATTTGTCATGAAATGAGAGACATTTGTCTTACCTTGTAAGATGAAACCACTTCCTGATGGGTCTGAATGTGTGTTTGGTGTGTTTCTCTGAGTCTCTGCACACTAAACACACAGGCTGTTTGTCCTCCAGACAGAAGAGTTTGAGTTTCTCACTGTGTAAACTGCAGATCTCCTCAGACTCTGATGAACGCCTCTCATTTCTCTCCTTTATCAATGACTCACACAAGTTTTTTAATGTGAGATTAACTGGAGGATCACCTCTTGAGGATCTTCTCCTGCAGACGGACACTCCTGAGTTTCCTTAGTTTTCCAGAACTGTTGTAGACACTCTTTACAAATACTGTGACTACAGGACAGAAAAACAGGAACCTTGAAGATTTCACAGCAAACAGGACAAGAAAGCTCTTCCACAGATTTTGAATCCATTTCCTCGTCTTGTAAAAGATCCGGTGATCTACAGTTGACTTTCACTTTCTGAACTTTGCTTTGTAAAGGAAATAACAATTACAGTCAAAATATAATCTGGGTAAATTCAGAAATACACAATAATCCTAATATAATGTGTCCTCTGGTCTTCACAACTCTGACTCGTTTCAGCTTTCAGAAGAAATGAAAGAGAAATAATAAGACTAGTCACTTTTGGACCTTGGATCTTTGGGTCATAAACCACTAAAACTAGTGAGAACTTTTGGACCTTCCTGATAACGGTTTTATAAGAGGGTGGAGTTTCTGGGGTTACATAAACCACTAAAACTAGTTACAAGATAGTCATCTTTTTTCTTTAAGACTGTTCATAACTTTAAGTCAGTGACATAAAGATGTACACTATCCATACAAAATAAGACTATCCCTTGGTGCTGGTCATATAATTAGAATATCATCAAAAGTTGATTTATTTCACTCCTGCCACGAAGCAAAAATGCTTCAGGAATGGTTTGAGGAGCACAACGAGTTTGAGGTGTTGACTTGGCCTCCAATTTCCCAGATCTCAATCCAATCGAGCATCTGTGGGATGTGCTGAACAAACAAGTCCGATCCATGGAGGCCCCACCTTACAACTTACAGGACTTAAAGGATCTGCTGCTAACATCTTGGTGTCAGATACCACAGCACACATTCAGGGGTCTAGTGGAGTCCCAAAACGGGGATCAACACAATATTAGGTCATAATGTTATGCCTGAACGGTGTATGCATATCAAATCAAATAAAATCAAGTCACCTTTATTTATATAGCGCTTTTAACAAGTCCAATTGTTTCAAAGCAGCTTCACATTGTTAACAGGAAAATAATGCAACAGAATTTGTACAGCCGTTCTGGTGAAACGGTGATGTTATCCAGCTAATTTCAAGTATATAGTGTCAATGCGGGCAGATCGGTAATATAGATGAAATTTAGGTGTCCCCAACTGAGCAAGCCAAAAGCCAGAGGCAACGGTGGCAAGGAACCAAAACTCCTTCAGGGTCAGAATGGAGAAAAAAACCTTGGGAGAAACAGGCTCAGTCGGGGTGCCAGTTCTCCTCTGGCCGACAGAACAAACAGTGTATGATTATGTAAGGACCGGTTTTACTGCTAAGACAAAAGCTGAGATCCAACACCCTGCATTAAAACAATAAAACTCAATCTGAAGAGAAGATCTCACAGAGAAACTGTAGGACACCGCCCTGACCAAAACCCTCTCTCCCCTCTCTACCTCCCTTTCCCCCTCCCCTGATTCAAGTCCCAGAATGCAGATATACTACATATGATGTATCTTGTGAATCTATTGTTTTATCCCTTTCATGTCTGGTGTCTTTTAAAGGTCATAGTGCGATTGGTAAAATGGTCTCAACATCACTGAAGTCACTGGTAGGGTTAGAAAGATTGAAACATATGAGAATTGTGTTCTCTTTTTGAGTGGTCTCTCCAAAGATATCTGATCTTCTCCCCAAACTAGGTGTTTGTGTTGCAAATAGTTACAACCCTTTGTTCTGGTCTGGGTATTTAAGGAAGGGTAGCAGGGCTGCCATTTGGGAACATTCTGTAGACAGAGCCCCCATGCAGTGTTGTGTCAGTGTCATAAGAGACACGCACAAACATTGTATGTAGTGTGCCAGATATGACTCTTTGAAACTATTTTCATATTACTTAATTGTATTTTATGCTGAAAGTTGTGTACCATGGATTCATGTTTAATTATGTTCTTTAAGTTCTGTCTGGCCAAAATAAATGTTAATCTTGATTTATTCTGTATTTTTCTTAAGTCATTACTCAAGTAGTGTCGCATGAGGAGTTTGTAGGAGTTTCCGTAAATCTTTCTGTCAGGCAGATTCATACCGAGGACCCCATGACCGGAGCATGGCGCTAAGCATGAGGGCAATCTGATTTCTGACTGTCACTGTTATTAACAAGTTGCAGCTTTCGTGACTATTGCTAAAATTACACTTTCTGTTATGAGTAAGCATGTGCGACTCACTTAAAGGTAAAATAGTTCACTCTGTAATCCTCTGACTAATATCAGAACTGACTAATTTGCGTCCGTGAGGTAATGTAATTATAATCGCGAGCATTATCCTCTGAGCGACTCCGGGTCCCATTTGAAATTAAGAGATACTAAGAGAAATCAAAGATCTAAATTAAATCACAACTAAACTTATGATCAGCTGTTAAGTTACAAATGTAACAAAGTTACAAAGAATTGGAGTCAGATCAAATTATTCATGGAGTCAGATTTAAAATTCGATGGTCATAAATTAAGTGAATCCAACAGAAGTGCTGAGAAGGCAGACACGCAGAAGTCCTTCGACAAGGCCGTTAGATTCCGTCCTTGGGCTAACGGATGGACCTTACAAAATGGTGACCCCGACGTGATCTCCAGGATGCGAGTGTCTTTTCAGCAAAGTATTGGGATTACAACAAGCACGAGGTGATTTCCTTCTCTTTCTTCAGCTGTGATGGTAAGTCCATTCTTATTTGCTTTTAGAAATGTTGGGAATATATTGAATACTGTATAAATCCGATGAAGGCTTGAGAATTAGACAACCAAAGTCCTTATCAGGGACATGAAAGCAACAGCGTAGAGTAGAAATGATATCCCTTGCTTTTAAAATTCTCCTTGTTTGCATACGCAGCAAGAGAGGACATTTTATTTCAGTACTCAAAAGAAGGCTGTAAGTTAAAAACTGAATTCTGAGGAAAAGGAAAAGAAAAATAACAAATGGCCACGTTAACTTGTGAACAAAATCTTACTGGAAAAGATCTCACTGCAATCCTTTGTGGGTAAAATGTGAAGGTGGACAAAACTGATTCAGGATTGATGTCACAATTATAAATGTGTTGTGAAATATAGCGTTTTACTACGGTCTTATTTCAGACATTGGAATCGCTGCACTTTTGTGTCTTCATTAGTGTCTCAAAAGAGACTGAGAAAATTAACAGAACAAAGATGAACTTTGTCTTTCTCCATCAGACCTGTGTTTGTCAAACCTTTCTTTTCATATGCAAATAGATTCTCCAAAGAATGCAATTGATAATATCCAAAAACAAGAAAATTGTGCCCAATTCTATATTGTGTAGTCACAAAAATCTTTAAATTGAGCAATGTTTTGACCCGTGCGCTCAGCGTTTGCAGTTTATTGAACGTCCACAGCATCTAAGTTGATGACTGGTTTCCAGTTTGGTCTTGTTGCTGTGTCACACAATGATCATGCCAGCACAGCAGGAGCTGCAGGGCCAATCTGAAAGATCTGGGAGATTATAACACATTATTCTGGACACAGGACTCAGCAGAGACCCTCTTGAGCAAATAAAATAATTTTTTAATTCATACTATTTTAATATAATATGATTTATATTATGATTATAATGTAAATTATATTATAATGGCTAGGAATGGCTTTTGATCTCATGATGATTCAGCATTATTTAGGGGATGAAAGATTGTTGAAGGAGTAGAAGGAGGATTAGAAGGTTGAAATGGTGGAAATGAGAACATAGATGGTTAAAGAAATTAACGTTAAGAAAGAAAACTGAAGTGAAAACCCTAAAGAGAAAGAACTTCTTTACTTTCTATTTGTGCAAGAATCTTTAATGAGAAAAAATGACAATGTCCAGTTAAATGATTAACCTGATTGCTGTAACTTGAATAGGGTGAATTCATTCAAGACCTAATCATTTACATTACAATCTCAAACCCAGGAGAGAGAGGAGGTGCGAGCTTTCCATTGTGATGCAATGACAAACAAAGGGGTGCAAGTTTTAGCAAACTCCTCACTGGGAGCGTTAGATGGGATGGGATCTGATCGGGAAGTTATTTACCGGGAATGTAACGAAAAGCTGTGTGTTATGTTAATCTCAGACATTAACTCCACAGGGTACACACCACAGAGACCCAAATGGTCAAGAGTTTGAAAGACACCATACATACCAAAGAACCTGTTGCTCTAAACCCAGATCTGGCTTGTATAAACAGCATCATTCAAAGAGATCCCCAGGGGACCTGGGTGTGATAATGATCACAATACAGCAGATTGTGTAAACACAACTGCAACAACAGCTTAAGGTGTAACGGGTCCGAGTGCATTTACACAACAGCAGTCAGATCTGACCATTATAAATCAGTTTATTTGACCTTTTTCTTTACAGAAATATAATCATGATGATGATCCATGTCTTTGTAAACTAAAACAAATTCTCTCATAATGGCATAAAACCTTAACAGGTTAAAGCCATCTGCAACAACTGTCTGGCTAAGACCATTAAAGAAAAATAAGATAGCACCATCTATCTTAGTGAAATTTGTGTAAAGGTCCAATATTAGACTGTGTTTCTCTCTGTGTTTGTTTTCCTTTCAGGCTGATGGCTGCCACTCTTCAGACCCAGACTCCACAAGGGTCTGGGCTGGCCGGCATCAGCCAAGATACACACACACACAACTTAACATAGGAGATGGAAGTGAAGATACTTCATGAAGCCATTCACCCCCACAGCACACATAGTTATATGGCTTCCCAGTGTAAAAACTGGAACTAAATTCTACAACACAGATTATGGTAGGATAGACACCACCCATCTCCTATACACAACATACACACACACACACACCTTTAACTCTAAAACCAAGACAACATCTCTACCTGGAATAGATCATAGGACTATCCAGGCCAAAATCATTAATATAATGCAAATCTATCATACATTATTCACCTTCATACATATAGGACAAGGGCAATTATTTTCATAATTCCTTTTCAGTTAGGTTGAACAAGTTTATGACTTACAGCCATGTCAACTTCCTATATGTATTTCATGTAAGGTGCATAAAACATGTGCATGGCTATTGACACACATCAATTGATTGACAATTAATTGATTAGTAAATTGATGGACAAAATCTTTATTATGTCCAGTCATTGGTATTGTTGCAAACTGGGAGGGCCCCTAGTTTCCAACATATGACTAATGACAATATATCTAAAAGAGTTAGATGCAGAGTGCAGGCATTTCTATCAATTAATAAAACAATTCTCAGTCAGACCTGCCTTATTGAGTGTGTCTTAGCCTGTACATCAAATGCACAGAAGATAAGTGCAAAAGCTAAACTAGAGATTTAAATCTCTGTTTCTGTAAATCTCATTCTCTAAGTGATTTGATTGAAATATTAGCTTTCAGTAATGATTTGAAAGTAAAAACAACTGATATAGACAATTTTTTAATAACAATTATTAAATTGTGTATTTCTATGTTTAATTATGTGATATAATTTAATTATGCATACTTCTGGTAAATATACTAGTTATATTGATGTTTTGTTGCCCTTCCTTTAATTCATCAGGCTATGTTTAAATTCCACTTCCATGTCAGTGGCAGTGAAGAATCTGGCTATCAAATGAGACCTACTCACTAAATATTTGACCCTGAGAAATGAGACCGTATTTACCACTGCACTTCTGACATGAGTTTATCATGTGTTGTTTTTCTTATGTTCTTGTGTTTATCCAACAACTCTCTTTTCCCATCTCACAATAACCAGAAAGTCATCAGTGTTCAATTATTGCATGGTTATTCAGAAGTTGTTCAGGTGTCTCACACACAATGGAGCATCATCAGTGAAATGATTCCTTCACCCATGGAGATCTGACCTGCCCGGCAAACCAAACCTTCTGCTTGAAGGTGACCGAGGACTTCTCAAAGGGTCAGCTACCTAAGAATCCTGGGGAGGACAGGACACAGACGCTTCCTCAAAGTGTAAAGACACATTCCACTGACACTTTCTGCTAATGGACACAACAGACTTGGGACAACAAGTCATTCTACAGACTGAAAACTATCGCAATCAAGTGCAGGTGGAACCAAACCTGACCAACAGGATCATAGATATCCTGTCCAATTGCGACAGCATCCAGTCAGCGCGAGTACGCCTACACCTAAAGGGATTGTGCCAGAGGTGTGTTTTGCAGTGTTTTCATCTTCATGTTCAGCCTGTCTTAATGTTGTTATTTCAGGTGACTACTTGATTCCTGCACCCATGGACTTGTGCTGTTAACAAGGATCAGCACCATGAACACTCTGGAAACAACATCCAAAATATGGAAACAGGGAATATCCAAATATGTCCCCTTGAAACTCATATGAATTTGTCCCAAGGACCAGGGTCGTCTGTAAGGACCGGTTTTACTGCTAAGACAAAAGCTGAGATCCAACACCCTGCATTAAAACAATAAAACTCAATCTGAAGAGAAGATCTCACAGAGAAACTGTAGGACACCGGCCTGACCAAAACCTCTCCCCTCTCTACCTCCCTTTCCCCTTCCCCTGATTCAAGTTCCAGAATGCAGATATACTACATATGATTTATCTTGTGAATCTATTGTTTTATCCCTTTCATGTCTGGTGTCTTTTAAAGGTCATAGTGCGATTGGTAAAATGGTCTCAACATCACTGAAGTCACTGGTAGGGTTAGAAAGATTGAAACATATGAGAATTGTGTTCTCTTTTTGAGTGGTCTCTCCAAAGATATCTGATCTTCTCCCCAAACTAGGTGTTTGTGTTGCAAATATTTACAACCCTTTGTTCTGGTCTGGGTATTTAAGGAAGGGTAGCAGGGCTGCCATTTGGGAACATTCTGTAGACAGAGCCCCATGCAGTGTTGTGTCAGTGTCATAAGAGACACGCACACACACTGTATGTAGTGTGTCAGATATGACAGATATGACATTTTCATATTACTTAATTGTATTTTATGCTGAAAGTTGTGTACCATGGATTCATGTTTAATTATGTTCTTTAAGTTCTGTCTGGCCAAATAAATGTTAATCTTGATTTATTCTGTATTTTTCTTAAGTCATTACTCAAGTAGTGTCGCATGAGGAGTTTGTAGGAGTTTCCGTAAATCTTTCTGTCAGGGCAGATTCATACCGAGGACCCCATGACCGAAGCATGGCGCTAAGCATGAGGGGCAATCTGATTTCTGGCTGTCACTGTTATTAACAAGTTGCAGCTTTCGTGACTATTGCTAAAATTACACTTTCTGTTATGAGTAAGCATGTGCGACTCACTTAAAGGTAAAATAGTTCACTCTGTAATCCTCTGACTAATATCAGAACTGACTAATTTGCGTCCGTGAGGTAATGTAATTATAATCGCGAGCATTATCCTCTGAGCGACTCCGGGTCCCATGGAGGAACGAGTATTTGAAATTAAGAGATACTAAGAGAAATCAAAGATCTAAATTAAATCACAACTAAACTTATGATCAGCTGTTAAGTTACAATGTAACAAATGTAACAAAGTTACAAAAGAATTGGAGTCAGATCAAATTATTCATGGAGTCAGATTTAAAATTCAATGGTCATAAATTAAGTGAATCCAACAGAAGTGCTGAGAAGGCAGACACGCAGAAGTCCTTCGACCAGGCCGTTAGATTCCGTCCTGGCCTAACGGATGGACCTTACAATTATAATTCTGGCAACATTGCAGGTCTTAAGTCATATTAGGCAAATAGATATTCGTAAAATATTATTCGAAAGATTGGAGTCGCCACGCTGAAGACGGGTTTAATGAGGATGTCGTGTCGATGCAGCATTTACGGGGAGTTTATTTGACACACTTGGTCATGTCCAGGCGCTGGTCCACCATCTGATCTGGATACGGCCCGGATCCGCTGACTGCAGTAAACCTCGGGATAAACAGAGACTAACATTAGCGTAGATGCCATTCTTCTCATGATGTAACGAGTACATCAGGTGTTATGGGAAGTGTTCCCGGTTCCGGCTGACCTAGTTAATGTAGCCTAACAATCATTTACTGATCTGAATAATAGAAATTGATAATGTTTATGTGTAAGCCATAGTAAAGAGATGCGTTTTTAGTCTAGATTTAAACTGACAGAGTGTGCCTGCTTCCCGAACAATGCTAGGAAGACTGTTCCAGAGTTTAGGCGCTAAATAGAAAAGGATCGACCGCCTGCAGTTGATTTTGATATTCTAGGTATTATCAACTGGCCAGAGTTTTGAGACCGCAATAGACGTGATGGAGTATAATGCGTTAAGAGTTCGCTCAAGCACTGGGAGCTAAACCATTTAGTGCTTTGTAAGTAATAAGCAAGATTTTAAAATTTATACAATGTTTAATAGGGAGCCAGTGCAGTGTTGACAGAACCGGCTAATATGGTCATACTTCCTTGTTCTAGTAAGAGCTTGAGCTGCTGCGTTTTGGACCAGCTGGAGTTTGTTTATTAAGCGAGCAGGGCAACCACCCAGTAAAGCATTACAGTAATCTAGCCTTGAGGTCATGAACGCATTAATTAACTGTTCAGCATTTTGCATCGAAAGGATGTGCCGTAATTTAGATATATTTTTAAGGTGGTAGAATGCAGTTTTACAGATGTTAGAAACGTGGCTTTCAAATGAAAGATTGGTATCAAAGAGCACACCCAGGTTCCTCACTGACGACGAGGACTTGACAAAGCAGCCATCAAGTGTTAGACAGTATTCTAGGTTACTATTTGTGGAGGTTTTTGTCCAATAATTAAAAATTCATTTTTTCTGAATTAAGTTGCAGGAAATTACTAGACATCCAATGTTTTATATCAGCTATGCATTCTGTTAATCTTGTGAATTGGTAAGTTTCTGTCAGGGTGTGAAGAAATATAGAGCTGAGTATCGTCAGCATAACAGTGAAAACTAATGCCATGCTTCCTAATGATATCTCCCAGTGGTAGCATGTACAGGGTGAAGCACTGAGCCCTGCGGTACTCCATACTGAACTTGTGATCGGTGTGACATCTCTTCATGTACTGCTACAAACTGATAACGGTCAGATAAGTATGATTTAAACCATGCCAATGCAGTTCCACTAATGCCAACATAATTTTTGAGTCTATTCAAAAGAATGTTGTGGTCGATAGTATCGAATGCAGAGCTAAGATCGAGTAACACTAATAGAGAGATACAACCACGATCGGATGATAAGAGTAAATCATTTGTAACTCTGATGAGAGCAGTCTCAGTACTATGATACGGTCTAAATCCTGACTGGAAATCCTCACAGATACCATTTCTTTCTAAAAAGGAACATAATTGTGAAGACAGTATTTTTGACAGGAAGGGTAGATTTGAGATTGGCCTGTAATTGACTAATTCTGTAGGATCAAGTTGAGGTTTTTTAATAAGTGGTTTGATAATAGCCAACTTAAAAGTTTTCGGTACATATCCTAATGACAAAGATGAGTTAATGATATTAAGAAGAGGATCTATGACCTCTGGTAGCATCTCTTTTAATAGCCTAGTCGGTATAGGGTCGAGCATACATGTTGTTGATTTAGATGATTTAACCAAGTTTAGCCAATTCTTCCTCTCCTATAGCAGTGAATGAGTGTAATTTTTTCTCAGTGACACTACAATGCTCTGTCTGATGTGACACTGTAGTAGACGGCTGCATGGTTATAATTTTCTTCCTAATATTATCGATCTTACACATAAAGAAGTTCATAAAGTCATTACTGCTGTGCTGTTTACAACCATCAGAAGAAGAAGCTTTATTTTTGGTTAATTTAGCCACTGTATCAAATAAATACCTAGGGTTGTGTTTGTTTTCTTCTAAGAGAGTCGAGAAATAAGCAGATCTAGCAGTTTTTACGGTCTTTCTGTATGTGATCATGCTCTCTTTCCATGAATTACAAAAACTCTCTAATTTTGTTTTCTTCCAGCTGCGCTCCATTTTTCTGGCTGCTGTTTTAAGGGCCCGGTGTGCTCATGTACCACGGCGTTGGACTATTTTCTTTAATCTTCTTTAAGCGCCGGGGAACTGTGTCTAAAGTGCTGGAAAAAAGAGAGTCAATAGTTTCTGTTGCAAAATCGAGTTCCTCTAGGCTATCTGGGATGCTGAGGAGATGAAACTGATGAGGAAGATTATTTAAAAGCAATTTTTAGTGGCAGCAGTGATAGTTCTGCCATATTTGAAGCGAGGGGACGGCTTTGCAGCCTTAGCTAAATTAAGTATACATGATACTAAGTAATGATCTGAGATGTCGCCGCTCTGCTGCAGAATTTCAACGGTATCAACATTTATTCCATGTGACAATATTAGGTCTAACGTATGATTAAGGCGATGAGTGGGTCCTGATACGTGTTGCCTTACTCCAATAGAGTTTAGAATGTCTCTAAATGCTAATCCCAATGCATCTTTTCATTATCTACATGGATATTAAAATCACCAACAATTAGTACTTTATCTGCAGCCAGTACTAACTCTGATAGAAAGTCAGCAAATTCTTTGATAAAGTCTGTATTGTGCCCTGGTGGCCTGTATACAGTAGCCAGCACAAATGTCAAACGGGATTTATTAATTACACTACATAATGCTACATAAAGCACCAAAACTTCAAAGGAATTATATTTGAAACTAGACTTCTGAGTAATACTAAAGATATTATTATAAATTACAGCAACCCTCCCCTTTACCTTTCAGACGCGGCTCGTGTTTATAACAATAATCTTGTGGGGTGGACTCATTTAAAGTAATGTAGTCGTCAGGTTTTAGCCAGGTTTCTGTCAAACACAGCACATCTAGATTATTATCTGTAATTATATCATTAACAATAAGTGCTTTTGGGGAAAGGGATTGAATATTCAGCAACCTGAGCTTTATCATTTGATCATCTGTATTATATCTGTTGTTTATTTGTTGGACATCAATTAAGTTTTTACTGTTGAATGGTCTTGATGTTTTTTGTATTTACTAATTCAGGGACAGACACAGTCTCTATGTGATAATATCTAGGTGAAAGAGTCTCTATGTGTTGGGATTTATCTGACTTCTTTAACGGGAGACCGCTAGCAGACAGTCGGGTAAGCCAGTCCGTCTGCTTCCTGACCTGGGCCCCAGTTAGTCAAGGTTTAGCTTTAAGACTATATGCCAAATTACTAGAGAGAAGAGCAGCACCACTCCAAGAAGGATGGATGCCGTCCCTCTTCAACAGGTCAGGTCTGCCCCAAAAGCTTTTCCAATTGTCTATGAACCCTATGTTATTTTGCGGACACCACTTAGACAACCAGCCATTGAGTGATGATAGTCTGCTAAGTATCTCATCACTCCTTTAACAGGAGCGGACCAGAACAAAAAACTGCATCTGCCATCGTACTTGCGAGTTCACACACCTCTTTAATGTTAATTTTGGTGATCTCCGAATGGCAAAGTCGAACATCGTTAGTGCCGACGTGAATAATAATCTTAGAGAATTTACGATTAGCTTTAGCCAGCACTTTTAAATTTGCTTTGATGTCAGGCGCTCTGGCTCCCGTAAACATGTGACTATGGTGGCTGGTGTCTCTATTTTCACGTTCCGTGTAATAGAATCACCAATAACTAGGGCACTTTTAACAGGATTCTCAGTTGGTGCGTCACTGAGTGGGGAGAACCTGTTTGATGTTCTAATCGGAACGGAAGAGTGGTTTTTGATCCGTGACTATGCCGTCTGACCGTCCGTCACCCAAGTGCCCTGCTGCACGGGCTCTACAGCCAGAACCGAACAATGTATAGAGTTCACTAAGCTAGTCGCATCCAAAGCAGTGTCTAAAGCTGTTACATTCTCACTACTCTCAAATAAAGTCTGGATGCGTGTCTCTAATTCTGACATCTTTTCCGTCAGCCTGACTATCTCCTTACATTTATCACATGTGAAACCCTGCTCACCAACGGAGACAGATACACTAAACATGAAACATGCGGTGCAAGTGACAATGACTGGCTAAGAAGATGTGTATGTATGTATAAATGTCGGTGTGTGTGTGTGTGCATACACGTGTATGTGCATGTAAGGTTGTTGTGGCCCCGCTCCAATCTTTGCGGCAGATTCAACCAGGCCACCTATTTAGGTGCGATGCATAGGCTATTGTAAATAAATCATCTTTATTTTACAAAATGGAGAATTTCCTGAACTTTCTAAAAACGATAGAGAGTTGGATGACGCCACTCTATTAAAATAAATACAATAAATAATAATAATTGTTGCTGTTATTATTATAATTATTATTTTGCCTATTGTTGGCTACATGCATTTAGAAGAAGAAAAGAGGAACAAAGAAATTAAAAGTCAGTCATAATACACAACGCCAGGTTTATTAGGCAATAATAATAAAGTGCTAAGATTATTACAATTAAACAAGATTTTGACGCACATAATTCTTATTAAATCATATTCCGCTACCCGTTTATAGAGAGTCACTGCAGTTAGTATAATTTGATGAATAATACACAATAAAACAATAAGATTCATTAACACGTAGCTACCTGGGAGTTTGCTGTTCTTGTTCTAAAATGAATCCTGAGTAAAGTTAAAAACCGAGGGTACGGTTTGCAAAATCTGAGTGCACTGATTGGAAATTCTTGGGTACGGTTTATTAATCCATGGGCACGATTTGTTAAACCGAGGAACAGTTTAAGAATTCGGGATCATGGTTTATAAACTGAGGGAACGGATTGCAAAACCATCGACACAGATTGTTTTTGTTTTTTTCCTCCTATATGTGACGTGCCGGGCTCTGTAGTACATAAAGGAGCGCTCTTTTGAATGCTGTCGAGGCGATGGGATAATAATTAATATAATTAATTTGAATAACTCTTTCCATGCTTGACAAGCGCCCACGCACACGCTTCTTATAGGCCCTGCCGAATATAAAAGCGGATTCACTCGAGAGATTGTGATGAGCGACAGTGATAATCATAGGCTAGCAAAGGACAGGAAATATCCTCACTAACTTCAGAAGGACCCTCATGGTTTGATTCTGGAACCGGTGTTGTGCGAATTCCAACCCCATGAATTATTACCCCCTAGTATTGGTAGGTTTAGGATTAGTTACATGTACATATAGGCCCGGTCCCAAATGGCATAGGAGCAAATTATTTTTACATTTAAATGTGATTAGTGGATCATTTTTACGTGCTTCCATGTCAAAGTATCTGTTATCAGATCTATTGAAGAGACGGTTTCTGTTCCAGATGTTGTTTTACGGCCATGTTCAGAATAAAGATATTAATAAATGTGGAAAAAATACAATTATACATAAATAAGGAAATAAAAGTAGATTCATTTATTTGTAATTTAGTCAGCTTTGGAATTTCATTTCAAATACATTTTTTTTTTTTTTTTTTTATCATGATAATGTCCTGAATATTTATTTATTTATTTATTTATTTATTTATTTATTTATTTATTTATTTAGTGTAGAGTATATTTATGAAAGGAAATGAGGAAAAATAATAACATTCCAATAAAAATACAAAATTGATGCAGATGGGATTAACACAGGAAAAATTATTTTAAAACAAACTGAAAGAGACGATGTCGGCTGTAAATTTGACATTTAAGTGTGATTGATGAATGAGACACTTTCATTATTGAGTTATTGAAACATAATTTACAAGACTGAATTGATCTGGAAGCAGAATCAGATTTAACTGTGATTTTCTGCTGTAATGATCAGTTTAACTGGTAAGATCCTCAGAGGAGTTGTGCAGAGATTATATAAGAATGGAAACACAGTCTCTGTGAAGGACGCCCTGAATGTGAGTAAATGTGTGTTAGTTACAGGATCAGAGAATGACACTGTTCCTCTGTCATAGTCCAGCTGAACTCTCACACGCTGAAGCTTCTCTTTAACAGGACAGACAGTGTCAGGTTGATCTGGGGATTGAGAGAAGTATTCACTGTTCATGTACCGCACACACCAGACATTAGACTTGAAGAAATCCAGTCCCTTCCTTTGGTTTGATGTTGTAGTTATTCCAAGAATCCAGACTGTACTGTCACCAACCTCCACATCCCAGCAGTGTGTTCCTGAGTTAAACCCCTCAGATCCCAGGACACATGGATACCTGTCAAACCTCTCTGGATTATCAGGAAGTGTTTTATCTTCATCACTGAACGACACACTGGTCAGATCAGACGAGAGTGTGAGCCGAGGATGTGCTGTGTTTGGATCTAGAGTCAACGGAGCTGCAAAGAGAAGAACATCAGATTACAGGATGAAATATGATCAGAAATGTAAATATTAAACATATAAAGACTTTGTTGACAGAGATCATAAATCCTGCTATCATAACAATGGTCTCTCAGTTTCTGTCAGAATGTATTGAGGCTTCAGGTTTAATATCAGTATTCAATAAACACTATTGTATCCTAATACATCAGCAGAGACCATGAGGAACAGACTTCTGTAGTCATTATGAGTTCACTGTATGATCTGATGATCTTCTGAAATACAGTTCAGATTCAGATTATTAAATATATTTCTATCAGATGTTAATGTGTGTGTGTTTATATCTGAAGGATCTTTTGCGCTGGTGTCAGATCTGCTGAGACTCACTGTGTTGGACAGTTTCCAGCATCTTCTTCCAGACTCTGAATGGCAGGTTACCCAGGTAACGGGACACATCAATCAAAGCTCCAGAACTCCGTGGATCAAAGCTCCGTGGATCCGGCTGTGAGATCTGGACTCTGGAGGAACATTCAGGAGTCAGAACTGCAGTGAATTTGAGTTCAGATCCACTGAGAGAAGAGATACGAGCAGCTCACTCACCTTTCCATTGAGACGTTAAAGTTCTGGAAAATATCGAGTTTGAAAACATGTTAATATCTTATCAAACACTCTCATTGTCAGCGAGTCTCAAGTTGTTTTATGCTCAAAGAATGAAGCCAGATTGATTGGTCACCTTTAGAAATGAGACGTCATTGGCTTTCATCATCTCCTCCATGTCTCTGATTGTGTGTGAAAGAGCTGAGATGTGTGTGTTCATCTCCTCCAGCTTCTCCTTCATCATCTGCTTCTTCTGCTCCTCTTCCTCCTCAGTGCAGTGATTGTAGCTTCTTCTTTGTCTCTGAGAAACTGATGAAGCTTCTCAAACTCTTCTTTAATCTAACGCTCTGTGTGCTCAGCTTGAGACTGAAATCACATCACATTCACTTCAGTCAGCTCTGTGTGAACACACACTCCACTAATGTCAGTAATAAACTGTGTGTGTGAATGTTGAGTGTTTAACTCTTTACACATCCTCACCTCGATGTGTTGGATTGTTTTATCACACTTTCCTTTCATTTCTTCTCCATGTTTGAGCTTGTTTTGTAAGGACGTCAGCGCTGTATTAAATTCCTCCTACAGGTTAAGATGAAAATCTGTGAACTGATGAAGCTATAAGAGGTTTAAACATTGTGTGTCTGGATGTTGAATGTGTTGCACTTGTGCATGAAAAAGGCAGGACATATATTTTAGTGCCACAATCAATTGAAAAAGACAAACAAATTAATCACACATTTTAATATTTCTATATTGTAATAATTTCACAGTTACACAGTTGAAATATTTGTTGTAATGGTATATTTTTATGAATGAAGGCCAGAATCACTGATCCTGATGTCTCTATTAAACGTTACTATATCAATTTCAACATTTATTAGGCTTTAAAAAATAACATCTAAATTTAAGTGAACTTAAAACAATCTTTAGATTAAGCCATTATAATAAATGTCTTTTTGTCTTCATGCCCGTCTAAAAGTTACAGTGATAGTTATCAAACACTTTACAGTCTTAACTGCATAAATTATAAATGAAATAAAGATAAATCCTTATTAAAGCAGTTTTAATTAAAAGCTATCAATGGACGACTTGCACTGAGCTTTGTGTCGCTTTCTAAATATAATTTAGAAATTATATTTCTAAAGCTCCTGTCTCTGGATTGATTGCTCCTGTCTTCGATTGCTCCTGTCTACCCTGTTTGCTATTGCTGCTGTGCTCGCATGTGCTCTGCTCTGCTCTGCTCTTTTGGGATTTTTATTTGATATAATTCTCTGTTGTTTAAACTGCTAATTATAACCTATTCATCTTCATATATTGTCTAACACTGCCTACCACATTAAATCTGACATCACTAGCTTTTAATCTAAATCACTATCACACGTTAGCTTTTAGCTAGCCTGTTAGCTTGCTATCTCCGCACTCGGGTTTCCTGTTTTCTGAGTTCACTAAACAACTGTGGTGAGTTGGATTAGTAAATAGACTCCATCAAACAACTTTGGTAAGTTGGATTAATCAACAAATACGGTAAGCCATGTCTTCTTCTCCAGTCATGTTTCATGTTTAGTGTATCTGTCTCCGTTGGCGAGCAGGGCTTCACATGTGATAAATGTAAGGAGATAGTCAGGCTGACGGAGAAGATTTCAGAATTAGAGACACGCATCCAGACTTTATTTGAGAGTAGTGAGAATGTAACAGCTTTAGACACTGCTCTGGATACGACTAGCTTAGTGAACGTTGTACATTGTTCGGTTCGGCTGTAGAGCCCGTGCAGCAGGGCACTTGGGTGACGGTCAGACGGCATAGTCGCGGATCAAAAAAACACTCTTCCATTCCGATTAGAACATCAAACAGGTTCTCCCCACTCAGTGACGCACCCACTGAGAATCCTGTTAAAAGTGCCCTAGTTATTGGTGATTCTATTACACGAACGTGAAAATAGAGACACCAGCCACCATAGTCACATGTTTACCGGGAGCCAGAGCGCCTGACATCAAAGCAAATTTAAAAGTGCTGGCTAAAACTAATCGTAAATTCTCTAAGATTATTATTCACGTCAGCACTAACGATGTTCGACTTCGCCAGTCGGAGATCACCAAAATTAACATTAAAGAGGTGTGTGAACTTGCAAGTACGATGGCAGATGCAGTTTTTTGTTCTGGTCCGCTTCCTGTTAAAGGAGTGATGAGATACTTAGCAGACTATCATCACTCAATGGCTGGTTGTCTAAGTGGTGTCCGCAAAATAACATAGGGTTCATAGACAATTGGAAAAGCTTTTGGGGCAGACCTGACCTGTTGAAGAGGGACGGCATCCATCCTTCTTGGTGTGGTGCTGCTCTTCTCTCTAGTAATTTGGCATATAGTCTTAAAGCTAAACCTTGACTAACTGGGGCCCAGGTCAGGAAGCAGACGGACTGGCTTACCCGACTGTCTGCTAGCGGTCTCCCGTTAAAGAAGTCAGATAAATCCCAACACATAGAGACTCTTTCACCTAGATATTATCACATAGAGACTGTGTCTGTTCCCGAATTAGTAAATACAAAAACATCAAGACCATTCAACAGTAAAAACTTAATTGATGTCAAAACGAATAAACAACAGATACAGATGATCAAATGATAAAGCTCTGAGGTTGCTGAATATTCGATCCCTTTCCCCAAAAGCACTTACTGTTAATGATATAATTACAGATAATAATCTAGATGTGCTGTGTTTGACAGAAACCTGGCTAAAACCTGACGACTACATTACTTTAAATGAGTCCACCCCACAAGATTATTGTTATAAACACGAGCCACGTCTGAAAGGTAAAGGGGAGGGGTTGCTGTAATTTATAATAATATCTTCAGTATTACTCAGAATTCTAGTTTCAAATATAATTCCTTTGAAGTTTTGGTGCTTTATGTAGCATTATGTAGTGTAATTGATAAATCCCATTTGACATTTGTGCTGGCTACTGTATACAGGCCACCAGGGCACAATACAGACTTTAGCAAAGAATTTGCTGACTTTCTATCAGAGTTAGTACTGGCTGCAGATAAAGTACTAATTGTTGGTGATTTTAATATCCATGTAGATAATGAAAAAGACGCATTGGGATTAGCATTTAGAGACATTCTAAACTCTATTGGAGTAAGGCAACACGTGTCAGGACCCACTCATCGCCTTAATCATACGTTAGACCTAATACTGTCACATGGAATAAATGTTGATACCATTGAAATTCTGCAGCAGAGCGACGACATCTCAGATCATTACCTAGTATCATGTATACTTAATTTAGCTAAGGCTGCAAAGCCGTCCCCTCGCTTCAAATATGGAATTATCATTCAGTGAATTATCACTGCCACCACTAAAAATTGCTTTTAAATAATCTTCCTCATCAGTTTCATCTCCTCAGCATCCCAGATAGCCTAGAGGAACTCGATTTTGCAACAGAAACTATTGACTCTCTTTTTCCAGCACTTTAGACACAGTTGCTCCCCGCGCTTAAAGAAGATTAAAGAAAATAGTCCAACGCTGTGTACAACGAAAGCACACCCGGCCCTTAAAACAGTAGCCAGAAAAATGGAGCGCAGTTTTCCGTAATTCATGGAAAGAGAGCATGATCGCATACAGAAAGGCCGTAAAAACTGCTAGATCTGCTTATTTCTCGACTCTCTTAGAAGAAAACAAACACAACCCTAGGTATTTATTTGATACAGTGGCTAAGTTAACAAAAATAAAGCTTATACTTCTGATGGTTGTCTGATGGTTGCTTTACGTGTAAGATCGATAATATTAAGAAGAAAATTATAACCATGCAGCCGTCTACTACAGTGTCACATGAGACAGAGCATTGTTGTGTCACTGAGAAAAATTACACTCATTCACTGCTATAGGAGAGGAAGAATTGGCTAAACTCGTTAAATCATCTAAATCAACAACATGTATGCTCGACCTATACCGACTAGGGTATTAAAGAGATGCTACCAGAGGTCATAGATCCTCTTCTTAATATCATTAACTCATCTTTGTCATTAGGATATGTACCGAAAACGTTTAAGTTGGCTATTATCAAACCACTTATTAAAAACCTCAACTTGATCCTACAGAATTAGTCAATTATAGGCCGATCTCAAATCTACCCTTCCTGTCAAAAATACTGGAAAAGGTAGTGTCTTCACAATTATGTTCCTTTTTAGAAAGAAATGGTATCTGTGAGGATTTCCAGTCAGGATTTAGACCGTATCATAGTACTGAGACTGCTCTCATCGGAGTTACAAATGATTTACTCTTATCATCTGATCGTGGTTGTATCTCTCTATTAGTGTTACTCGTTCTTAGCGCTGCATTCGATTACTATCGACCACAACATTCTTTTGAATAGACTCAAAATGATGTTGGCATTAGTGGAACTGCATTGGCATGGCTTAAATCATACTTATCTGACCGTTATTAGTTTGTAGCAGTAAATGAAGAGATGTCACACCGATCACGAAGTTCACTATGGAGTACCGCAGGGCTCGGTGCTAGACCCGTTGCTCTTCACCCTGTACATGCTACCATTGGGAGATATCATTAGGAAGCATGGCATTAGTTATGCTGACGATACTCAGCTCTATATTTCTTCACGCCTGACGAAAACTTACCAATTCACAAGATTAACGAAATGCATAGCTGATATAAAACATTGGATGTCTAGTAATTTCCTGCAACTTAATTCAGAAAAAAATGAATTTTTAATTATTGGACAAAAAAACTCTGCAAGTAGTAACCTAGAATACTGTCTAACACTCGATGGCTGCTCTGTCAAGTCCTCGTCGTCAGTTAGGAACCTGGGTGTGCTCTTTGATACCAAATTTTCATTTGAAAGCCACGTTTCTAACATCTGTAAAACTGCATTCTACCATCTTAAAAATATATCTAAATTACGGCACATCCTTTCGATGCAAAATGCTGAACAGTTAATTCATGCGTTCATGACCTCAAGGCTAGATTACTGTAATGCTTTACTGGGTGGTTGCCCTGCTCGCTTAATAAACAAACTCCAGCTGGTCCAAAACGCAGCAGCTCGAGCTCTTACTAGAACAAGGAAGTATGACCATATTAGCCCGGTTCTGTCAACACTGCACTGGCTCCTATTAAACATTGTATAAATTTTAAAATCTTGCTTATTACTTACAAAGCACTAAATGGTTTAGCTCTCCAGTGCTTGAGCGAACTCTTAACGCATTATACTCCAACATGTCTATTGCGGTCTCAAAACTCTGGCCAGCTGATAATACCTAGAATATCAAAAAATCAACTGCAGGCGGCGGTCGATCCTTTTCCTATTTAGCGCCTAAACTTTGGAACAGTCTTCCTAGCATTGTTCGGGAAGCAGGCACACTCTGTCAGTTTAAATCTAGACTAAAAACGCATCTCTTTACTATGGCTTACACATAAAACATTATCAATTTCTATTATTCAAATCAGTAAATGATTGTTAGGCTGTATTAACTAGGTCAGCCGGAACCGGGAACACTTCCCATAACATCTGATGTACTCGTTACATCATAAGAAGAATGGCATCTACGCTAATGTTAGTCTCTCTGTTTATCCGAGGTTTACTGCAGTCAGCCGGATCCAGGCCGTATCCAGATCAGATGGTGGACCAGCGCCTGGACATGACCAACGCATCCCTGAAGTGTCTGCAGAGAACATGTCAAATAAACTCCCCGTAAATGCTGCATCGACACGACATCCTCATTAAACCCGTCTTCGCGTGACGACTCAATCTCTCGAATAATCTAACAAATATCTATTTGCCTAATATGAATTAAGACCTGCTATGTTGCCAGAATTATAATCATACACTGTTTGTTCGTCGGCCAGAGGAGAACTGGCACCCGACTGAGCCTGGTTTCTCCCAAGGTTTTTTCTCCATTCTGACCCTGAAGGAGTTTTGGTTCCTTGCCACCGTTGCCTCTGGCTTTTGGCTTGCTCAGTTGGGGACACCTAAATTTCATTTATATTACCGATCTGCCCGCATTGACGCTATATGATACTTGAAATTAGCTGGATAACATCACCGTTTCACCAGAACGGCTGTACAAATTCTGTTGCATTATTTTCCTGTTAACAATGTGAAGCTGCTTTGAAACAATTGGACTTGTTAAAAAGCGCTATATAAATAAAGGTGACTAAAAGAACATCTGACTGCACATGAATCATATCAGAAATCACTGGTCTCAGATCAGGTTTTAGGATTAACACGGTTACTCACATGTTGTGGCATTACTGTCGAGTCTACATCGTAAAAAGTCTGTTTGCAAAGCCTGCGCTGAAATTGTGACTGATTGACCAAAGAGTCCACAGTGAAACCCGAATACAGATAAATAATGCTCATCTGAGACATTCCTAGCATTAGGATCCTTTGGAAGGTGATGTTATTTTTAGTGGGCGGGGCCAAAGTTGTGATGATGAAGTGGGCGTTGCTCTTCTTCGGTCTTTCACCATCTATTATAGGCTCATTCCACAGCGAGTCGTTCTCTGGGATTGGTTTCAATAAAAGCTGTTTTTGGACTAACAAGGAAGTTTTCAGTTCTGAAACTTACAGGATATTCTTGTAGTATGATGACCTCTTATATGTCAAAAGCTCAAGGAAAATTACATTTCTTAGTTCATGACCCCTTTAAATCACATATTATTACTGAAAAAATATTAATAACCCATGACATATCAGTAGTAAGTCGTGAAGATTTTAGTCTGAACAAAAATAAATACTGGTTTATACACAAATAATACTGTCTCTATGTTTATCACTGTATTTAGCATGAAATGAGAGACATTTGTCTTACCTTGTAAGATGAAACCACTTCACTGATGGGTCTGAATGTGTGTTTGGTGTGTTTCTCTGAGACTATACACACTAAACACACAGGCTGTTTGTCCTCCAGACAGAAGAGTTTGAGCTTCTCACTGTGTAAACTGCAGATCTCCTCAGACTCTGATGAACGCCTCTCATTTCTCTCCTTTATCAGTGAATCACACAAGTTTTTAATGTGAGATTAACTGGAGGATCACCTCTTGAGGATCTTCTCCTGCAGGCGGGACACTCCTGAGTTTCCTTAGTTTTCCAGAACTGTTGTAGACAGTCTTTACAAATACTGTGACTACAGGACAGAAAAACAGGAACCTTGAAGATTTCACAGCAAACAGGACAAGAAAGCTCTTCCACAGATTTTGAATCCATTTCTCGTCTTCTAAAAAGATCCGGTGATCTACAGTTGACTTTCACTTTCTGAACTTTGCTTTGTAAAGTAAATAACCATTACAATCAAAATATAATCTGGGTAAATTCAGAAATACACAATTATCCTAATATAATGTGTCCTCTGGTCTTCACAACTCTGACTCGTTTCAGCTTTCAGAAAAATGAAAGAGAAATAAAAAGACTAGTCACTTTTGGACCTTGGATCTTTGGGTCATAAACCACTAAAACTAGTGAGAACTTTTGAACCTTCCTGATAACGGTTTTATAAGAGGTGGAGTTTCTGGGGTTACATAAACCACTAAAACTAGTCACAAGTTAGTCATCTTTTTTTTTCTTTAAGACTGTTCATAACTTTAAGTCAGTGACATAAAGATGTACACTATCCATACAAAATAAGACTATCCCTTGGTGCTGGTCATATAATTAGAATATCATCAAAAAGTTGATTTATTTCACCCTGCCACGAAGCAAAAATGCAGGAATGGTTTGAGGAGCACAACAACGAGTTTGATTTGTTGACTTGGCCTCCAAATTCCCCAGATCTCAAGCCAATCGAGCATCTGTGGGATGTGCTGAACAAACAAGTCTGATCCATGGAGGCCCCACCTCGCAACTTACAGGACTTAAAGGATCTGCTGCTAACATCTTGGTGTCAGATACCACAGCACACCTTCAGGGGGTCTAGTGAAGTCCATGCCTCGTCGGGTCAGCAAAAAGGACCAACACAATATTAGGTCATAATGTTATGCCTGAGCGGTGTATGCATATGTGTATGTATGTATAAATGTCGGTGCGTGTGTGTGTATGTGCATGTAAGGTTGTTGTGGCCCCAGCCTCCAATCTTTGCGGCAGATTCAACCAGGCCACCTATTTAGGTGCGATGCATAGGCTATTGTAAATAAATCATCTTTATTTTACAAAATGGAGAATTTCCTGAACTTTCTAAAAAACGATAGAGAGTTGGATGATGCCACTCTATTAAAATAAATACAATAAATAATAATAATTGTTGCTGTTATTATTATAATTATTATTTGCCTATTGTTGTCTACATGCATTTAGAAGAAGAAAAGAGGAACAAAGAAATTAAAAGTCAGTCATAATACACAACACTGAAAGAATTGAAAATAATCAAAGATATTTGATTTTTGAAAATGAACAAAGACATTTGCTTTACTGTTTTCAACCCCATCTCTCTCCAGAAGGGCCATTTGGAATTCCTAAAGACACAGAAATGCTGAAGGCCTGTAGGCCAAAGGTCACACCTGTAACACCGTGAGTGAAGTTTGGTCTGATTGGTTAGTTTGAATGTCTCACATTAGGGTTTCAGTCACATGGTCAGGAATAGATAAAAGAAGATTGTAACTGTTGCTCTGTCTCTGCAAAATGGTGCCGCTGTGTTCGGTCGCCGTTCAGGTCGCTCTCACGAAGACTGTGCTTTTATTTACTATTTTACTTTCTTTTACTCTCAATTTTTACAAACTTATCATCTGCATTGATCTACTATGACAGCAAAACTCTTTTGGACATTGGTTACCTCTACACTGGACTGTTTCAGGACACTTTCGCAAAAAACTCTGTGGCCATCTGAGATCCTTCAGAACGCGAGTTGAACAATGGACAGAGCCGTCAGCGAAGAATCAAGAAACACCGTGGGAAACACGCGGGGATCCGCAACAGACTGAGGAAAAGGGCATTCAGTCCTCCTCTCCCGAGCATTCTTCTAGCAAATGTTCAATCCTTGGAGAATGAGATGGGCGATCTTAGAGCCAAGATAAGTTTTCAGCGGGACATGAGAGACTGTAACATCTTTTGTTTGTCCGAAACATGGCTCACGCCCGCGGTCCCGGACACAGCTGTGGCGCCATCGGAGAACTTCTCTGTTTTTCGGATGGACAGAACAGCCCATCCATCCATCCATTATCTTCCGCTTATCCGGGGCCGGGTCGCGGGGCAACAGTCTAACCAGAGACGCCCAGACTTCCCTCTCCCTAGCCACTTCCTCCAGCTCTTCCGGGAACCCCGAGGCGTTCCCAGGCCAGCCGGGAGACATAATCCCTCCAGCGTGTCCTAGGTCTTCCCGGGGCCTCCGGGTTTTCGGACATGTCCCACTGGGGCCTCCAGGCCGACCCATCCCGGCCGCTTCACACTCGGCTGCAAACCGCCCCAGTGCGCTGAAGGTCCTGGTCTGAGGAGGCCAGCATGACAACGTCATCCGCAAAAAGCAGCGAAGCGAGAAATCATGTGGTTCCCAAACCGGACACCCTCCGGCCCTTGGCTGCGCCTGAAATTCTGTCCATAAAAATGATGAACAGAACCGGTGACAAAGGGCAGCCCTGCCAGAGTCCAACATGCACCGGGAACAAGTCCGACTTGCTGCCGGCAATGCGGACCAAGCTCCTGCTCTGGTCGTACAGGGACCAAACAGCCCTAAGCAAGGGGCCCCGGACCCCATACTCCCAGAGCACCCTCCACAGGACACCACGAGGACACAGTCGAATGCCTTCTCCAAATCCACAAAACACATGTGGATTGGTTGGGCAAACTCCCATGAACCCTCCAGTACCCTGGAAAGGGTATGAAGCTGGTCCAGTGTTCCATGACCGGGACGAAAACCACACTGTTCCTCCTGAATCCGAGGTTCCACTATCGGCCGAATTCTCCTCTCCAGTACCCTGGCATAGACTTTCCCGGGAGGCTGAGAGTGTGATCCCCTGTGTTGGAACACTGCGCTCCGGTCCCCCTTCTTGAAAAAGAGGAACCACCACTCCCGGTCTGCCACGCGATGTTGCAGAGGCGTGTCAGCCAAGACAGCCCCACAACATCCAGAGACTTGAGGTACTCAGGGGCGGATCTCATCGACCCCTGGCGCCTTGCCACCGAGAGAGCTTTTTAACTACCTCGATGACTTCAGTCCGGGTGATGGATGAATCCACCTCTGAGCCCTCAGCCACTGCTTCCTCAATGGAAGATGTGTTGGTGGGATTGAGGAGATCCTCAAAGTATTCCTTCCACCGTCTGGCGATATCCCCAGCTGAGGTCAACAGCTGCCCATCTCCACTGTAAACAGTGTTGGTAGGGCACTGCTTCCCCCTCCTGAGGCGGCGAACGGTTTGCCAGAATCTCTTGAGGCCAACCCGATAGTCTTTCTCCATGGCCTCACGAACTCCTCCCAGGCCCGATTTTTGCCTCCCACAACTATCTGGTCTGCCTGTACCCGTCAGCTGCCTCAGGAGTCCCACAAGCCAACCAGGCCCGATAGGACTCCTTCTTCAGCTTGACGGCATCCCTTACTTCCGGTGTCCACCACCGGGTTCAGGGATTTCCGCCTCGACAGGCACCGGAGACCTTACGGCCACAGCTCCGAGCAGCCGCGTTGACAAGGGAGGTGGAGAACATGGTCCACTCCGGACTCAATATCTCCAGACTCCTCGGGATCGGTCGAAGCTCTGTCGGAGGTGGGAGTTGAAGATCTCTCTGACAGGGGGCTCGGCTAAACGCGTCCCCAACAGACCCTCACAGTACGTTTGGGTCTCCCGAGTCTGTCTAGCTTCCTCCCCACCATCGGATCCAACTCACCACCAGGTGGTGATCAGTTGACAGCTCCGCCCCTCTCTTCACCCGAGTGTCCAAGACATACGGCGGAGGTCAGATGAGGGCGACCACAAAGTCGATCATCGACCTCCGGTCTAAAATCCTGGTGCCACGATGCACTGATGGATACACTTATGCTTGAACATGGTGTTCGTTATGGATAAGCCATGGCTAGCACAGAAATCCAATAACAGAACACCACTCGGGTTCAGATCAGGGGCCGTTCCTCCCAATCATGCCCCTCCAGGTATCACTGTCACTGCCCACATGTGCGTTGAAGTCCCCCAGTAGAATGATGGAGTCTCCAGTTGGAGCACTTTCCAGCACCCCTCCCAAAGACCCCATTAGGGCGGGTACTCCAGCACTGCCGTTTGGCCCGTAGGCACATCGACAGTGAGAGACCTATCCCCTACCCGAAGGCGCAGGAAGGCGACCCTCTCATTCACTGGGTTGAACTCCAACACATGGCAGCTGAGCTGGGGGGCTATAAGCAAACCCACTCCAGCCGCCGCCTCTCACCATGGGCAACTCCAGAGTGGTAGAGAGTCCAGCCTCTCTCAAGAAGTGTGGTTCCAGAGCCCAAGCTGTGCGTGGAAGTGAGCCCGACTATCTCTAGCCGGTACCTCTCAACCTCCCGCACAAGCTCAGGCTCCTTCCCGCCAGCGGGTGACATTCCATGTCCCTAAAGCCAGTTTCGTGTCCAGAGATCTGGTCGCCGGGGCCTAGCCTTTCGACTGTTGCCCGATCCACTATGCGGCCCCATATGATCCCTCCCGCAGGTGGTGAGCCCCACGGGAGGTGGCCCCACGTCGCTTGTTCGGGCTGAGCCCGGCCGGGCCCCATGGGGGCAGGCCCGGCCACCAGGCGCTGCATACAAGCCCCAACCCCGGGCCTGGCTCAGGGTGGGACCCTGGCTGCGCCATGCCGAGCGACGTCTCGGTCCTTGTTTTAATTAGACTCATACTGGGTTTGTGAACTGCTCTTAGTCTAGCCCGTCACCAAGGACCTGTTTGCCTTGGGAGACCCTACCAGGGCATATAGCCCCAGACAACATAGCTCCCAGGGTCATTCGGTACTCAAACCCCTCCACCACGATAAGGTGACAGTTCAAGGAGAGGGGACAGAACAGCCGAGGCGTAAATCCAAAGGCGGTGGAGTATGCTTCATGGTCAACAAGAAATGGTGCGATCCAGGAACATCACCATTCTCTCACCGCGGTCCTGCTCGCCTCATCTGGAACATTTAACAATCATATGCCACCCATTCTATCTGCGAGGAGTTTTCTGCGGTTGTCGCGACCGCCGTTTACATTCCACCGCAGGCAGACACAGCGCTGGCTTTATCTGGCCTTCATGATGTTGCCAGCGGCATCTTAAACAAACACCCGATGCTGCTTTCATCGTCGCGGGCGATTTTAACAAAGCAAACCTAAAGAAAGTCCTGCCAAACTTTCACCAGCACGTCTCTGTCCTACGAGAGCAAACACGCTGGATCATTGCTACTCTCCGTTCAAGAACGCCTATAAAGCGCGGTCACTTCCAGCGTTGGCAAATTGGATCATGCCGCCATTTTCCTCACTCCCGAATACAAACAAAAGCTCGTTCAGGAACCCCCGGTGAGGCGGGAAGTTAAGCGTTGGTCGCCCCACTCAGAGACCGCGCTTCAAGCAGCTCTGGATGATGTGGATTGGGACATGTTCGGCGAGTTCAGCCGACGTAAGCGAGTTCACAGATGTGGCGCTGTGCTTCATCAACACGCTTACAGAGCAAGCCACGCAAACAATAACAATAACGTCCTTCTCAAATCAGAAACCGTGGGTGTACAATTAAATCCGCGCTGCAGTGAACACACACACTGCGCTTACAACGCCGGTCTCCTTTCAGGGAATATGAATGAATACAGATCGTCCTGCTATGCTCTCAGACGAGCAGTTAAAGCCGCATAAAACTCCGTTACAAAAAGACCGAGTGGAGTCTCATTTCCAACTCAACGACTCGCAGCGCATGTGGCAAGATCTGAGGTCCATCTGCTCGTTTGGATCTAAATCCTCTGCAGAGGCAAGCGCTGACCCGTTGCTCGTGAGCGAGTTAAACTCTTTCTACTCTCGCTTTGACTGTAACGCGGCACGCGACTCCGCCAAGTGGCGCGCGAGGAAATTACTCAGAGCAGCAACAATCACGTGATCTCTGTCTCAGAGGATGAAGTTCGGAGAGCACTCAGCGTGTGGACGTCCAGGAAAGCTGCCGGGCCGGATGGTATTTCAGGTCGTGTTCTGCGGTCCTGTGCTGATCAGCTTGCCGGGTTGAGTTTACATCTATCTTTAATGAGTCCCTCACTACATCTGTGGTCCCCACCTCCTTCAAAAAATCCACCATCATCCCTGTCCCTAAGAACAGTAAACCCTCTTGCCTAAATGACTATCGTCCAGTGGCTCTCACGTCTATA
>CM031953.1:25728787-25735732 GCA_018749465.1 Paracanthobrama guichenoti
GCTGCAAACGGAGACGTGAAGTCGGACACTTTCTGCTTTCCCGTAGTGACGCTGTCATATATATTTGCATACTTTATCACAGCTGAAGTTAAATAAATGCAATATTTGTCAAATACACAGACATTTTCATTCAATACTTTATGCACTGCTTAATGCAGCGTCTACAAGAATAAAGTTCAACATATAAGCCTACACTATCAATGAAGTGGGGTCGAGGATTTTTATCAGTTTTATTTTGATAAACACGACAGCATAACATTGCATGTACTACATGAAAAGAGGTTTTACTGTTATAAAAATTATTTGTGAGCATTAGTGCAAAAAACACATCTCTTTACTATGGCATACACACAGAACATTATCAATTCTCTATTATTCAAATCAGTAAATGATTGTTAGGCTGCATTAACTAGGTCAGCCGGAACCGGGAACACTTCCACATAACACCTGATGTACTTTCGTTACATCATAAGAAGAATGGCATCTTACGCTAATGTTAGTCTCTCTGTTTATCCTTAGGTTTACTGCAGTCAGCCGGATCCAGGCCGTATCCAGATCAGATGGTGGACCTGCGCCTGACATGACCAACGCGATCCCTGAAATGTCTGCAGAGAGTGTGTCAAATAAACTCCCAGTGTAAATGCCGCATCGACCACGACATCCTCATTAAACCCGTCTTCGGGCGTGATTTACTCTAATCTTTCAAACATTCTTGCGAATATCTATTTACCTAATATGACTTAAGACCTGCAATGTTGCCAGAATTATAATCATACACTGTTTGTTCGTCGGCCAGAGGAGAACTGGCACCACGACTGAGCCTGGTTTCTCCTGGTTTCTCCGTCAACGCTGCCTCAAGTTGACAAAATTTCTAACCGCATGCACTGCTTCAAGTCAGCCGCCCGATCGGGTCTGCAAGCCTAATGACCTAATGACTTGACTTGACTAAGAACTCACCAACAGCGGTTTACAGGAAACAATACTCGACAAACTGACAAGGCAACATGAGGACTATGGCCCTGTCCCAAATGGCACCCTAAACCCTCACGGTCTTCCTCTCTGAGTCCACACTTTCATTATGAAACGCTTTGACTGACGCTTTGAAAACACGCCCCCTCATTAGCATACAGACATGTAGAAATAAATAAATAAATGTAGAAAAATACAATTATACATAAACAAGGAAATAAAAGTATATTCATTTATTTATAATTTATAATTTAGTCAGCTTTGGAATTTCATACTCTCTTGTCATTTAAAGCATTTTGAAGCCTTGCCAAAAGAACAAAAGCCTGTTAACAAAAAGACTGCTTGGTTTTTTATTGTTATATTTTTTATCATCATAATGTCCTGAATTTTTTTTTTTTTTTTTTAAAGTAGATTTATGAAAGGAAATGAGGGAAAATAATAAAAATACACATTTGTGCCAAAATTGATGCAGATGGGATTAACTCAGGAAAAATTATTTTAAAACAAACTGAAAGAGACGATGTCGGCTGTAAATTTGACATTTAAGTGTGATTGATGAATGAGACACTTTAATTATTGAGTTATTGAAACATAATTTACAAGACTGAATTGATCTGGAAGCAGAATCAGATTTAACTGTGATTTTCTGCTGTAATGATCAGTTTAACTGGTAAGATCCTCAGAGGAGTTGTGCAGCGATTACATAAGAATGGAAACACAGTCTCTGTGAAGGACGTCCTGAATGTGAGTAAATGTGTGTTAGTTACAGGATCAGAGAATGACACTGTTCTTCTGTCATAGTCCAGCTGAACTCTCACACGCTGAAGCTTCACTTTGCTAACAGGAAAGACAGTGTGGGGTTGATCTGAGGATTGAGAGAAGTATTTGCTGTTCTTGTACCACACATACCAGACATTAGACATGAAGAAATCCAGTCCCTTCCTTTGGTTTGATGTTGTGGTTATTCCAAGACTCCAGTATGTACTGTCACCAACCTCCACATCCCAGCAGTGTGTTCCTGAGTTAAAGCCCTCAGATCCCAGGACACATGGATACCTGTCAAACCTCTCTGGATTATCAGGAAGTGTTTTATCTTCATCACTGAGCGACACACTGGTCAGATCAGACGAGAGTGTGAGCCGAGGATGTGTTGTGTTTGGATCTAGAGTCAACGGAGCTGCAAAGAGAAGAATATCAGATTACAGGATGAAATATGATCAGAAATGTAAATATAAAACAATTATAAAGACTTTGTTGACAGAGATCATAAATCCTCAAGATTCAAGAGTTTTATTTGTCACATACACAGTTATATACAGAATATACAACCGCAGTGAAATGTAAATCCTGTCATAAATCATAACAATGGTCTCTCAGTTTCTGTCAGAATGGATTGAGGCTTCAGGTTTAATATCAGTATTCAATAAACACTATTGTATCCTAATACATCAGCAGAGACCATGAGGAACAGACTTCTGTAGTCATTATGAGTTCACTGTATGATCTGATGATCTTCTGAAATACAGTTCAGATTCAGATTATTAAATATATTTCTATCAGATGTTAATGTTGTGTGTGTTTATATCTGAAGGATCTTTTATGCTGGTGTCAGATCTGCTGAGACTCACTGTGTTGGACAGTTTCAGCATCTTCTTCCAGACTCTGAATGGCAGGTTACCCAGGTAGCGGGACACATCAATCAAAGCTCCAGAACTCATCCGTGGATCCGGCTGTGAGATCTGGACTCTGGAGGAAACATTCAGGAGTCAGAACTGCAGTGAATTTGAGTTCAGATCCACTGAGAGAAGAGATACGAGCAGCCTCACTCACCTTTCCATTGAGACGTTAAGTTCTGGAAAATATCGAGTTTGAAAACATGTTAATATCTTATCAAACACTCTCATTGTCAATAGTCTCAAATTGTTTTATGCTCAAAGAATGAAGCCAGATTGATTGGTCACCTTTAGAAATGAGACGTCATTAGCTTTCATCATCTCCTCCATGTCTCTGATTGTGTGTGAAAGAGCTGAGATGTGTGTGTTCATCTCCTCCAGCTTCTCCCTTCATCATCTGCTTCTTCTGCTCCTCTTCCTCCCTCAGTGCAGTGATTGTAGCTTCTTCTTTGTCTCTGAGAAACTGATGAAGCTTCTCAAACTCTTCTTTAATCTGACGCTCTGTGTGCTCAGCTTGAGACTGAAATCACATCACATTCACTTCAGTCAGCTCTGTGTGAACACACACTCCACTAATGTCAGTAATAAACTGTGTGTGTGAATGTTGAGTGTTTAACTCTTTACACATCCTCACCTCGATGTGTTGGATTGTTTTATCACACTTTCCTTTCATTTCTTCTCCATGTTTGAGCTTGTTTTGTAAGGACGTCAGCGCTGTATTAAATTCCTCCTACAGGTTAAGATGAAAATCTGTGAAACTGATGAAGCTATAAGAGATTTAAACATTGTGTGTCTGGATGTTGAATGTGTTGCACTTGTGCATGAAAAAAGGCAGGACATATATTTTAGTGCCGTCAATCAATTGAAAAAAAACGAATTAATCACACATTTTAATATTTCTATATTGTAATAATTTCTACAGTTACACAGTTGAAATATTTGTTGTAATGGTATATTTTTATGAATGAAGGCCAGAATCACTGATCCTGATGTCTCTATGAAACGTTACTATATCAATTTCAATATTTATTAGGCTTTAAAATAGCATCTAAATTTAAGTGAACTTAAAACAATCTTTAGATTAAGCCATTATAATAAATGTCTTTTTTGTCTTCATGCCCGTCCTAACAGTTACAGTGATAGTTATCAAACACTTTACAGTCTTAACTGCATAAATTATAAATGAAATAAAAAGATAAATCCTTATTAAAGCAGTTTTAATTAAAAGCTATCAATGGACGACTTGCACTGAGCTTTGTGTCGCTTTCTAAATAGAATTATTTTCATCCCACTAGAGAAACCATGTGAAGTTGAGCGTTTAGTCACTGACAGACAAAGAACATCTGACTGCACATGAATCATATCAGAAATCACTGGTCTCAGATCAGGTATTAGGATTAACACGGTTACTCACATGTTGTGGCATTACTGTCGAGTCTATATCGTAAAAGTCTGTTTGCAAAGCCTCATGCTGAAATTGTGACTGATTGACCAAAGAATCCACAGTGAAACTGAAATACAGATCAATAATGCTCATCTGAGACATTCCTAGCATTAGATCCTTTGAAGGTGATGTTATTTTAGTGGGCGGGCCAAAATTGAGATTATGAAGTGGGCGTTGCTCTTCTTCGGTCTTTCACCATCTATTATAGGCTCATTCCACAGCGAGTCATTCTCTGGGATTGGTTTCAATAAAAGCTGTTTTTGGACTAACAAGGAAGTTTTCAGCTCTGAAACTTACGGGATATTCTTGTAGTATGATGACCTCTGAGAGAAAAAAAAAAGAATTTACAAATAGGCGCCTTGCCGTGTTCGGTCGCTGTTCAGGTTGCTCCGCGAAGACTGCTTTTATTTACTATTTTACTCTCTTTACTCTCAATTTTACAAACTTATCATCTGCATTGATCTACTATGACAGCAAAACTCTTTTTGGACATTGTTACCTCTACACTGGACTGTTTCAGGACACTTTACGCCCGATCCTCTGTGGCCATCTGAGATCCTTCGGAGCATGAGCTGAACAATGGACAAAGCCGACAGCGAAGAAACCAGAAACACCGTGGGAACAAAAGGCCAGGTGAAACAGACTGAGGAAAAGAGGCATTCAGTCCTCCTCTCCCGAGCATTCTTCTAACAAATGTTCAATCCCTGGAGAATAAGATGGAGCGATCTTAGAAGCCAGGATAAGTTTTCAACGGGACATGAGAGAGCTGGCCTCTTTTGTTTGTCGAAACATGGCTCACGCCCGTGGTCCGAGACACAGCTGTGACGCCATTGGAGGCTTTACTCTGTTTGGATAGACAGACAGCGAAGGCAGATTAAATCCAAAGGGCGGTGGAGTATGCTTCATGGTCAACAAGAAATGGTGCGATCCCCAGGAACATCACCATTCTCTCCCCGGTCCTGTACGCCTCATCTGGAACATTTAACAATCATCTGCCGCGCCCATTCTATCTGCCGAGGAGTTTTTCTGCGGTTATCGCGCGACAGCTGTTTACATTCCACCGCAGGCAGACACAGCGCCAGACTTTATCTGGCCTTCAGCGATGTTGCCAGCATGCGTCGCAAACAAACACCTTGATGCTGCTTTCATCGCCGTGGGTGATTTTAACAAAGCAAACCTAAAGAAAGTCCCTACCAAACTTGCACCAGCCAATCTCCTGTCCCCACGAGGAGCAAACACACTGGATCATTGCTACTCTCCGTTCAAGAATGCCTATAAGCGCGGTCACTTCCAGCGATTTGGCAAATCGGATCGCGCCGCCATTTTCCTCACTCCCGAATACAAACAAAAAGCTCGTTCAGGAACCCGGTGAGCGGAAGTTACGCGTTGGTCGCCCATTTCAGAACCGCGCTACAGGCAGCTCTGGGCGATAATGGATTAAGGAGCATGTTCTGAAGCGAGTTCAGCTGACGTCAGCAAGTTCACAGAAGTGGGCGCTGTGCTTCATCAACACATGCTTACAGAGCGAGACCGCAAAAGCAATAATAATGGCGTCCTTCCTCAAATCCAGAAACCGTGGGTGGATTAATCTCACTCGCTGCGGTGAATACCTTTACTGCAACACAACGCTGGTCTCGCTTTCAGGAATATGACTGAATGGCAATCATCCTGTTATGCTCTCAGGCGTGCAGTTAAAGCACTTAAAGCTCCGTTACAAAGACCGTAGTCTTTGTATTAGATTTGTATTTTCTCAGAAGGAAGGGTGCCCGGGAAGAACAAATGCCGGACGGGACCTTTGCTGCAGGTGCGTGATGGGCGCATGGAACAACTGGCAGGAGTCCTGTGCCGCGCCGGCTCTGTCCGTGGAGGATGCAGAAAGATTTATACATGATTGGATTATTGATGGCCCGGGGTTCTATTCTTTGGCTTTGGGATTGCCTGACCTATCCGGAAGATTGGTAAGACAGCTGCAAGCAAATTCACCCAACCGCTGTCTGTAGAAATTAAGTGAATGCTTAGGGTTGTGTGTGACCGTTTGAAGGAATCTAGATCAGAGAAGTGATACAGATTGAGGAACTGAACCGTGGCACAACGCCATGTCCGGACTCTGCGGTCGCAGAGGAAGAGTGGGCTCCATCGGGGTCAGATCAGTGAACTTCATGGACTGTAACTGGTCTGCCAAGTGAGGCTGGGCCCGTAATGTCTGTGGAAACTGCACGGACGGGACACGGCGAGTGCTGAGGACCAGAACTGATTGATTGATTATGATCCCCGGACTGCAAATGACCGAAGATCATCAAATGGATTAAAAAATTGTATTTGCCTTGACCTAATCAACTACCCCACCCGAACCTCACTTGGCCTATCTCTCGGTTGGGAGGTCAGCTTGACAGCTTGGTCTGCTATCTTTCCCTGTGCACTGCCTTATATGTCCTTCGAAGGACAAACCATAGAACTGAACTTCGAAAACATCTGAAGTTATGTTATGTTCTCACACAACATAATCTCAGACTCACTGCGCACCATACACACCCGATCCTGACCAGCCCCTCCATCCTGTCCTGCCTGTCGTCCCCATCTATCTCCTCTCCTCCCATATAAGAAATCCATCACGTGACCACGTGTATCAATGTTATGTTATGTTTTGTTGTGTTTGCTATGTAATGCTTACTAAACTGCATTCTTGTATTTCTGGAGAGCGTATGGCGGCGCCTGAAAAACATGCCACCCGGAGGCTTGTTCCAAACTTCATTTTGTTATACTGTACTTGTGCATGTGTAGCCAAACAAATAAACTTGAATCTTGGATCTTGAGTGGAGTCTCATTTCCAACTCCAACGACTCATGGCGCATGTGGCAA
>CM031953.1:25784676-25794994 GCA_018749465.1 Paracanthobrama guichenoti
ACACACACACACGCACGCCGTCATTAGCAATGTGCGCGGGGGGAGCGTGTGGCGCGGGCACTCAAAAGCACTTGACTTCCTGCCATCTGAATTAGCGGCTTCCTTTCTTATTTGTTTTGATGGACAAATCGCAAGGCTTTCATCCTTGCATACTTAAAGATGACACCACAAACTGGCAGCCTGCGCTATTGTTCTAGCGAGCGTTTATTCAACGCTGCAGCGGCTCGCTCGCATTCATGCGACTCAAAGGAAGGGCCGCTCCCAATTTAAAGGCGTTTATTAAAATTCAGACTAGCCATTACACGGCAGAGCGCGGGGAGAAACTGTGCGAAAAAAACGAACAAGCTGGTTAATCAAAAGTTAATTGTACAATTTTCATGTAGATGAGCACGGCATATACATGACTCCCTGCTCTGCGATTATTGAAATAAATAAACGAGGCTTCTAGAAATGTGGTGGGACTTTGCGGCTGGTAAACAATCAGGCCGAGTTTAATTTGTGGTAAACAAAGTGATTATCCACCGGGGGTACGGAAGGAGAGGCTAAGGTTAAATGAAATTTGCAAATGTACAGATACAAGGCGTTTTGTGTTGGAGTCGAGCAATTATAGGAGCGGTTTAATGAAGCAAGGTCTGGCATCAGGGGAGCCGTTCCGACTTCAGACGACCTACAACCAGTCACACTTCTGAGGAGCACATTAGAGTAAGAACTTCAGAGAGAGAGGGGAAGAAAAGACACACATGCATGAATGCTAGTGATGTGCAAAACGTTTAAAACCGACTAGTCGGTGGGTTGTCTGAATGACTACTTATCTGTATAATTAATTATGCATGTTTACGGTCACTGTCCACCTGACATATATCAAGTGCGTAAACATAGGCTGCGGTTAAGTCCCTTAATTCAGTCTTGTTCACTCGGGATGTATGTCATTGCTTAAGTTGCACATTACTGGTGGAAACCTTGCAATGACTTTAAATGGAACACCCTAAGCCCTTGATCACTGTGGGAGTTGCTGCTGTGAACTCTTTCTATCAGAACCAGCATTAACTTCTTGAGCAGTTTGAGCTCCAGTAGCTCGTCTGTTTGATCGAACCACACGGGCCAGCCTTCGCTCCCCACGTGCATCAATGAGCCTTGGCCGCCCATGTCCCTGTGGCCGGTTCACCACTGTTCCTTCCTTGGAGCACTTTTGATAGATCCTGACCACTGCAGACCGGGAACACCCCACAAGAGCTGCATCAATGCAAAAAGCATAAAAAGCTACTGTTGTTAACACTGTCAAGTGTGACTAGACACTTAACCACACCTCTACAAGAAGTTGTTCGTTTCTCTAAACTCACCAACAACAAAACACAGAACGAAACTTGTCAACCATCTAGAGACCAATAACTAAAGATAAATAACAATCCACACAAGTTCTACTGGGTTGGCTCTGTCTCATGCATTGCATCCACTTGTCAGAGAAAGTGTTAACCGCAGTGCAAACTGATGGCGATATGTATGGGCTTTAAAGGTAATCAGCTAACCTAGCTAGTTATTTTTATTATCGGCATCTTCTATTTAAATATCTCAATGTTAGTGAGAAGAAGAAACAAAAAGCACCATAAAACTTGCATTGATTCATGCCTTATATTTCCAAATCTTTAGAGGTCAAACGACATGTTTTGGGGAGGATGTACTGTATACTGTAGGATATACTGCAAAAATCATATAAAATACTATTTTTATGGTACTTTTCTGGAGCTCAACAGCCCTATTCACATAAGCAAAAATAACAGCATAGTAACTCCATTTGTGTTCCAAGGATTGCAAGTTCCAAGGAGTGTTCCACATGAGAGTAAAAAATGATGACAGAACTTTCATTTCTGTGGTGGCTTGAAAAATGTTGGGGGGAAAAAAAACATATTGCAATTAACTGTGATAAAAGGAGAGTAACGACAGCATGCATGATAAGCTGGAACCGTACTGGTTAATAACAAACATCTGTGATTGTTTGCATTGCATTAATAATACAGAATGATTAATCAAATTTGTTCACTGGCATTTCCTTTCTTACAATAAAGTCTTGCATGCAGCTTGTATTTTAGCTTGCCATTCACACTGATTTAAATGTGTTTGTTGATTGTTTTGTCTCAAATGGGAATAAAGGTTTTTGCACGAGCCAGCTAGTTCAATATCTTAAAATCTTAGCGAGCTCATCATGAAACAACACTGCATGTATTTAGACACAATATATATGCATAATCACACACACATGAACAATGAATCCTTCCTTTTAATTCAGTCCAGGCGTTCAAACTCCAGACTACCTGGCTCTGTTAGCAAATTAAATCCGCTCTCATCTTAAGAGACGGCTTCATTTGTTTTTAACTGCATTTGAACACACCGACTCTGAAGCGCGGTCCCATACGTGAGGCGTGTTGGCAGAGCTCGGCCCCTAATGCCCAGCTCTATTAGGGCACAGTCTCTCTACTGGGCTTTGGCAGAAACGAATCCACATTTTCATTCTAACCTCCTGTAGTTTCTTATTCTTTTGTATGAAATTAGAATTTATTAAAGCACTTTGGACAAAGGCATGCTGAGAAAAGCAAGAGCCAAAGTTGGTATCTTTAGCCGGATTGGAAGTGAAGAGCACACACCTCTGGAGGGGCTGAAGTGCTTCGGGGTGATTCTCATTGGGAAGGTCTTACTTTTAGCAGTCAGTCTGAGGCTTTCACTGCATATTGCATAACAATCTCTAAACCCTACACTTATGATGTTACCTTGCACAAGCAGTGGACAGCGAAAAAAGCAGATGAATAAACAAAATGGACATGTAGGGGTGAGCAGGGCTAGTTGTAACATACATGCTAGCATGACAAACTTAGTGTATTTAGCCTACTAGTTGCCATACAAACACTACATAAAGAAAACATTGTGCCAAAATCAAAAAATCTTTGGAAGACATTGCTGAACATTTATTTAACCTTAGCAAAAGTAAGTTCTGTTTTTAGCGCTTATTTAAAAGGATACAAATCTGCTATTACCGTATATACCCGAATATAAGACTAGGTTTGTGTCCTAAAAATAGGCTGAAAAATGGGGGGGTCGTCTTATATTCGCAATACAGACAAAATCACGGGAGGAAAGGGAGAAACAGTAGAGGGCGCCAACACGATAGGCTACGTGTTATGAATTAAATAAACAGTAAAGTGCCGCCATGGAGAAGTCAAGAGATCATCTTGAGAAAAGAGCTTCAAAAGTTGGTCAAATAAACCAACACGTTCTAAACAGTTATGACACCAACTTATGGTCGTGAATGAGGCAGAATCATCTAATAATTGCAAAGCTGCCAAAAAATTTGGAGTCACAGAATGCAATGTTCCGAGGTGGCGAGCACCTTTTTTTCCCAAAAATAAGTCTGGAAAATGGGGGGGGGGGTCATGTTATATTCAGGGTCATCTTATATTTGGGTATATACGGTATTTTAATCTCCAATCTGTCATTTAGCTGTTTAGAGATGCTTAGCTACCTAGCAGAAGACACATCAAAGACTATAGAGTGCTGCAGGTATGACGTACATTTGAAGGCCAAAATGTGGAAAAACGAGTTAGCATTTTAGCACTTCCGGTTCCCTCGTCCTGAAGTCAATGGGTTTTTTGAACAGGGTTTTGGTTAAATGGCTGAAATAAGGTCTGTGGTGAACACAAGCTCAAGACACTTTGACGTTTTATTCTACCACATAAAATGCATCAGTCAGTATTACCCCACTCATGATTTTTTAAGCTGTTATGTGTCTTGAAAAAGGCGGTTGCTAACAAGTGGCTAATGGGACTACAGAGGCTGTCAGGGAGATTAAACGCCATCACGCCGAACAGGTAACCTCAGTCCGCTTTTACAGACTCAATAATTGAGCTCTAATAGACTAGTCTAACTCAAACGTTCTGGGAAAATGTTTTGAGATAAAAACATTGAAGAGTTGAACATTGAAGCTTAGTGAGGGTGACGTTGAAGCCGAGCGACCGTGGTGTAGTCCGTTTATAGCCTACCTTTAGCTTTTTACTTCTGGAGACTGCATTTAGGCTACAAAATTAATAAAAGTCGTGTTCATCTGAGATAATTAGCTTGATAATAAGCTTGTTTTCTTTTTTATAAAAAGATAAATAGCTTGTTTTTAGAGATAATCCAAAAGCCTATGGGAAAATCCTATTGGGTTTTTCTCATAGAATGTAAAAAAATATGGACGTAGTGTCCGTGGGGTCACCCATAGGATTCTGAAGAGCAGTTTTGAAGCGTGAAGTCGGCTGTTGCCATCTTGGCAGCGCCTCACTCCCGGATAACTGACAACAGGCAAAGAGGCGGGGCGTGGGCGGAGCTGAGGTGACGTGATGGCTAACAGACAGCAGACAAACGGCTATCCACCTGCCACTCAAAGTGGCCACGCCCTTAATTATGCAGAACTTTAAGGCTTTATATAATGTAAATGAATTAGTTTATAAATAAATTCACCCCCTCACAGTTGTCATGAAGGGCAAAATTAGCTACACAGACCAAAAGCACAATTTGTACCAGGCTGTAAACTTTTTTTTTTTTTTTTTAAATGGGATTTTGTTTAAATGGCTGAAATAAGGTCTGTGGTAAACACAAGTTCAAGACACAAGTCACATTTTATTCTACGGCATAAAATACATCAGTATTACCCCACTTTTGGTTACAGTGTGCACCGCCATTATAGCCTATGCTATTCAATGACGTTAGCAATGACTTTTATTGAGAAACCACGAGAAACAGGTGAATAAATAATAAGAGTAAATATTCAGAAATCATTATGTTTTGAACCATGTTGTGTGTTTTGCGGTGTATTCATTGTCAAAATTATTAAATAATCATTAAAATAATTGCCATCATTTTATATTATATTTAAGTTACTAATTGTATTTTATTGACAAAATATTTTAGTTTGCCTTGTATATTGTTTGGATTAGATCAGATAACATTTTAAGCTGTCATATTAAAAGGTCATGTTACAACGTGTTCAACCTGTGGGGCATGTTGTCACATTTCACTTCAATTTACGCGGTAAATAAATAATACAATTTGTTGTTTGTTTTTTTAAATACACACTGTATTAATGAAACAAGACCACATACTTGTAGGTTATTAGACGTGTGGGAAAAAAAAAAAATACAAAGATTTACACTAAATGAGCAAATGTTAGGTTAGGCTCTCCCCTACACTTCTACTACGCCAAAACAAACAAGAAAGCATAACTTACTTACCAGAAATGTTTCAGGATGTCAACAAATACATCCAATGCCATGGCACTTTGTTGCATCTGTACAAGGTTTGTGTAAAATAAAACTCTGCTAAACTAATCCAGTGTAATATTATTTACCAGAGATCGGAGCCATTTCTTCAAGGAAGGATTAGGCCTCAACCTCAGAAACAGAAACACAACAGTGACACCTACTGACTGAACTACAGAAGTGCAGAGTCTTTTCATGGCTCAATGTTTTTTGTTTTGTCAAATATCTTGGGCATAGCTATATTTCCATCTTCTTTCATTCTGGTTAGATATCTATATATTATTGTATATTTATGAACACGTTTAAAAACGTGTTGCCTTGTTTTCATGGCAATAAAGCAGCTCCACTAGATGGCAGTAGCTGCTGGTTTGTTGATGGGAAGTTTGCTCTAGCTGTTTGATGGACTTCCTGCTGCTATGGCCAAAACCTGAACATTCAGCTTTCATTAAGCAGTATTAGGAGGAGGAAGCCATGCATGTTTTGCATAACATCATCCTGTCTACTGAGATGTTATCCATTACTGCCTTAGATATCCCACAATCCTGTATAAATTCATTAAAAGAATAAAAAGTGAGAATGAACTGAGTGAGTGAATCAATTAAGTTAATTAATACATAAGAGTAAATCGTTTTAAGATCCCATTCGTACCCAGAAATAAGCATTGCTTGGTAATATAAATAATATTTGCTTGGTAATTTCACTGGACCGTGTTCACATCGTTGCAGTAAACGGTCTCTGTTGTACTTCAAGGGTTTCAGTCATAAACAATACATTTGAGAAATAATTTTGATTTATATGTGCTGATTAAACCTTTATTTATTTATTTATTTTCTTAGCCATTTTAAAGCTGACCAAACTTTTTTTTTTTTTCAGTCATTTCTTTTATATATATAGTATTTATATAGTAATTAATATAGTGTTTTTACACACAAAATACTAGTTATTTATATCTTTTGCTGTAGTGTGTCAGTAGGAAATATCAATTTACACATTCATTTTTGCATGCATATAGAGTCTGACAGTAGTCTCTATGCTCCACATGGAGATCTGATCTCATCTTCATTGATCACATGAAGAAACAGAAAAAACTGAGACGGACTAAATCCAGAAGAACTGTGGCAACGTCTCCCAGACACTTGAGGAAACCTTCCTGCAGAACTACATGAAGAGGTGCAGGAACAGATGCAGGTGACAAAAGCCGTTTTAACTCCAAATATCGATTTTATTTAGTTAACAGAAGTTCATTCATAAATAAAAGCTATTAATAGCATTCTCACAGTTTAAAGCATTCTGACAAGTGCCTAAACGTTTCACAGTCCTGTAGTTCTGCAGGAAGGTTTCCTCCGGTGTCTGGGAGACGTTGCCTCAGTTTTTCTGGATTTAGTCCGTCTCAGTTTCTTCATGTAATCACAGACCGACTCGATGATGGGGAGATCAGATCATACCGGCTGCCGGCAGACTTCTTGTGCATAAAAAAATAAATCTCACTGGATTATTACATTTAACTGCAAAATGAATGTTTGGAAATGTAAACTGATATTTCCTACTGACACACTACAGTAAAAGATATGAATAACTGGCTTAAAAACATTTTTCATGTGAAAATACCAACATGCCTAAGACTTTTGCACAGTACTGTACATCCTCGCACATACTTATGTACAGTCTATGAGGGTAACAGCTCCGTTTGACCTGTATGTTCTCACAATGCCTCTCTAATGACTGTTGAACCACTTTAGTGCTTTAACACGAGTCAACGTGAGTGTTATTCACTGAGCATGGGCTTCCCTTGAGCCAGGGGTTTTCATTTAAGATCCTAATACGTTGAAGGAGCCATTCGCCCAAAGTTGAAAACTGTCATTTACTCACACTCCTGTTATTCCAAACCTGTATGACAAGGTGAAATTGAGAACTCATCAGCAGACTACCTTTCTCCGGTGACCCTACCCAGATGTTCACTGTCCTTGAGTCTCTTTTATCAGACTGCATAAGTTATATAGGGCACGTTTACACCTGATCACTTCATGTGCTTTTAACAAATCAGATAGCTATCCAATCAGTAAAACAATTCCATTTACACATAACCGCATAAATGTGTCTGCGCAAACCTAATACATATCCGATCTTCAATCCCTGCGCTATATACAAATTTAACGGAGTTCACGTCATTGTAAGCAACAGATATGAGCTGCATTTTATTTATCATCAGCTAATTTCAAGATCAAAGGCATTAGGAGAGAGAGCGTCATCAACACTGGTAAGATAATTTAGTCTCACTACTTTTAATGAAGATGATTGTGTTTTGAGCGTCTGCGACTCACTTTCAGTTTCATTTGCGGCAGTTTGCGCGTTGGCTAGATACTCTACTCATCTGTCATATCTGGCTGTAACATGTCATGTAGCCTATAAAATTTACATGTGTGGTTTCAACAACCAGATGTATTTACACTTGTCCAGTTTTGCTTGTAATGCGTCTCAGACCAACTCCTGAAGTGGTTTGAGTGATTGGATTTAAATCCGTCTCGAAAGAGTTTCGGAGGGCGTTTACACCTGGTCTTTTCCAGAGAAAACGCATGAAGTGACCAGGTGTAAAAAGGCCCGTAAATTCTTTGAGACTGACAGTGATTAACACCTGTGTAATTAGTCTTGCTGATTTTGACTCAAGCACATTTGAAAGATTAATTACCATATTATGCATTTGTTTATTTTTCAGTCTCAGAAGCAGAACATGGATTTGAGCAGGCAGGCGAAGTTTGCCTCAACACCCTCGTTTGCCTTGTTCGTCACGCTCAAGAATGTTGTGTGCAAAATCGGAGAAGATGCAGAAGTGCTGATGTCACTATATGATCCGATTGAGTCCAAGTTTATCAGGTCAGTGCACACATGGACTCAAATGCTTAGGCTTGCATGCATGAAAAGCCATGCCCGTCCTAAACGTAGCTGTCAAAGGGTACTTTAATTTTTTTTTCAAATAATTTTGACATTTATTTTGAATAATTATAGCTTTTATTATTATATATCTACTATAGTTATAAATAATTATATTAGTGTTGTTATTTGTACTTTTTAAACAATATACTTTTTTTTTTTTTTTTTATCATAATTTTAATAATTTGACAATGGCCTCACCCTCATTTGGGAGCCTGGGAGTGACCAGTAACCATGACGTTTCACATCCTCAGTAGTAAATCAACCACAGTGTTTGTACCATACACACAATTCTCAGCGGTTTATGCCAGCAGTGAATGATCATTTTATTAGGGGCCAAGCACTGAAGGTGCATAGGCACCTATTGTATCCTTTGGCGTTCCTATTCTTCTTCTTCTTTCTCTCTCCGCTTGTGGGAAAGTTATGAAATTTGGCACACAGATAGAGGACACTTTGAAATTTGGAGTCTCTAACTGTCCAAAGTTTTGCAACTGACCATTTTGAATTTTCCAAAAAATCTACTTTTTCAATCTCCTCCTAGACCATTGGTCCGATTTTCAAGAAAATGCAACCAGATCATCTTTAGACCCTGCCGACAAAAACTTGTGGAATTCAAGTTGATTCATCAAATTAATCTCGATTAACGTGCAAACGAATTAGACGAAGGGCGTGCCAAAGTGAGTGTGAGGCTATATCTCCGCAGCGCTTTAGCGTATTCTGACCAAACTTGGTGTGTGTTATGACAACCATCACCTGAGGCTACCTACCAGTGTGACCTAGTGATCAGGTGATATCATTTTTTTTTTTTTTTTGCTTTTTTGTTTATAACTTCTGAAAGGTTTGGCCAAAAGTTGATATCGTTAGATTCGTCGCATCATCCTGAGTCATATGATACCCAATTTTCCCATATCTGCCCTTTTGGGCATCAGGCAAATTTTAGTTTTGCCAAAAGTGCACAAACACTTTGGATCGTCGTTACGAAACTGTATGTGTCTTCGGCACCATGCCGTGACAATACTACGTTTCATATTTATGAATATAGACCATAGGGTTTAAGAGCTGCAAACATTTTTATTTGGGGATGTCTTGTTCAGAAAATTCTCAAAAATAGGGGCGCAGGTTAAGAGGTTAAATATTTGGAGTTGTTTGATTAACAGTAAAGCGAATACAAAAATGTCAATGGCTGTTTGCAAACGTAAATGCTGCCACATTTCCTTCCTGAGTTATTGCATGTCAAATAAGAAATATTTGTAAAAAAAAAAAAAAAAAAAAAAAAAAAGTCTTTTGTCAGCAGTTTCTCAGCATTAGATTTATACCTACCGTTTGACTCTCCTTGCTATAGTTTTGGAGTTATGAGGCTTTAAAGTTGTGTATGCCACTCAAACAAAAGTTTTTTTTAAATTAAGCAAGGGGTTAAAATGTAACTCTCTTATCTTATTCACTTTTTTCCCCATTTTCCTCTTCTCTGCACCAGACTGATAGTGTCGCAGCCTCTTCATTTTCAAACATTAACGCGCACAACTGGCACAAGCAAACTTTATCAAACTTATTACCACACATACTTGTCTTAACGCCTGGCCTGGGGCCCTATGCAACCGCCTATATCACTTATTAGGTAGGGCCGGCACTGGTTGGATGCTCATGCTAAACATGGCCAAAATTTAAAAAAATTAGTTGGACATATGACAGAGTATTTCTGTGCCAAATACAGTCCTTCTGGATTCAAACAAGTTTCGGAACGTTTTTTTCGGGTATGGCTATGTATTACGTCAGGATCGGTGGAATTCCTTGTATTACTTCTCCAGTTAGAGCATGTGCGAGAGCGAGAGCGCGCCCATCAACAAGCTTCGTTTGGGTTACGGGAGCTGTCGGCAGCGCTTTGTTTTTAGACCACAACATCAGCTATGTCACTAAAGAAGGATGTTTCTGGCTGTGAGGGAAAGAGTACCTTGTTCAGCTTCCCACATAACCCAGTGTTAAGGAGACAGTGGATGCAGTTTGATTTTCCAGAGCAGCAACAAGTTCTGCGAGTGTGTGTGTGTGTGTGTTTGTTCCCGGTCATGAGTCAAAACTGCAGCCGGTGAGTGAAACTGCATGGACGTATA
>CM031953.1:25827647-25883452 GCA_018749465.1 Paracanthobrama guichenoti
GATATGAACTCTTTAAGGTACTAATACGCTTCTTAAAGCGCTGATATGAACCTTTAAGGTACTAATACGCTCTCTTAAAGCGCTGATATGAACCTTTAAGGTACTAATACGCACTCTTAAAGCGCTGATATGAACCTTTAAGGTACTAATTTTAAAGCGCTGATATGAACCTTTAAGGTACTAATACGCACTCTTAAAGCGCTGATATGAACCTTTAAGGTACTAATACGCACTCTTAAAGCGCTGATATGAACCTTTAAGGTACTAATACGCTCTCTTAAAGCGCTGATATGAACCTTTAAGGTACTAATACGCTCTCTTAAAGCGCTGATATGAACCTTTAAGGTACTAATACGCTCTCTTAAAGCGCTGATATGAACCTTTAAGGTACTAATACGCTCTCTTAAAGCGCTGATATGAACCTTTAAGGTACTAATACGCTCTCTTAAAGCGCTGATATGAACCTTTAAGGTACTAATACGCACTCTTAAAGCGCTGATATGAACCTTTAAGGTACTAATACGCACTCTTAAAGCGCTGATATGAACCTTTAAGGTACTAATACGCCTCTTAAAGCGCTGATATGAACCTTTAAGGTACTAATACGCACTCTTAAAGCGCTGATATGAACCTTTAAGGTACTAATACGCGCTCTTAAAGCGCTGATATGAACCTTTAAGGTACTAATACGCACTCTTAAAGCGCTGATATGAACCTTTAAGGTACTAATACGCTCTCTTAAAGCGCTGATATGAACCTTTAAGGTACTAATACGCACTCTTAAAGCGCTGATATGAACCTTTAAGGTACTAATACGCACTCTTCTTAGCGCTGATATGAACCTTTAAGGTACTAATACGCCTCTCTTAAGCGCTGATATGAACCTTTAAGGTACTAATACGCTCTCTTAAAGCGCTGATATGAACTCTTTAAGGTACTAATACGCTCTCTTAAAGCGCTGATATGAACCTTTAAGGTACTAATACGCCTCTTAAAGCGCTGATATGAACCTTTAAGGTACTAATACGCTCTCTTAAAGCGCTGATATGAACCTTTAAGGTACTAATACGCTCTCTTAAAGCGCTGATATGAACCTTTAAGGTACTAATACGCACTCTTAAAGCGCTGATATGAACCGTTAAGGTACTAATACGCACTCTTAAAACCGCGGATGTAACTTTAAGGTACTAATACGCTCTCTTAAAGCGCTGATATGAACCTTTAAGGTACTAATACGCGCTGATATCTTAAAAAGCGCTGATATGAACCTTTAAGGTACTAATACGCTCTCTCTTAAAGCGCTGATATGAACCTTTAAGGTACTAATACGCTCTCTTAAAGCGCTGATATGAACCTTTAAGGTACTAATACGCTCTCTTAAAGCGCTGATATGAACCTTTAAGGTACTAATACGCACTCTTAAAGCGCTGATATGAACCTTTAAGGTACTAATACGCTCTCTTAAAGCGCTGATATGAACCTTTAAGGTACTAATACGCACTCTTAAAGCGCTGATATGAACCTTTAAGGTACTAATACGCACTCTTAAAGCGCTGATATGAACCTTTAAGGTACTAATACGCTCTCTTAAAGCGCTGATATGAACCTTTAAGGTACTAATACGCTCTCTTAAAGCGCTGATATGAACCTTTAAGGTACTAATACTAATACGCACTCTAAAGCGCTGATATGAACCTTTAAGGTACTAATACGCACTCTTAAAGCGCTGATATGAACCTTTAAGGTACTAATACGCACTCTTAAAGCGCTGATATGAACCTTTAAGGTACTAATACGCACTCTTAAAGCGCTGATATGAACCTTTAAGGTACTAATACGCACTCTTAAAGCGCTGATATGAACCTTTAAGGTACTAATACGCACTCTTAAAGCGCTGATATGAACCTTTAAGGTACTAATACGCCTCTTAAAGCGCTGATATGAACCTTTAAGGTACTAATACGCACTCTTAAAGCGCTGATATGAACTTTTAAGGTACTAATACGCACTCTTAAAGCGCTGATATGAACCTTTAAGGTACTAATACGCCTCTTAAAGCGCTGATATGAACCTTTAAGGTACTAATACGCTCTCTTAAAGCGCTGATATGAACCTTTAAGGTACTAATACGCTCTCTTAAAGCGCTGATATGAACCTTTAAGGTACTAATACGCTAATCTTAAAGCGCTGATATGAACCTTTAAGGTACTAATACGCACTCTTAAAGCGCTGATATGAACCTTTAAGGTACTAATACGCACTCTTAAAGCGCTGATATGAACCTTTAAGGTACTAATACGCTCTCTTAAAGCGCTGATATGAACCTTTAAGGTACTAATACGCCTCTTAAAGCGCTGATATGAACCTTTAAGGTACTAATACGCACTCTTAAAGCGCTGATATGAACCTTTAAGGACTAATACGCACTCTTAAAGCGCTGATATGAACCTTTAAAGTACTAATACGCACTCTTAAAGCGCTGATATGAACCTTTAAGGTACTAATACGCACTCTTAAAGCGCTGATATGAACCTTTAAGGTACTAATACGCTCTCTTAAAGCGCTGATATGAACCTTTAAGGTACTAATACGCACTCTTAAAGCGCTGATATGAACCTTTAAGGTACTAATACGCACTCTTAAAGCGCTGATATGAACCTTTAAGGTACTAATACGCTCTCTTAAAGCGCTGATATGAACCTTTAAGGTACTAATACGCACTCTTAAAGCGCTGATATGAACCTTTAAGGTACTAATACGCACTCTTAAAGCGCTGATATGAACCTTTAAGGTACTAATACGCACTCTTAAAGCGCTGATATGAACCTTTAAGGTACTAATACGCCTCTTAAAGCGCTGATATGAACCTTTAAGGTACTAATACGCCTCTTAAAGCGCTGATATGAACCTTTAAGGTACTAATACGCTCTCTTAAAGCGCTGATATGAACCTTTAAGGTACTAATACGCTCTCTTAAAGCGCTGATATGAACCTTTAGGTACTAATACGCTCTCTTAAAGCGCTGATATGAACCTTTAACTAAATACGCTCTCTTAAAGCGCTGATATGAACCTTTAAGGTACTAATACGCACTCTTAAAGCGCTGATATGAACCTTTAAGGTACTAATACGCCTCTTAAAGCGCTGATATGAACCTTTAAGGTACTAATACGCACTCTTAAAGCGCTGATATGAACTCTACTAAAAAGCGCTGATATGAACCTTTAAGGTACTAATACGCACTCTTAAAGCGCTGATATGAACCTTTAAGGTACTAATACGCTCTCTTAAAGCGCTGATATGAACCTTTAAGGTACTAATACGCCTCTTAAAGCGCTGATATGAACCTTTAAGGTACTAATACGCTCTCTTAAAGCGCTGATATGAACCTTTAAGGTACTAATACGCTCTCTTAAAGCGCTGATATGAACCTTTAAGGTACTAATACGCTCTCTTAAAGCGCTGATATGAACCTTTAAGGTACTAATACGCACTCTTAAAGCGCTGATATGAACCTTTAAGGTACTAATACGCTCTCTTAAAGCGCTGATATGAACCTTTAAGGTACTAATACGCTCTCTTAAAGCGCTGATATGAACCTTTAAGGTACTAATACGCCTCTTAAAGCGCTTTAAGGTACTATACGCTGAACCTTATGAACCTTTAAGGTACTAATACGCTCTCTTAAAGCGCTGATATGAACCTTTAAGGGTACTAATACGCTCTCTTAAAGCGCTGATATGAACCTTTAAGGTACTAATACGCCTCTTTAAAGCGCTGATATGAACCTTTAAGGTACTAATACGCTCTCTTAAAGCGCTGATATGAACCTTTAAGGTACTAATACGCTCTCTTAAAGCGCTGATATGAACCTTTAAGGTACTAATACGCACTCTTAAAGCGCTGATATGAACCTTTAAGGTACTAATACGCACTCTTAAAGCGCTGATATGAACCTTTAAGGTACTAATACGCACTTTAAAGCGCTGATATGAACCTTTAAGGTACTAATACGCACTCTTAAAGCGCTGATATGAACCTTTAAGGTACTAATACGCACTCTCAAAGCGCTGATATGAACCTTTAAGGTACTAATACGCACTCTTAAAGCGCTGATATGAACCTTTAAGGTACTAATACGCACTCTTAAAGCGCTGATATGAACCTTTAGGGTACTAATACGCCTCTTAAAGCGCTGATATGAACCTTTAACTAATACGCTCTCTTAAAGCGCTGATATGAACCTTTAAACTAATACGCGCTGATGATATGAACCTTTAGGTACTACTACGCACTCTTAAAGCGCTGATATGAACCTTTAAGGTACTAATACGCCTCTTAAAGCGCTGATATGAACCTTTAAGGTACTAATACGCTCTCTTAAAGCGCTGATATGAACCTTTAAGGTACTAATACGCACTCTTAAAGCGCTGATATGAACCTTTAAGGTACTAATACGCTCTCTTAAAGCGCTGATATGAACCTTTAAGGTACTAATACGCTACTCTTAAAGCGCTGATATGAACCTTTAAGGTACTAATACGCCTCTTAAAGCGCTGATATGAACCTTTAAGGTACTAATACGCCTCTTAAAGCGCTGATATGAACCTTTAAGGTACTAATACGCTCTCTTAAAGCGCTGATATGAACCTTTAAGGTACTAATACGCACTCTTAAAGCGCTGATATGAACCTTTAAGGTACTAATACGCCTCTTAAAGCGCTGATATGAACCTTTAAGGTACTAATACGCACTCTTAAAGCGCTGATATGAACCCTTTAAGGTACTAATACGCCTCTTAAAGCGCTGATATGAACCTTTAAGGTACTAATACGCACTCTTAAAGCGCTGATATGAACCTTTAAGGTACTAATACGCACTCTTAAAGCGCTGATATGAACCTTTAAGGTACTAATACGCACTCTTAAAGCGCTGATATGAACCTTTAAGGTACTAATACGCTCTCTTAAAGCGCTGATATGAACCTTTAAGGTACTAATACGCACTCTTAAAGCGCTGATATGAACCTTTAAGGTACTAATACGCACTCTTAAAGCGCTGATATGAACCTTTAAGGTACTAATACGCTCTCTTAAAGCGCTGATATGAACCTTTAAGGTACTAATACGCTCTCTTAAAGCGCTGATATGAACCTTTAAGGTACTTTAATACGCACTCTTAAAGCGCTGATATGAACCTTTAAGGTACTAATACGCTCTCTTAAAGCGCTGATATGAACCTTTAAGGTACTAATACGCACTCTTAAAGCGCTGATATGAACCCTTTAAGGTACTAATACGCACTCTTAAAGCGCTGATATGAACCTTTAAGGTACTAATACGCTCTCTTAAAGCGCTGATATGAACCTTTAAGGTACTAATACGCCTCTTAAAGCGCTGATATGAACCTTTAAGGTACTAATACGCACTCTTAAAGCGCTGATATGAACCTTTAAGGTACTAATACGCTCTTTAAAGCGCTGATATGAACCTTTAAGGTACTAATACGCACTCTTAAAGCGCTGATATGAACCTTTAAGGTACTAATACGCACTCTTAAAGCGCTGATATGAACCTTTAAGGTACTAATACGCTCTTAAAGCGCTGATATGAACCTTTAAGGTACTAATACGCTCTCTTAAAGCGCTGATATGAACCTTTAAGGTACTAATACGCTCTCTTAAAGCGCTGATATGAACCTTTAAGGTACTAATACGCACTCTTAAAGCGCTGATATGAACCTTTAAGGTACTAATACGCACTCTTAAAGCGCTGATTTATGCGCTGATATGACCTTTAAGGTACTAATACGCACTCTTAAAGCGCTGATATGAACCTTTAAGGTACTAATACGCTCTCTTAAAGCGCTGATATGAACCTTTAAGGTACTAATACGCCTCTTAAAGCGCTGATATGAACCTTTAAGGTACTAATACGCCTCTTAAAGCGCTGATATGAACCTTTAAGGTACTAATACGCCTCTTAAAGCGCTGATATGAACCTTTAAGGTACTAATACGCTCTCTTAAAGCGCTGATATGAACCTTTAAGGTACTAATACGCCTCTTAAAGCGCTGATATGAACCTTTAAGGTACTAATACGCTCTTAAAGCGCTGATATGAACCTTTAAGGTACTAATACGCTCTCTTAAAGCGCTGATATGAACCTTTAAGGTACTAATACGCACTCTTAAAGCGCTGATATGAACCTTTAAGGGACTAATACGCCTCTTAAAGCGCTGATATGAACCTTTAAGGTACTAATACGCTCTCTTAAAGCGCTGATATGAACCTTTAAGGTACTAATACGCCTCTCTTAAAGCGCTGATATGAACCTTTAAGGTACTAATACGCACTCTTAAAGCGCTGATATGAACCTTTAAGGTACTAATACGCTCTCTTAAAGCGCTGATATGAACCTTTAAGGTACTAATACGCTCTCTTAAAGCGCTGATATGAACCTTTATGGTACTAATACGCTCTCTTAAAGCGCTGATATGAACCTTTAAGGTACTAATACGCTCTCTTAAAGCGCTGATATGAACCTTTAAGGTACTAATACGCACTCTTAAAGCGCTGATATGAACCTTTAAGGTACTAATACGCTCTTAAAGCGCTGATATGAACCTTTAAGGTACTAATACGCACTCTTAAAGCGCTGATATGAACCTTTAAGGTACTAATACGCTCTCTTAAAGCGCTGATATGAACCTTTAAGGTACTAATACGCACTCTTAAAGCGCTGATATGAACCTTTAAGGTACTAATACGCACTCTTAAAGCGCTGATATGAACCTTTAAGGTACTAATACGCACTCTTAAAGCGCTGATATGAACCTTTAAGGTACTAATACGCACTCTTAAAGCGCTGATATGAACCTTTAAGGTACTAATACGCACTCTTAAAGCGCTGATATGAACCTTTAAGGTACTAATACGCTCTCTTAAAGCGCTGATATGAACCTTTAAGGTACTAATACGCACTCTTAAAGCGCTGATATGAACCTTTAAGGTACTAATACGCACTCTTAAAGCGCTGATATGAACCTTTAAGGTACTAATACGCTCTCTTAAAGCGCTGATATGAACCTTTAAGGTACTAATACGCACTCTTAAAGCGCTGATATGAACCTTTAAGGTACTAATACGCTCTCTTAAAGCGCTGATATGAACCTTTAAGGTACTAATACGCACTCTTAAAGCGCTGATATGAACCTTTAAGGTACTAATACGCACTCTTAAAGCGCTGATATGAACCTTTAAGGTACTAATACGCTCTCTTAAAGCGCTGATATGAACCTTTAAGGTACTAATACGCTCTCTTAAAGCGCTGATATGAACCTTTAAGTACTAATACGCACTCTTAAAGCGCTGATATGAACCTTTAAGGTACTAATACGCTCTCTTAAAGCGCTGATATGAACCTTTAAGGTACTAATACGCACTCTTAAAGCGCTGATATGAACCTTTAAGGTACTAATACGCACTCTTAAAGCGCTGATATGAACCTTTAAGGTACTAATACGCTCTCTTAAAGCGCTGATATGAACCTTTAAGGTACTAATACGCTCTCTAAAGCGCTGATATGAACCTTTAAGGTACTAATACGCTCTCTTAAAGCGCTGATATGAACCTTTAAGGTACTAATACGCACTCTTAAAGCGCTGATATGAACCTTTAAGGTACTAATACGCGCTCTCTTAAAGCGCTGATATGAACCTTTAAGGTACTAATACGCACTCTTAAAGCGCTGATATGAACCTTTAAGGTACTAATACGCTCTTAAAGCGCTGATATGAACCTTTAAGGTACTAATACGCTCTCTTAAAGCGCTGATATGAACCTTTAAGGTACTAATACGCCTCTTAAAGCGCTGATATGAACCTTTAAGGTACTAATACGCTCTTAAAGCGCTGATATGAACCTTTAAGGTACTAATACGCTCTCTTAAAGCGCTGATATGAACCTTTAAGGTACTAATACGCACTCTAAAAGCGCTGATATGAACCTTTAAGGTACTAATACGCTCTCTTAAAGCGCTGATATGAACCTTTAAGGTACTAATACGCTCTCTTAAAGCGCTGATATGAACCTTTAAGGTACTAATACGCTCTCTTAAAGCGCTGATATGAACCTTTAAGGTACTAATACGCTCTCTTAAAGCGCTGATATGAACCTTTAAGGTACTAATACGCTCTCTTAAAGCGCTGATATGAACCTTTAAGGTACTAATACGCACTCTAAAGCGCTGATATGAACCTTTAAGGTACTAATACGCTGATATCTTAAAGCGCTGATATGAACCTTATGACTACCTTTTAAAGCGCTGACTGAACCTTTAAGGTACTACTAATACGCCTCTTAAAGCGCTGATATGAACCTTTAAGGTACTAACGCCTCTCTAAAGCGCTGATATGAACCTTTAAAGGTACTAATACGCACTCTTTAAAGCGCTGATATGAACTTTTTAAGTACTAATACGCTCTCTCTTAAAGCGCTGATATGAACCTTTAAGGTACTAATACGCACTCTTAAAGCGCTGATATGAACCTTTAAGGTACTAATACGCTTTAAAGGTATGACTTTAATACTAATACGCTCTCTTAAAGCGCTGATATGAACCTTTAAGGTACTAATACGCTCTCTTAAAGCGCTGATATGAACCTTTAGGTACTAATACGCTCTTAAAGCGCTGATATGAACCTTTAAGGTACTAATACGCTCTCTTAAAGCGCTGATATGAACCTTTAAGGTACTAATACGCTCTCTTAAAGCGCTGATATGAACCTTTAAGGTACTAATACGCTCTCTTAAAGCGCTGATGTAACTTTAAGGTACTAATACGCTCTCTTAAAGCGCTGATATGAACCTTTAAGGTACTAATACGCGCTCTTAAAGCGGCTGATATGAACCTTTAAGGTACTAATACGCTCTCTTAAAGCGCTGATATGAACTTTTAAGGTACTAATACGCTTCTCTTAAAGCGCTGATATGAACCTTTAAGGTACTAATACGCACTCTTAAAGCGCTGATATGAACCTTTAAGGTACTAATACGCACTCTTAAAGCGCTGATATGAACCTTTAAGGTACTAATACGCACTCTTAAAGCGCTGATATGAACCTTTAAGGTACTAATACGCTCTCTTAAAGCGCTGATATGAACCTTTAAGGTACTAATACGCGCTCTCTCTTAAAGCGCTGATATGAACCTTTAAGGTACTAATACGCTCTCTTAAAGCGCTGATATGAACCTTTAAGGTACTAATACGCTCTCTTAAAGCGCTGATATGAACCTTTAAGGTACTAATACGCACTCTTAAAGCGCTGATATGAACCTTTAAGGTACTAATACGCTCTCTTAAAGCGCTGATATGAACCTTTAAGGTACTAATACGCACTCTTAAAGCGCTGATATGAACCTTTAAGGTACTAATACGCACTCTTAAAGCGCTGATATGAACCTTTAAGGTACTAATACGCTCTTAAAGCGCTGATATGAACCTTTAAGGTACTAATACGCACTCTTAAAGCGCTGATATGAACCTTTAAGGTACTAATACGCACTCTTAAAGCGCTGATATGAACCTTTAAGGTACTAATACGCTCTCTTAAAGCGCTGATATGAACCTTTAAGGTACTAATACGCACTCTTAAAGCGCTGATATGAACCTTTAAGGTACTAATACGCACTCTTAAAGCGCTGATATGAACCTTTAAGGTACTAATACGCACTCTTAAAGCGCTGATATGAACCTTTAAGGTACTAATACGCTCTCTTAAAGCGCTGATATGAACCTTTAAGGTACTAATACGCACTCTTAAAGCGCTGATATGAACCTTTAAGGTACTAATACGCTCTCTTAAAGCGCTGATATGAACCTTTAAGGTACTAATACGCGCTCTCTTAAAGGCTGATATGAACCTTTAAGGTACTAATACGCACTCTTAAAGCGCTGATATGAACCTTTAAGGTACTAATACGCTCTCTTAAAGCGCTGATATGAACCTTTAAGGTACTAATACGCACTCTTAAAGCGCTGATATGAACCTTTAAGGTACTAATACGCACTCTTAAAGCGCTGATATGAACCTTTAAGGTACTAATACGCTCTCTTAAAGCGCTGATATGAACCTTTAAGGTACTAATACGCTCTCTTAAAGCGCTGATATGAACCTTTAAGGTACTAATACGCACTCTTAAAGCGCTGATATGAACCTTTAAGGTACTAATACGCTCTCTTAAAGCGCTGATATGAACCTTTAAGGTACTAATACGCACTCTTAAAGCGCTGATATGAACCTTTAAGGTACTAATACGCACTCGCACTCTTAAAGCGCTGATATGAACCTTTAAGGTACTAATACGCTCTCTTAAAGCGCTGATATGAACCTTTAAGGTACTAATACGCTCTCTTAAAGCGCTGATATGAACCTTTAAGGTACTAATACGCTCTCTTAAAGCGCTGATATGAACCTTTAAGGTACTAATACGCACTCTTAAAGCGCTGATATGAACCTTTAAGGTACTAATACGCACTCTTAAAGCGCTGATATGAACCTTTAAGGTACTAATACGCTCTCTTAAAGCGCTGATATGAACCTTTAAGGTACTAATACGCTCTCTTAAAGCGCTGATATGAACCTTTAAGGTACTAATACGCTCTCTTAAGCGCTGATATGAACCTTTAAGGTACTAATACGCTCTCTTAAAGCGCTGATATGAACCTTTAAGGTACTAATACGCACTCTTAAAGCGCTGATATGAACCTTTAAGGTACTAATACGCACTCTTAAAGCGCTGATATGAACCTTTAAGGTACTAATACGCTCTCTTAAAAGCGCTGATATGACTTTAAGGTACTAATACGCTCTCTTAAAGCGCTGATATGAACCTTTAAGGTACTAATACGCACTCTTAAAGGTACTAATACGCACTCTTAAAGCGCGCTGATATGAACCTTTAAGGTACTAATACGCACTCTTTAAGCGCTGATATGAACCTTTAAGGTACTAATACGCTCTCTTAAAGCGCTGATATGAACCTTTAAGGTACTAATACGCTCTCTTAAAGCGCTGATATGAACCTTTAAGGTACTAATACGCTCTCTTAAAGCGCTGATATGAACCTTTAAGGTACTAATACGCTCTTTAAAGCGCTGATATGAACCTTTAAGGTACTAATACGCTCTCTTAAAGCGCTGATATGAACCTTTAAGGACTAATACGCCTCTTAAAGCGCTGATATGAACCTTTAAGGTACTAATACGCACTCTTAAAGCGCTGATATGAACCTTTAAGGTACTAATACGCTCTCTTAAAGCGCTGATATGAACCTTTAAGGTACTAATACGCACTCTTAAAGCGCTGATATGAACCTTTAAGGTACTAATACGCTCTCTTAAAGCGCTGATATGAACCTTTAAGGTACTAATACGCCTCTCTTAAAGCGCTGATATGAACCTTTAAGGTACTAATACGCACTCTTAAAGCGCTGATATGAACCTTTAAGGTACTAATACGCACTCTTAAAGCGCTGATATGAACCTTTAAGGTACTAATACGCACTCTTAAAGCGCTGATATGAACCTTTAAGGTACTAATACGCTCTCTTAAAGCGCTGATATGAACCTTTAAGGTACTAATACGCCTCTCTAAAGCGCTGATATGAACCTTTAAGGTACTAATACGCTCTCTTAAAGCGCTGATATGAACCTTTAAGGTACTAATACGCCTCTCTTAAAGCGCTGATATGAACCTTTAAGGTACTAATACGCACTCTTAAAGCGCTGATATGAACCTTTAAGGTACTAATACGCTCTCTTAAAGCGCTGATATGAACCTTTAAGGTACTAATACGCCTCTTAAAGCGCTGATATGAACCTTTAAGGTACTAATACGCTCTCTTAAAGCGCTGATATGAACCTTTAAGGTACTAATACGCTCTCTTAAAGCGCTGATATGAACCTTTAAGGTACTAATACGCACTCTTAAAGCGCTGATATGAACCTTTAAGGTACTAATACGCTCTCTTAAAGCGCTGATATGAACCTTTAAGGTACTAATACGCTCTCTTAAAGCGCTGATATGAACCTTTAAGGTACTAATACGCACTCTTAAAGCGCTGATATGAACCTTTAAGGTACTAATACGCACTCTTAAAGCGCTGATATGAACCTTTAAGGTACTAATACGCACTCTTAAAGCGCTGATATGAACCTTTAAGGTACTAATACGCTCTCTTAAAGCGCTGATATGAACCTTTAAGGTACTAATACGCACTCTTAAAGCGCTGATATGAACCTTTAAGGTACTAATACGCTGATCTTAAAGCGCTGATATGAACCTTTAAGGTACTAATACGCTCTCTTAAAGCGCTGATATGAACCTTTAAGGTACTAATACGCACTCTTAAAGCGCTGATATGAACCTTTAAGGTACTAATACGCACTCTTAAAGCGCTGATATGAACCTTTAAGGTACTAATACGCCTCTTAAAGCGCTGATATGAACCTTTAAGGTACTAATACGCTCTCTTAAAGCGCTGATATGAACCTTTAAGGTACTAATACGCTCTCTTAAAGCGCTGATATGAACCTTTAAGGTACTAATACGCTCTCTTAAAGCGCTGATATGAACCTTTAAGGTACTAATACGCTCTCTTAAAGCGCTGATATGAACCTTTAAGGTACTAATACGCACTCTTAAAGCGCTGATATGAACCTTTAAGGTACTAATACGCCTCTTAAAGCGCTGATATGAACCTTTAAGGTACTAATACGCTCTCTTAAAGCGCTGATATGAACCTTTAAGGTACTAATACGCACTCTTAAAGCGCTGATATGAACCTTTAAGGTACTAATACGCTCTCTTAAAGCGCTGATATGAACCTTTAAGGTACTAATACGCACTCTTAAAGCGCTGATATGAACCTTTAAGGTACTAATACGCTCTCTTAAAGCGCTGATGAACCTTTAAGGTACTAATACGCTCTCTTAAAGCGCTGATATGAACCTTTAAGGTACTAATACGCTCTCTTAAAGCGCTGATATGAACCTTTAAGGTACTAATACGCTCTCTTAAAGCGCTGATATGAACCTTTAAGGTACTAATACGCTCTCTTAAAGCGCTGATATGAACCTTTAAGGTACTAATACGCTCTCTTAAAGCGCTGATATGAACCTTTAAGGTACTAATACGCTCTCTTAAAGCGCTGATATGAACCTTTAAGGTACTAATACGCTCTCTTAAAGCGCTGATATGAACCTTTAAGGTACTAATACGCTCTCTTAAAGCGCTGATATGAACCTTTAAGGTACTAATACGCACTCTTAAAGCGCTGATATGAACCTTTAAGGTACTAATACGCTCTCTTAAAGCGCTGATATGAACCTTTAAGGTACTAATACGCACTCTTAAAGCGCTGATATGAACCTTTAAGGTACTAATACGCTCTCTTAAAGCGCTGATATGAACCTTTAAGGTACTAATACGCACTCTTAAAGCGCTGATATGAACCTTTAAGGTACTAATACGCTCTCTTAAAGCGCTGATATGAACCTTTAAAGGTACTAATACGCTCTCTTAAAGCGCTGATATGAACCTTTAAGGTACTAATACGCACTCTTAAAGCGCTGATATGAACCTTTACTACTAATACGCTCTCTAAAGCGCTGATATGAACCTTTAGGTACTAATACGCTCTCTTAAAGCGCTGATATGAACCTTTAAGGTACTAATACGCACTCTTAAAGCGCTGATATGAACCTTTAAGGTACTAATACGCACTCTTAAAGCGCTGATATGAACCTTTAAGGTACTAATACGCACTCTAAAGCGCTGATATGAACCTTTAAGGTACTAATACGCTCTCTTAAAGCGCTGATATGAACCTTTAAGGTACTAATACGCTCTCTTAAAGCGCTGATATGAACCTTTAAGGTACTAATACGCACTCTTAAAGCGCTGATATGAACCTTTAAGGTACTAATACGCTCTCTTAAAGCGCTGATATGAACCTTTAGGTATAATACGCTTTAAAGCGCTGATATGAACTAAGGTACTAATACGCTCTCTTAAAGCGCTGATATGAACCTTTAAGGTACTAATACGCACTCTTAAAGCGCTGATATGAACCTTTAAGGTACTAATACGCTCTCTTAAAGCGCTGATATGAACCTTTAAGGTACTAATACGCTCTCTTAAAGCGCTGATATGAACCTTTAAGGTACTAATACGCTCTCTTAAAGCGCTGATATGAACCTTTAAGGTACTAATACGCTCTCTTAAAGCGCTGATATGAACCTTTAAGGTACTAATACGCTCTCTTAAAGCGCTGATATGAACCTTTAAGGTACTAATACGCTCTCTTAAAGCGCTGATATGAACCTTTAAGGTACTAATACGCACTCTTAAAGCGCTGATATGAACCTTTAAGGTACTAATACGCTCTCTTAAAGCGCTGATATGAACCTTTAAGGTACTAATACGCACTCTTAAAGCGCTGATATGAACCTTTAAGGTACTAATACGCACTCTTAAAGCGCTGATATGAACCTTTAAGGTACTAATACGCTCTCTTAAAGCGCTGATATGAACCTTTAAGGTACTAATACGCACTCTTAAAGCGCTGATATGAACCTTTAAGGTACTAATACGCTCTCTTAAAGCGCTGATATGAACCTTTAAGGTACTAATACGCACTCTTAAAGCGCTGATATGAACCTTTAAGGTACTAATACGCTCTCTTAAAGCGCTGATATGAACCTTTAAGGTACTAATACGCACTCTTAAAGCGCTGATATGAACCTTTAAGGTACTAATACGCACTCTTAAAGCACTGATATGTACCTTTTAAGGTACTAATACGCTCTCTTAAAGCGCTGATATGAACCTTTAAGGTACTAATACGCTCTCTTAAAGCGCTGATATGAACCTTTAAGGTACTAATACGCACTCTTAAAGCGCTGATATGAACCTTTAAGGTACTAATACGCTCTCTTTAAAGCGCTGATATGAACCTTTAAGGTACTAATACGCTCTCTTAAAGCGCTGATATGAACCTTTAAGGTACTAATACGCTCTCTTAAAGCGCTGATATGAACCTTTAAGGTACTAATACGCTCTCTAAAGCGCTGATATGAACCTTTAAGGTACTAATACGCACTCTTAAAGCGCTGATATGAACCTTTAAGGTACTAATACGCACTCTTAAAGCGCTGATATGAACCTTTAAGGTACTAATACGCACTCTTAAAGCGCTGATATGAACCTTTAAGGTACTAATACGCTCTCTTAAAGCGCTGATATGAACCTTTAAGGTACTAATACGCTCTCTTAAAGCGCTGATATGAACCTTTAAGGTACTAATACGCTCTCTTAAAGCGCTGATATGAACCTTTAAGGTACTAATACGCACTCTTAAAGCGCTGATATGAACCTTTAAGGTACTAATACGCACTCTTAAAGCGCTGATATGAACCTTTAAGGTACTAATACGCTCTCTTAAAGCGCTGATATGAACCTTTAAGGTACTAATACGCACTCTTAAAGCGCTGATATGAACCTTTAAGGTACTAATACGCACTCTTAAAGCGCTGATATGAACCTTTAAGGTACTAATACGCTCTCTTAAAGCGCTGATATGAACCTTTAAGGTACTAATACGCACTCTTAAAGCGCTGATATGAACCTTTAAGGTACTAATACGCACTCTTAAAGCGCTGATATGAACCTTTAAGGTACTAATACGCTCTCTTAAAGCGCTGATATGAACCTTTAAGGTACTAATACGCACTCTTAAAGCGCTGATATGAACCTTTAAGGTACTAATACGCACTCTTAAAGCGCTGATATGAACCTTTAAGGTACTAATACGCTCTCTTAAAGCGCTGATATGAACCTTTAAGGTACTAATACGCACTCTTAAAGCGCTGATATGAACCTTTAAGGTACTAATACGCTCTCTTAAAGCGCTGATATGAACCTTTAAGGTACTAATACGCTCTTTAAAGCGCTGATATGAACCTTTAAGGTACTAATACGCTCTCTTAAAGCGCTGATATGAACCTTTAAGGTACTAATACGCACTCTTAAAGCGCTGATATGAACCTTTAAGGTACTAATACGCTCTCTTAAAGCGCTGATATGAACCTTTAAGGTACTAATACGCTCTCTTAAAGCGCTGATATGAACCTTTAAGGTACTAATACGCTCTCTTAAAGCGCTGATATGAACCTTTAAGGTACTAATACGCACTCTTAAAGCGCTGATATGAACCTTTAAGGTACTAATACGCTCTCTTAAAGCGCTGATATGAACCTTTAAGGTACTAATACGCACTCTTAAAGCGCTGATATGAACCTTTAAGGTACTAATACGCTCTCTTAAAGCGCTGATATGAACCTTTAAGGTACTAATACGCTCTCTTAAAGCGCTGATATGAACCTTTAAGGTACTAATACGCTCTCTTAAAGCGCTGATATGAACCTTTAAGGTACTAATACGCCTCTTAAAGCGCTGATATGAACCTTTAAGGTACTAATACGCACTCTTAAAGCGCTGATATGAACCTTTAAGGTACTAATACGCTCTCTTAAAGCGCTGATATGAACCTTTAAGGTACTAATACGCACTCTTAAAGCGCTGATATGAACCTTTAAGGTACTAATACGCTCTTAAAGCGCTGATATGAACCTTTAAGGTACTAATACGCTCTCTTAAAGCGCTGATATGAACCTTTAAGGTACTAATACGCACTCTTAAAGCGCTGATATGAACCTTTAAGGTACTAATACGCTCTCTTAAAGCGCTGATATGAACCTTTAAGGTACTAATACGCACTCTTAAAGCGCTGATATGAACCTTTAAGGTACTAATACGCTCTCTTAAAGCGCTGATATGAACCTTTAAGGTACTAATACGCTCTCTTAAAGCGCTGATATGAACCTTTAAGGTACTAATACGCTCTCTTAAAGCGCTGATATGAACCTTTAAGGTACTAATACGCTCTCTTAAAGCGCTGATATGAACCTTTAAGGTACTAATACGCTCTCTTAAAGCGCTGATATGAACCTTTAAGGTACTAATACGCTCTCTTAAAGCGCTGATATGAACCTTTAAGGTACTAATACGCACTCTTAAAGCGCTGATATGAACCTTTAAGGTACTAATACGCTCTCTTAAAGCGCTGATATGAACCTTTAAGGTACTAATACGCTCTCTTAAAGCGCTGATATGAACCTTTAAGGTACTAATACGCTCTCTTAAAGCGCTGATATGAACCTTTAAGGTACTAATACGCTCTCTTAAAGCGCTGATATGAACCTTTAAGGTACTAATACGCTCTCTTAAAGCGCTGATATGAACCTTTAAGGTACTAATACGCTCTCTTAAAGCGCTGATATGAACCTTTAAGGTACTAATACGCCTCTTAAAGCGCTGATATGAACCTTTAAGGTACTAATACGCTCTCTTAAAGCGCTGATATGAACCTTTAAGGTACTAATACGCTCTCTTAAAGCGCTGATATGAACCTTTAAGGTACTAATACGCTCTCTTAAAGCGCTGATATGAACCTTTAAGGTACTAATACGCCTCTCTAAAAGCGCTGATATGTACCTTTAAGGTACTGATACGCACTCTTAAAGCGCTGATATGAACCTTTAAGGTACTAATACGCTCTCTTAAAGCGCTGATATGAACCTTTAAGGTACTAATACGCACTCTCTAAAGCGCTGATATGAACCTTTAAGGTACTAATACGCCTCTTAAAGCGCTGATATGAACCTTTAAGGTACTAATACGCTCTCTTAAAGCGCTGATATGAACCTTTAAGGTACTAATACGCTCTCTTAAAGCGCTGATATGAACCTTTAAGGTACTAATACGCTCTCTTAAAGCGCTGATATGAACCTTTAAGGTACTAATACGCTCTCTTAAAGCGCTGATATGAACCTTTAAGGTACTAATACGCACTCTTAAAGCGCTGATATGAACCTTTAAGGGACTAATACGCTCTCTTAAAGCGCTGATATGAACCTTTAAGGTACTAATACGCTCTCTTAAAGCGCTGATATGAACCTTTAAGGTACTAATACGCCTCTTAAAGCGCTGATATGAACCTTTAAGGTACTAATACGCTCTCTTAAAGCGCTGATATGAACCTTTAAGGTACTAATACGCACTCTCTTAAAGCGCTGATATGAACCTTTAAGGTACTAATACGCTCTCTTAAAGCGCTGATATGAACCTTTAAGGTACTAATACGCTCTCTTAAAGCGCTGATATGAACCTTTAAGGTACTAATACGCTCTCTTAAAGCGCTGATATGAACCTTTAAGGTACTAATACGCTCTCTTAAAGCGCTGATATGAACCTTTAAGGTACTAATACGCACTCTTAAAGCGCTGATATGAACCTTTAAGGTACTAATACGCACTCTTAAAGCGCTGATATGAACCTTTAAGGTACTAATACGCTCTCTTAAAGCGCTGATATGAACCTTTAAGGTACTAATACGCACTCTTAAAGCGCTGATATGAACCTTTAAGGTACTAATACGCTCTCTTAAAGCGCTGATATGAACCTTTAAGGTACTAATACGCACTCTTAAAGCGCTGATATGAACCTTTAAGGTACTAATACGCTCTCTTAAAGCGCTGATATGAACCTTTAAGGTACTAATACGCACTCTTAAAGCGCTGATATGAACCTTTAAGGTACTAATACGCTCTCTTAAAGCGCTGATATGAACCTTTAAGGTACTAATACGCTCTCTTAAAGCGCTGATATGAACCTTTAAGGTACTAATACGCTCTCTTAAAGCGCTGATATGAACCTTTAAGGTACTAATACGCCTCTTAAAGCGCTGATATGAACCTTTAAGGTACTAATACGCTCTCTTAAAGCGCTGATATGAACCTTTAAGGTACTAATACGCACTCTTAAAGCGCTGATATGAACCTTTAAGGTACTAATACGCTCTTAAAGCGCTGATATGAACCTTTAAGGTACTAATACGCTCTCTTAAAGCGCTGATATGAACCTTTAAGGTACTAATACGCTCTCTTAAAGCGCTGATATGAACCTTTAAGGTACTAATACGCTCTCTTAAAGCGCTGATATGAACCTTTAAGGTACTAATACGCTCTCTTAAAGCGCTGATATGAACCTTTAAGGTACTAATACGCTCTCTTAAAGCGCTGATATGAACCTTTAAGGTACTAATACGCACTCTTAAAGCGCTGATATGAACCTTTAAGGTACTAATACGCTCTCTTAAAGCGCTGATATGAACCTTTAAGGTACTAATACGCTCTCTTAAAGCGCTGATATGAACCTTTAAAGGTACTAATACGCTCTCTTAAAGCGCTGATATGAACCTTTAAGGTACTAATACGCTCTCTTAAAGCGCTGATATGAACCTTTAAGGTACTAATACGCTCTCTCTTAAAGCGCTGATATGAACCTTTAAGGTACTAATACGCTCTCTTAAAGCGCTGATATGAACCTTTAAGGTACTAATACGCTCTCTTAAAGCGCTGATATGAACCTTTAGGTACTAATACGCTCTCTTAAAGCGCTGATATGAACCTTTAAGGTACTAATACGCTCTCTTAAAGCGCTGATATGAACCTTTAAGGTACTACGCTCTCTTAAAGCGCTGATATGAACCTTTAAGGTACTAATACGCTCTCTTAAAGCGCTGATATGAACCTTTAAGGTACTAATACGCACTCTTAAAGCGCTGATATGAACCTTTAAGGATACTAATACGCACTCTTAAAGCGCTGATATGAACCTTTAAGGTACTAATACGCTCTCTCTTAAAGCGCTGATATGAACCTTTAAGGTACTAATACGCTCTCTTAAAGCGCTGATATGAACCTTTAAGGTACTAATACGCTCTCTTAAAGCGCTGATATGAACCTTTAAGGTACTAATACGCACTCTTAAAGCGCTGATATGAACCTTTAAGGACTAATACGCTCTCTTAAAGCGCTGATATGAACCTTTAAGGTACTAATACGCTCTCTTAAAGCGCTGATATGAACCTTGTACTAATACGCTCTCTTAAAGCGCTGATATGAACCTTTAAGGTACTAATACGCTCTCTTAAAGCGCTGATATGAACCTTTAAGGTACTAATACGCTCTCTAAAGCGCTGATATGAACCTTTAAGGTACTAATACGCTCTCTTAAAGCGCTGATATGAACCTTTAAGGTACTAATACGCTCTCTTAAAGCGCTGATATGAACCTTTAAGGTACTAATACGCACTCTTAAAGCGCTGATATGAACCTTTAAGGTACTAATACGCTCTCTTAAAGCGCTGATATGAACCTTTAAGGTACTAATACGCTCTCTTAAAGCGCTGATATGAACCTTTAAGGTACTAATACGCTCTCTTAAAGCGCTGATATGAACCTTTAAGGTACTAATACGCACTCTTAAAGCGCTGATATGAACCTTTAAGGTACTAATACGCTCTCTTAAAGCGCTGATATGAACCTTTAAGGTACTAATACGCTCTCTTAAAGCGCTGATATGAACCTTTAAGGTACTAATACGCTCTCTTAAAGCGCTGATATGAACTTTTAAGGTACTAATACGCACTCTTAAAGCGCTGATATGAACCTTTAAGGTACTAATACGCTCTCTTAAAGCGCTGATATGAACCTTTAAGGTACTAATACGCTCTCTTAAAGCGCTGATATGAACCTTTAAGGTACTAATACGCACTCTTAAAGCGCTGATATGAACCTTTAAGGTACTAATACGCTCTCTTAAAGCGCTGATATGAACCTTTAAGGTACTAATACGCTCTCTTAAAGCGCTGATATGAACCTTTAAGGTACTAATACGCTCTCTTAAAGCGCTGATATGAACCTTTAAGGTACTAATACGCTCTCTTAAAGCGCTGATATGAACCTTTAAGGTACTAATACGCTCTCTTAAAGCGCTGATATGAACCTTTAAGGTACTAATACGCACTCTTAAAGCGCTGATATGAACCTTTAAGGTACTAATACGCTCTCTTAAAGCGCTGATATGAACCTTTAAGGTACTAATACGCACTCTTAAAGCGCTGATATGAACCTTTAAGGTACTAATACGCTCTCTTAAAGCTGATATGAACCTTTAAGGTACTAATACGCTCTCTTAAAGCGCTGATATGAACCTTTAAGGTACTAATACGCTCTCTTAAAGCGCTGATATGAACCTTTAAGGTACTAATACGCTCTCTTAAAGCGCTGATATGAACCTTTAAGGTACTAATACGCTCTCTTAAAGCGCTGATATGAACCTTTAAGGTACTAATACGCTCTCTTAAAGCGCTGATATGAACCTTTAAGGTACTAATACGCTCTCTTAAAGCGCTGATATGAACCTTTAAGGTACTAATACGCACTCTTAAAGCGCTGATATGAACCTTTAAGGTACTAATACGCTCTCTTAAAGCGCTGATATGAACCTTTAAGGTACTAATACGCTCTCTTAAAGCGCTGATATGAACCTTTAAGGTACTAATACGCTCTCTTAAAGCGCTGATATGAACCTTTAAGGTACTAATACGCACTCTTAAAGCGCTGATATGAACCTTTAAGGTACTAATACGCTCTCTTAAAGCGCTGATATGAACCTTTAAGGTACTAATACGCACTCTCTAAAGCGCTGATATGAACCTTTAAGGTACTAATACGCCTCTCTTAAAGCGCTGATATGAACCTTTAAGGTACTAATACGCACTCTTAAAGCGCTGATATGAACCTTTAAGGTACTAATACGCTCTCTTAAAGCGCTGATATGAACCTTTAAGGTACTAATACGCTCTCTTAAAGCGCTGATATGAACCTTTAAGGTACTAATACGCACTCTTAAAGCGCTGATATGAACCTTTAAGGTACTAATACGCCTCTCTTAAAGCGCTGATATGAACCTTTAAGGTACTAATACGCTCTCTTAAAGCGCTGATATGAACCTTTAAGGTACTAATACGCTCTCTTAAAGCGCTGATATGAACCTTTAAGGTACTAATACGCTCTCTTAAAGCGCTGATATGAACCTTTAAGGTACTAATACGCACTCTTAAAGCGCTGATATGAACCTTTAAGGTACTAATACGCTCTCTTAAAGCGCTGATATGAACCTTTAAGGTACTAATACGCTCTCTTAAAGCGCTGATATGAACCTTTAAGGTACTAATACGCTCTCTTAAAGCGCTGATATGAACCTTTAAGGTACTAATACGCACTCTTAAAGCGCTGATATGAACCTTTAAGGTACTAATACGCCTCTCTTAAAGCGCTGATATGAACCTTTAAGGTACTAATACGCTCTCTTAAAGCGCTGATATGAACCTTTAAGGTACTAATACGCTCTCTTAAAGCGCTGATATGAACCTTTAAGGTACTAATACGCTCTCTTAAAGCGCTGATATGAACCTTTAAGGTACTAATACGCACTCTTAAAGCGCTGATATGAACCTTTAAGGTACTAATACGCACTCTTAAAGCGCTGATATGAACCTTTAAGGTACTAATACGCTCTCTTAAAGCGCTGATATGAACCTTTAAGGTACTAATACGCACTCTTAAAGCGCTGATATGAACCTTTAAGGTACTAATACGCTCTCTTAAAGCGCTGATATGAACCTTTAAGGTACTAATACGCTCTCTTAAAGCGCTGATATGACTTTAAGGTACTAATACGCTCTTAAAGCGCTGATATGAACCTTTAAGATACTAATACGCTCTCTTAAAGCGCTGATATGAACCTTTAAGGTACTAATACGCTCTCTTAAAGCGCTGATATGAACCTTTAAGGTACTAATACGCACTCTTAAAGCGCTGATATGAACCTTTAAGGTACTAATACGCTCTCTTAAAGCGCTGATATGAACCTTTAAGGTACTAATACGCTCTCTTAAAGCGCTGATATGAACCTTTAAGGTACTAATACGCTCTCTTAAAGCGCTGATATGAACCTTTAAGGTACTAATACGCTCTCTTAAAGCGCTGATATGAACCTTTAAGGTACTAATACGCACTCTTAAAGCGCTGATATGAACCTTTAAGGTACTAATACGCTCTCTTAAAGCGCTGATATGAACCTTTAAGGTACTAATACGCTCTCTTAAAGCGCTGATATGAACCTTTAAGGTACTAATACGCTCTCTTAAAGCGCTGATATGAACCTTTAAGGTACTAATACGCACTCTTAAAGCGCTGATATGAACCTTTAAGGTACTAATACGCTCTCTTAAAGCGCTGATATGAACCTTTAAGGTACTAATACGCTCTCTTAAAGCGCTGATATGAACCTTTAAGGTACTAATACGCACTCTTAAAGCGCTGATATGAACCTTTAAGGTACTAATACGCTCTCTTAAAGCGCTGATATGAACCTTTAAGGTACTAATACGCTCTCTTAAAGCGCTGATATGAACCTTTAAAGGTACTAATACGCTCTCTTAAAGCGCTGATATGAACCTTTAAGGTACTAATACGCACTCTTAAAGCGCTGATATGAACCTTTAAGGTACTAATACGCTCTCTTAAAGCGCTGATATGAACCTTTAAGGTACTAATACGCACTCTTAAAGCGCTGATATGAACCTTTAAGGTACTAATACGCTCTCTTAAAGCGCTGATATGAACCTTTAAGGTACTAATACGCACTCTTAAAGCGCTGATATGAACCTTTAAGGTACTAATACGCACTCTTAAAGCGCTGATATGAACCTTTAAGGTACTAATACGCACTCTTAAAGCGCTGATATGAACCTTTAAGGTACTAATACGCTCTCTTAAAGCGCTGATATGAACCTTTAAGGTACTAATACGCTCTTAAAGCGCTGATATGAACCTTTAAGGTACTAATACGCTCTCTTAAAGCGCTGATATGAACCTTTAAGGTACTAATACGCTCTCTTAAAGCGCTGATATGAACCTTTAAGGTACTAATACGCTCTCTTAAAGCGCTGATATGAACCTTTAAGGTACTAATACGCTCTCTTAAAGCGCTGATATGAACCTTTAAGGTACTAATACGCTCTCTTAAAGCGCTGATATGAACCTTTAAGGTACTACTAATACGCTCTCTTAAAGCGCTGATATGAACCTTTAAGGTACTAATACGCTCTCTTAAAGCGCTGATATGAACCTTTAAGGTACTAATACGCTCTCTTAAAGCGCTGATATGAACCTTTAAGGTACTAATACGCACTCTTAAAGCGCTGATATGAACCTTTAAGGTACTAATACGCTCTCTTAAAGCGCTGATATGAACCTTTAAGGTACTAATACGCTCTCTTAAAGCGCTGATATGAACCTTTAAGGGTACTAATACGCTCTCTTAAAGCGCTGATATGAACCTTTAAGGTACTAATACGCTCTCTTAAAGCGCTGATATGAACCTTTAAGGTACTAATACGCTCTCTTAAAGCGCTGATATGAACCTTTAAGGTACTAATACGCTCTCTTAAAGCGCTGATATGAACCTTTAAGGTACTAATACGCTCTCTTAAAGCGCTGATATGAACCTTTAAGGTACTAATACGCTCTCTTAAAGCGCTGATATGAACCTTTAAGGTACTAATACGCTCTCTTAAAGCGCTGATATGAACCTTTAAGGTACTAATACGCACTCTTAAAGCGCTGATATGAACCTTTAAGGTACTAATACGCTCTCTTAAAGCGCTGATATGAACCTTTAAGGTACTAATACGCACTCTTAAAGCGCTGATATGAACCTTTAAGGTACTAATACGCTCTCTTAAAGCGCTGATATGAACCTTTAAGGTACTAATACGCACTCTTAAAGCGCTGATATGAACCTTTAAGGTACTAATACGCTCTCTTAAAGCGCTGATATGAACCTTTAAGGTACTAATACGCTCTCTTAAAGCGCTGATATGAACCTTTAAGGTACTAATACGCACTCTCTTAAAGCGCTGATATGAACCTTTAAGGTACTAATACGCTCTCTTAAAGCGCTGATATGAACCTTTAAGGTACTAATACGCTCTCTTAAAGCGCTGATATGAACCTTTAAGGTACTAATACGCTCTCTTAAAGCGCTGATATGAACCTTTAAGGTACTAATACGCTTCTCTTAAAGCGCTGATATGAACCTTTAAGGTACTAATACGCTCTCTTAAAGCGCTGATATGAACCTTTAAGGTACTAATACGCTCTCTTAAAGCGCTGATATGAACCTTTAAGGTACTAATACGCACTCTTAAAGCGCTGATATGAACCTTTAAGGTACTAATACGCTCTCTTAAAGCGCTGATATGAACCTTTAAGGTACTAATACGCACTCTTAAAGCGCTGATATGAACCTTTAAGGTACTAATACGCTCTCTTAAAGCGCTGATATGAACCTTTAAGGTACTAATACGCTCTCTTAAAGCGCTGATATGAACCTTTAAGGTACTAATACGCTCTCTTAAAGCGCTGATATGAACTTTTAAGGTACTAATACGCTCTCTTAAAGCGCTGATATGAACCTTTAAGGTACTAATACGCTCTCTTAAAGCGCTGATATGAACCTTTAAGGTACTAATACGCTCTCTTAAAGCGCTGATATGAACCTTTAAGGTACTAATACGCTCTCTTAAAGCGCTGATATGAACCTTTAAGGTACTAATACGCTCTCTTAAAGCGCTGATATGAACCTTTAAGGTACTAATACGCTCTCTTAAAGCGCTGATATGAACCTTTAAGGTACTAATACGCTCTCTTAAAGCGCTGATATGAACCTTTAAGGTACTAATACGCTCTCTTAAAGCGCTGATATGAACCTTTAAGGTACTAATACGCTCTCTTAAAGCGCTGATATGAACCTTTAAGGTACTAATACGCTCTCTTAAAGCGCTGATATGAACCTTTAAGGTACTAATACGCTCTCTTAAAGCGCTGATATGAACCTTTAAGGTACTAATACGCTCTCTTAAAGCGCTGATATGAACCTTTAAGGTACTAATACGCTCTCTTAAAGCGCTGATATGAACCTTTAAGGTACTAATACGCACTCTTAAAGCGCTGATATGAACCTTTAAGGTACTAATACGCTCTCTTAAAGCGCTGATATGAACCTTTAAGGTACTAATACGCTCTCTTAAAGCGCTGATATGAACCTTTAAGGTACTAATACGCTCTCTTAAAGCGCTGATATGAACCTTTAAGGTACTAATACGCTCTCTTAAAGCGCTGATATGAACCTTTAAGGTACTAATACGCACTCTCTTAAAGCGCTGATATGAACCTTTAAGGTACTAATACGCTCTCTTAAAGCGCTGATATGAACCTTTAAGGTACTAATACGCTCTCTTAAAGCGCTGATATGAACCTTTAAGGTACTAATACGCTCTCTTAAAGCGCTGATATGAACCTTTAAGGTACTAATACGCTCTCTTAAAGCGCTGATATGAACCTTTAAGGTACTAATACGCTCTCTTAAAGCGCTGATATGAACCTTTAAGGTACTAATACGCTCTCTTAAAGCGCTGATATGAACCTTTAAGGTACTAATACGCTCTTAAAGCGCTGATATGAACCTTTAAGGTACTAATACGCTCTCTTAAAGCGCTGATATGAACCTTTAAGGTACTAATACGCTCTCTTAAAGCGCTGATATGAACCTTTAAGGTACTAATACGCTCTCTTAAAGCGCTGATATGAACCTTTAAGGTACTAATACGCTCTCTTAAAGCGCTGATATGAACCTTTAAGGTACTAATACGCTCTCTTAAAGCGCTGATATGAACCTTTAAGGTACTAATACGCTCTCTTAAAGCGCTGATATGAACCTTTAAGGTACTAATACGCTCTCTTAAAGCGCTGATATGAACCTTTAAGGTACTAATACGCACTCTTAAAGCGCTGATATGAACCTTTAAGGTACTAATACGCTCTCTTAAAGCGCTGATATGAACCTTTAAGGTACTAATACGCTCTTAAAGCGCTGATATGAACCTTTAAGGTACTAATACGCTCTCTTAAAGCGCTGATATGAACCTTTAAGGTACTAATACGCTCTTAAAGCGCTGATATGAACCTTTAAGGTACTAATACGCTCTCTTAAAGCGCTGATATGAACCGTTAAGGTACTAATACGCACTCTTAAAACCGCTGATATGACTTTAAGGTACTAATACGCTCTCTTAAAGCGCTGATATGAACCTTTAAGGTACTAATACGCTCTCTTAAAGCGCTGATATGAACCTTTAAGGTACTAATACGCTCTCTTAAAGCGCTGATATGAACCTTTAAGGTACTAATACGCTCTCTTAAAGCGCTGATATGAACCTTTAAGGTACTAATACGCTCTCTTAAGCGCTGATATGAACCTTTAAGGTACTAATACGCTCTCTTAAAGCGCTGATATGAACCTTTAAGGTACTAATACGCTCTCTTAAAGCGCTGATATGAACCTTTAAGGTACTAATACGCTCTCTTAAAGCGCTGATATGAACCTTTAAGGTACTAATACGCTCTCTTAAAGCGCTGATATGAACCTTTAAGGTACTAATACGCTCTCTTAAAGCGCTGATATGAACCTTTAAGGTACTAATACGCTCTCTTAAAGCGCTGATATGAACCTTTAAGGTACTAATACGCTCTCTTAAAGCGCTGATATGAACCTTTAAGGTACTACGCACTCTTAAAGCGCTGATATGAACCTTTAAGGTACTAATACGCTCTCTTAAAGCGCTGATATGAACCTTTAAGGTACTAATACGCTCTCTTAAAGCGCTGATATGAACCTTTAAGGTACTAATACGCTCTCTTAAAGCGCTGATATGAACCTTTAAGGTACTAATACGCTCTCTTAAAGCGCTGATATGAACCTTTAAGGTACTAATACGCTCTCTTAAAGCGCTGATATGAACCTTTAAGGTACTAATACGCTCTCTTAAAGCGCTGATATGAACCTTTAAGGTACTAATACGCTCTCTTAAAGCGCTGATATGAACCTTTAAGGTACTAATACGCACTCTTAAAGCGCTGATATGAACCTTTAAGGTACTAATACGCTCTCTTAAAGCGCTGATATGAACCTTTAAGGTACTAATACGCTCTCTTAAAGCGCTGATATGAACCTTTAAGGTACTAATACGCTCTCTTAAAGCGCTGATATGAACCTTTAAGGGTACTAATACGCACTCTTAAAGCGCTGATATGAACCTTTAAGGTACTAATACGCTCTCTTAAAGCGCTGATATGAACCTTTAAGGTACTAATACGCTCTCTTAAAGCGCTGATATGAACCTTTAAGGTACTAATACGCTCTCTTAAAGCGCTGATATGAACCTTTAAGGTACTAATACGCACTCTTAAAGCGCTGATATGAACCTTTAAGGTACTAATACGCTCTCTTAAAGCGCTGATATGAACCTTTAAGGTACTAATACGCTCTCTTAAAGCGCTGATATGAACCTTTAAGGTACTAATACGCTCTCTTAAAGCGCTGATATGAACCTTTAAGGTACTAATACGCTCTCTTAAAGCGCTGATATGAACCTTTAAGGTACTAATACGCACTCTCTTAGCGCTGATATGAACCTTTAAGGTACTAATACGCTCTCTTAAAGCGCTGATATGAACCTTTAAGGTACTAATACGCTCTCTTAAAGCGCTGATATGAACCTTTAAGGTACTAATACGCTCTCTTAAAGCGCTGATATGAACCTTTAAGGTACTAATACGCTCTCTTAAAGCGCTGATATGAACCTTTAAGGTACTAATACGCTCTCTTAAAGCGCTGATATGAACCTTTAAGGTACTAATACGCTCTCTTAAAGCGCTGATATGAACCTTTAAGGTACTAATACGCTCTCTTAAAGCGCTGATATGAACCTTTAAGGTACTAATACGCTCTCTTAAAGCGCTGATATGAACCTTTAAGGTACTAATACGCTCTCTTAAAGCGCTGATATGAACCTTTAAGGTACTAATACGCTCTCTTAAAGCGCTGATATGAACCTTTAAGGTACTAATACGCACTCTTAAAGCGCTGATATGAACCTTTAAGGTACTAATACGCTCTCTTAAAGCGCTGATATGAACCTTTAAGGTACTAATACGCTCTCTTAAAGCGCTGATATGAACCTTTAAGGTACTAATACGCTCTCTTAAAGCGCTGATATGAACCTTTAAGGTACTAATACGCACTCTTAAAGCGCTGATATGAACCTTTAAGGTACTAATACGCTCTCTTAAAGCGCTGATATGAACCTTTAAGGTACTAATACGCTCTCTTAAAGCGCTGATATGAACCTTTAAGGTACTAATACGCTCTCTTAAAGCGCTGATATGAACCTTTAAGGTACTAATACGCTCTCTTAAAGCGCTGATATGAACCTTTAAGGTACTAATACGCTCTCTTAAAGCGCTGATATGAACCTTTAAGGTACTAATACGCTCTCTTAAAGCGCTGATATGAACCTTTAAGGTACTAATACGCTCTCTTAAAGCGCTGATATGAACCTTTAAGGTACTAATACGCTCTCTTAAAGCGCTGATATGAACCTTTAAGGTACTAATACGCTCTCTTAAAGCGCTGATATGAACCTTTAAGGTACTAATACGCTCTCTTAAAGCGCTGATATGAACCTTTAAGGTACTAATACGCTCTCTTAAAGCGCTGATATGAACCTTTAAGGTACTAATACGCTCTCTTAAAGCGCTGATATGAACCTTTAAGGTACTAATACGCACTCTTAAAGCGCTGATATGAACCTTTAAGGTACTAATACGCTCTCTTAAAGCGCTGATATGAACCTTTAAGGTACTAATACGCTCTCTTAAAGCGCTGATATGAACCTTTAAAGGTACTAATACGCTCTCTTAAAGCGCTGATATGAACCTTTAAGGTACTAATACGCTCTCTTAAAGCGCTGATATGAACCTTTAAGGTACTAATACGCACTCTCTTAAAGCGCTGATATGAACCTTTAAGGTACTAATACGCTCTCTTAAAGCGCTGATATGAACCTTTAAGGTACTAATACGCACTCTTAAAGCGCTGATATGAACCTTTAAGGTACTAATACGCTCTCTTAAAGCGCTGATATGAACCTTTAAGGTACTAATACGCACTCTTAAAGCGCTGATATGAACCTTTAAGGTACTAATACGCTCTCTTAAAGCGCTGATATGAACCTTTAAGGTACTAATACGCTCTCTTAAAGCGCTGATATGAACCTTTAAGGTACTAATACGCTCTCTTAAAGCGCTGATATGAACCTTTAAGGTACTAATACGCTCTCTTAAAGCGCTGATATGAACCTTTAAGGTACTAATACGCTCTCTTAAAGCGCTGATATGAACCTTTAAGGTACTAATACGCACTCTTAAAGCGCTGATATGAACCTTTAAGGTACTAATACGCTCTCTTAAAGCGCTGATATGAACCTTTAAGGTACTAATACGCTCTCTTAAAGCGCTGATATGAACCTTTAAGGTACTAATACGCTCTCTTAAAGCGCTGATATGAACCTTTAAGGTACTAATACGCTCTCTTAAAGCGCTGATATGAACCTTTAAGGTACTAATACGCACTCTTAAAGCGCTGATATGAACCTTTAAGGTACTAATACGCTCTCTTAAAGCGCTGATATGAACCTTTAAGGTACTAATACGCTACGCACTCTTAAAGCGCTGATATGAACCTTTAAGGTACTAATACGCTCTCTTAAAGCGCTGATATGAACCTTTAAGGTACTAATACGCTCTCTTAAAGCGCTGATATGAACCTTTAAGGTACTAATACGCTCTTAAAGCGCTGATATGAACCTTTAAGGTACTAATACGCTCTCTTAAAGCGCTGATATGAACCTTTAAGGTACTAATACGCTCTCTTAAAGCGCTGATATGAACCTTTAAGGGACTAATACGCTCTCTTAAAGCGCTGATATGAACCTTTAAGGTACTAATACGCTCTCTTAAAGCGCTGATATGAACCTTTAAGGTACTAATACGCTCTCTTAAAGCGCTGATATGAACCTTTAAGGTACTAATACGCTCTCTTAAAGCGCTGATATGAACCTTTAAGGTACTAATACGCTCTCTTAAAGCGCTGATATGAACCTTTAAGGTACTAATACGCACTCTTAAAGCGCTGATATGAACCTTTAAGGTACTAATACGCTCTCTTAAAGCGCTGATATGAACCTTTAAGGTACTAATACGCACTCTTAAAGCGCTGATATGAACCTTTAAGGTACTAATACGCTCTCTTAAAGCGCTGATATGAACCTTTAAGGTACTAATACGCTCTCTTAAAGCGCTGATATGAACCTTTAAGGTACTAATACGCTCTCTTAAAGCGCTGATATGAACCTTTAAGGTACTAATACGCACTCTTAAAGCGCTGATATGAACCTTTAAGGTACTAATACGCACTCTTAAAGCGCTGATATGAACCTTTAAGGTACTAATACGCTCTCTTAAAGCGCTGATATGAACCTTTAAGGTACTAATACGCTCTCTTAAAGCGCTGATATGAACCTTTAAGGTACTAATACGCTCTCTTAAAGCGCTGATATGAACCTTTAAGGTACTAATACGCTCTCTTAAAGCGCTGATATGAACCTTTAAGGTACTAATACGCTCTCTTAAAGCGCTGATATGAACCTTTAAGGTACTAATACGCACTCTTAAAGCGCTGATATGAACCTTTAAGGTACTAATACGCTCTCTTAAAGCGCTGATATGAACCTTTAAGGTACTAATACGCACTCTTAAAGCGCTGATATGAACCTTTAAGGTACTAATACGCTCTCTTAAAGCGCTGATATGAACCTTTAAGGTACTAATACGCTCTCTTAAAGCGCTGATATGAACCTTTAAGGTACTAATACGCTCTCTTAAAGCGCTGATATGAACCTTTAAGGTACTAATACGCTCTCTTAAAGCGCTGATATGAACCTTTAAGGTACTAATACGCTCTCTTAAAGCGCTGATATGAACCTTTAAGGTACTAATACGCTCTCTTAAAGCGCTGATATGAACCTTTAAGGTACTAATACGCTCTCTTAAAGCGCTGATATGAACTTTTAAGGTACTAATACGCTCTCTTAAAGCGCTGATATGAACCTTTAAGGTACTAATACGCTCTCTTAAAGCGCTGATATGAACCTTTAAGGTACTAATACGCTCTCTTAAAGCGCTGATATGAACCTTTAAGGTACTAATACGCTCTCTTAAAGCGCTGATATGAACCTTTAAGGTACTAATACGCTCTCTTAAAGCGCTGATATGAACCTTTAAGGTACTAATACGCTCTCTTAAAGCGCTGATATGAACCTTTAAGGTACTAATACGCACTCTCTTAAAGCGCTGATATGAACCTTTAAGGTACTAATACGCTCTCTTAAAGCGCTGATATGAACCTTTAAGGTACTAATACGCTCTCTTAAAGCGCTGATATGAACCTTTAAGGTACTAATACGCTCTCTTAAAGCGCTGATATGAACCTTTAAGGTACTAATACGCTCTCTTAAAGCGCTGATATGAACCTTTAAGGTACTAATACGCTCTCTTAAAGCGCTGATATGAACCTTTAAGGTACTAATACGCTCTTAAAGCGCTGATATGAACCTTTAAGGTACTAATACGCTCTCTTAAAGCGCTGATATGAACCTTTAAGGTACTAATACGCTCTCTTAAAGCGCTGATATGAACCTTTAAGGTACTAATACGCTCTCTTAAAGCGCTGATATGAACCTTTAAGGTACTAATACGCTCTCTTAAAGCGCTGATATGAACCTTTAAGGTACTAATACGCTCTTAAAGCGCTGATATGAACCTTTAAGGTACTAATACGCTCTCTTAAAGCGCTGATATGAACCTTTAAGGTACTAATACGCTCTCTTAAAGCGCTGATATGAACCTTTAAGGTACTAATACGCACTCTTAAAGCGCTGATATGAACCTTTAAGGTACTAATACGCTCTCTTAAAGCGCTGATATGAACCTTTAAGGTACTAATACGCTCTCTTAAAGCGCTGATATGAACCTTTAAGGTACTAATACGCTCTTAAAGCGCTGATATGAACCTTTAAGGTACTAATACGCTCTCTTAAAGCGCTGATATGAACCTTTAAGGTACTAATACGCTCTCTTAAAGCGCTGATATGAACCTTTAAGGTACTAATACGCTCTCTTAAAGCGCTGATATGAACCTTTAAGGTACTAATACGCTCTCTTAAAGCGCTGATATGAACCTTTAAGGTACTAATACGCTCTCTTAAAGCGCTGATATGAACCTTTAAGGTACTAATACGCACTCTCTTAAAGCGCTGATATGAACCTTTAAGGTACTAATACGCTCTCTTAAAGCGCTGATATGAACCTTTAAGGTACTAATACGCTCTCTTAAAGCGCTGATATGAACCTTTAAGGTACTAATACGCACTCTTAAAGCGCTGATATGAACCTTTAAGGTACTAATACGCTCTCTTAAAGCGCTGATATGAACCTTTAAGGTACTAATACGCTCTCTTAAAGCGCTGATATGAACCTTTAAGGTACTAATACGCTCTCTTAAAGCGCTGATATGAACCTTTAAGGTACTAATACGCACTCTTAAAGCGCTGATATGAACCTTTAAGGTACTAATACGCTCTCTTAAAGCGCTGATATGAACCTTTAAGGTACTAATACGCTCTCTTAAAGCGCTGATATGAACCTTTAAGGTACTAATACGCTCTCTTAAAGCGCTGATATGAACCTTTAAGGTACTAATACGCTCTCTTAAAGCGCTGATATGAACCTTTAAGGTACTAATACGCGCTCTCTTAAAGCGCTGATATGAACCTTTAAGGTACTAATACGCTCTTAAAGCGCTGATATGAACCTTTAAGGTACTAATACGCTCTCTTAAAGCGCTGATATGAACCTTTAAGGTACTAATACGCACTCTTAAAGCGCTGATATGAACCTTTAAGGTACTAATACGCTCTCTTAAAGCGCTGATATGAACCTTTAAGGTACTAATACGCACTCTTAAAGCGCTGATATGAACCTTTAAGGTACTAATACGCTCTCTTAAAGCGCTGATATGAACCTTTAAGGTACTAATACGCTCTCTTAAAGCGCTGATATGAACCTTTAAGGTACTAATACGCTCTCTTAAAGCGCTGATATGAACCTTTAAGGTACTAATACGCTCTCTTAAAGCGCTGATATGAACCTTTAAGGTACTAATACGCTCTCTTAAAGCGCTGATATGAACCTTTAAGGTACTAATACGCTCTCTTAAAGCGCTGATATGAACCTTTAAGGTACTAATACGCTCTTAAAGCGCTGATATGAACCTTTAAGGTACTAATACGCTCTCTTAAAGCGCTGATATGAACCTTTAAGGGTACTAATACGCTCTCTTAAAGCGCTGATATGAACCTTTAAGGTACTAATACGCTCTCTTAAAGCGCTGATATGAACCTTTAAGGTACTAATACGCTCTCTTAAAGCGCTGATATGAACCTTTAAGGTACTAATACGCTCTCTTAAAGCGCTGATATGAACCTTTAAGGTACTAATACGCTCTCTTAAAGCGCTGATATGAACCTTTAAGGTACTAATACGCACTCTCTTAAAGCGCTGATATGAACCTTTAAGGTACTAATACGCTCTCTTAAAGCGCTGATATGAACCTTTAAGGTACTAATACGCTCTCTTAAAGCGCTGATATGAACCTTTAAGGTACTAATACGCTCTCTTAAAGCGCTGATATGAACCTTTAAGGTACTAATACGCTCTCTTAAAGCGCTGATATGAACCTTTAAGGTACTAATACGCACTCTTAAAGCGCTGATATGAACCTTTAAGGTACTAATACGCACTCTTAAAGCGCTGATATGAACCTTTAAGGTACTAATACGCTCTCTTAAAGCGCTGATATGAACCTTTAAGGTACTAATACGCACTCTTAAAGCGCTGATATGAACCTTTAAGGTACTAATACGCACTCTTAAAGCGCTGATATGAACCTTTAAGGGACTAATACGCTCTCTTAAAGCGCTGATATGAACCTTTAAGGTACTAATACGCTCTCTTAAAGCGCTGATATGAACCTTTAAGGGTACTAATACGCTCTCTTAAAGCGCTGATATGAACCTTTAAGGTACTAATACGCTCTCTTAAAGCGCTGATATGAACCTTTAAGGTACTAATACGCTCTCTTAAAGCGCTGATATGAACCTTTAAGGTACTAATACGCTCTCTTAAAGCGCTGATATGAACCTTTAAAGGTACTAATACGCTCTCTTAAAGCGCTGATATGAACCTTTAAGGTACTAATACGCTCTCTTAAAGCGCTGATATGAACCTTTAAGGTACTAATACGCTCTCTTAAAGCGCTGATATGAACCTTTAAGGTACTAATACGCTCTCTTAAAGCGCTGATATGAACCTTTAAGGTACTAATACGCTCTCTTAAAGCGCTGATATGAACCTTTAAGGTACTAATACGCTCTCTTAAAGCGCTGATATGAACCTTTAAGGTACTAATACGCACTCTTAAAGCGCTGATATGAACCTTTAAGGTACTAATACGCTCTCTTAAAGCGCTGATATGAACCTTTAAGGTACTAATACGCACTCTTAAAGCGCTGATATGAACCTTTAAGGTACTAATACGCTCTCTTAAAGCGCTGATATGAACCTTTAAGGTACTAATACGCACTCTCTTAAAGCGCTGATATGAACCTTTAAGGTACTAATACGCTCTCTTAAAGCGCTGATATGAACCTTTAAGGTACTAATACGCTCTTAAAGCGCTGATATGAACCTTTAAGGTACTAATACGCTCTCTTAAAGCGCTGATATGAACCTTTAAGGTACTAATACGCACTCTTAAAGCGCTGATATGAACCTTTAAGGTACTAATACGCTCTCTTAAAGCGCTGATATGAACCTTTAAGGTACTAATACGCTCTCTTAAAGCGCTGATATGAACCTTTAAGGTACTAATACGCTCTCTTAAAGCGCTGATATGAACCTTTAAAGGTACTAATACGCTCTCTTAAAGCGCTGATATGAACCTTTAAGGTACTAATACGCTCTCTTAAAGCGCTGATATGAACCTTTAAGGTACTAATACGCACTCTTAAAGCGCTGATATGAACCTTTAAGGTACTAATACGCTCTCTTAAAGCGCTGATATGAACCTTTAAGGTACTAATACGCTCTCTTAAAGCGCTGATATGAACCTTTAAGGTACTAATACGCTCTCTTAAAGCGCTGATATGAACCTTTAAGGTACTAATACGCACTCTTAAAGCGCTGATATGAACCTTTAGGTACTAATACGCCTCTTAAAGCGCTGATATGAACCTTTAAGGTACTAATACGCTCTCTTAAAGCGCTGATATGAACCTTTAAAGGCTACTAATACGCTCTCTTAAAGCGCTGATATGAACCTTTAAGGTACTAATACGCTCTCTTAAAGCGCTGATATGAACCTTTAAGGTACTAATACGCTCTCTTAAAGCGCTGATATGAACCTTTAAGGTACTAATACGCTCTCTTAAAGCGCTGATATGAACCTTTAAGGTACTAATACGCTCTCTTAAAGCGCTGATATGAACCTTTAAGGTACTAATACGCTCTCTTAAAGCGCTGATATGAACCTTTAAGGTACTAATACGCTCTCTTAAAGCGCTGATATGAACCTTTAAGGTACTAATACGCTCTCTTAAAGCGCTGATATGAACCTTTAAGGTACTAATACGCTCTCTTAAAGCGCTGATATGAACCTTTAAGGTACTAATACGCTCTCTTAAAAGCGCTGATATGAACCTTTAAGGTACTAATACGCACTCTTAAAGCGCTGATATGAACCTTTAAGGTACTAATACGCTCTCTTAAAGCGCTGATATGAACCTTTAAGGTACTAATACGCTCTCTTAAAGCGCTGATATGAACCTTTAAGGTACTAATACGCACTCTTAAAGCGCTGATATGAACCTTTAAGGTACTAATACGCTCTCTTAAAGCTGATATGAACCTTTAAGGTACTAATACGCTCTCTTAAAGCGCTGATATGAACCTTTAAGGTACTAATACGCTCTCTTAAAGCGCTGATATGAACCTTTAAGGTACTAATACGCTCTCTTAAAGCGCTGATATGAACCTTTAAGGTACTAATACGCTCTCTTAAAGCGCTGATATGAACCTTTAAGGTACTAATACGCTCTCTTAAAGCGCTGATATGAACCTTTAAGGTACTAATACGCTCTCTTAAAGCGCTGATATGAACCTTTAAGGTACTAATACGCTCTCTTAAAGCGCTGATATGAACCTTTAAGGTACTAATACGCTCTCTTAAAGCGCTGATATGAACCTTTAAGGTACTAATACGCTCTCTTAAAGCGCTGATATGAACCTTTAAGGTACTAATACGCTCTCTTAAAGCGCTGATATGAACCTTTAAGGTACTAATACGCACTCTCTAAAGCGCTGATATGAACCTTTAAGGTACTAATACGCTCTCTTAAAGCGCTGATATGAACCTTTAAGGTACTAATACGCTCTCTTAAAGCGCTGATATGAACCTTTAAGGTACTAATACGCTCTCTTAAAGCGCTGATATGAACCTTTAAGGTACTAATACGCTCTTAAAGCGCTGATATGAACCTTTAAGGTACTAATACGCTCTCTTAAAGCGCTGATATGAACCTTTAAGGTACTAATACGCTCTTAAAGCGCTAAAGCGCTGATATGAACCTTTAAGGTACTAATACGCACTCTTAAAGCGCTGATATGAACCTTTAAGGTACTAATACGCACTCTTAAAGCGCTGATATGAACCTTTAAGGTACTAATACGCACTCTTAAAGCGCTGATATGAACCTTTAAGGTACTAATACGCACTCTTAAAGCGCTGATATGAACCTTTAAGGTACTAATACGCTCTCTTAAAGCGCTGATATGAACCTTTAAGGTACTAATACGCTCTCTTAAAGCGCTGATATGAACCTTTAAGGTACTAATACGCTCTCTTAAAGCGCTGATATGAACCTTTAAGGTACTAATACGCTCTCTTAAAGCGCTGATATGAACCTTTAAGGTACTAATACGCCTCTCTAAAGCGCTGATATGAACCTTTAAGGTACTAATACGCTCTCTTAAAGCGCTGATATGAACCTTAAGGGTACTAATACGCTCTCTTAAAGCGCTGATATGAACCTTTAAGGTACTAATACGCTCTCTTAAAGCGCTGATATGAACCTTTAAGGTACTAATACGCTCTCTTAAAGCGCTGATATGAACCTTTAAGGTACTAATACGCTCTCTTAAAGCGCTGATATGAACCTTTAAGGTACTAATACGCACTCTTAAAGCGCTGATATGAACCTTTAAGGTACTAATACGCTCTCTTAAAGCGCTGATATGAACCTTTAAGGTACTAATACGCTCTCTTAAAGCGCTGATATGAACCTTTAAGGTACTAATACGCTCTCTTAAAGCGCTGATATGAACCTTTAAGGTACTAATACGCTCTCTTAAAGCGCTGATATGAACCTTTAAGGTACTAATACGCTCTCTTAAAGCGCTGATATGAACCTTTAAGGTACTAATACGCACTCTTAAAGCGCTGATATGAACCTTTAAGGTACTAATACGCTCTCTTAAAGCGCTGATATGAACCTTTAAGGTACTAATACGCTCTCTTAAAGCGCTGATATGAACCTTTAAGGTACTAATACGCTCTCTTAAAGCGCTGATATGAACCTTTAAGGTACTAATACGCTCTCTTAAAGCTGATATGCTGATATGAACCTCTAAAAGCGCTACTATGACGCTTTAAGGTCTTAAAGCGCTCTTGATATGAACCTTTAAGGTACTAATACGCTCTCTTAAAGCGCTGATATGAACCTTTAAGGTACTAATACGCACTCTTAAAGCGCTGATATGAACCTTTAAGGTACTAATACGCTCTCTTAAAGCGCTGATATGAACCTTTAAGGTACTAATACGCACTCTTAAAGCGCTGATATGAACCTTTAAGGTACTAATACGCTCTCTTAAAGCGCTGATATGAACCTTTAAGGTACTAATACGCTCTCTTAAAGCGCTGATATGAACCTTTAAGGTACTAATACGCTCTCTTAAAGCGCTGATATGAACCTTTAAGGTACTAATACGCTCTCTTAAAGCGCTGATATGAACCTTTAAGGTACTAATACGCTCTCTTAAAGCGCTGATATGAACCTTTAAGGTACTAATACGCTCTCTTAAAGCGCTGATATGAACCTTTAAGGTACTAATACGCTCTCTTAAAGCGCTGATATGAACCTTTAAGGTACTAATACGCTCTCTTAAAGCGCTGATATGAACCTTTAAGGTACTAATACGCACTCTTAAAGCGCTGATATGAACCTTTAAGGTACTAATACGCTCTCTTAAAGCGCTGATATGAACCTTTAAGGTACTAATACGCTCTCTTAAAGCGCTGATATGAACCTTTAAGGTACTAATACGCTCTCTTAAAGCGCTGATATGAACCTTTAAGGTACTAATACGCTCTCTTAAAGCGCTGATATGAACCTTTAAGGTACTAATACGCTCTCTTAAAGCGCTGATATGAACCTTTAAGGTACTAATACGCACTCTTAAAGCGCTGATATGAACCTTTAAGGTACTAATACGCTCTCTTAAAGCGCTGATATGAACCTTTAAAGGTACTAATACGCTCTCTTAAAGCGCTGATATGAACCTTTAAGGTACTAATACGCTCTCTTAAAGCGCTGATATGAACCTTTAAGGTACTAATACGCTCTCTTAAAGCGCTGATATGAACCTTTAAGGTACTAATACGCTCTCTTAAAGCGCTGATATGAACCTTTAAGGTACTAATACGCACTCTTAAAGCGCTGATATGAACCTTTAAAGGTACTAATACGCTCTCTTAAAGCGCTGATATGAACCTTTAAGGTACTAATACGCACTCTTAAAGCGCTGATATGAACCTTTAAGGTACTAATACGCTCTCTTAAAAGCGCTGATATGAACCTTTAAGGTACTAATACGCTCTCTTAAAGCGCTGATGATATGAACCTTTAAGGTACTAATACGCACTCTTAAAGCGCTGATATGAACCTTTAAGGTACTAATACGCTCTCTTAAAGCGCTGATATGAACCTTTAAGGTACTAATACGCACTCTTAAAGCGCTGATATGAACCTTTAAGGTACTAATACGCTCTCTTAAAGCGCTGATATGAACCTTTAAGGTACTAATACGCTCTCTTAAAGCGCTGATATGAACCTTTAAGGTACTAATACGCTCTCTTAAAGCGCTGATATGAACCTTTAAGGTACTAATACGCTCTCTTAGCGCTGATATGAACCTTTAAGGTACTAATACGCTCTCTTAAAGCGCTGATATGAACCTTTAAGGTACTAATACGCTCTCTTAAAGCGCTGATATGAACCTTTAAGGTACTAATACGCACTCTTAAAGCGCTGATATGAACCTTTAAGGTACTAATACGCTCTCTTAAAGCGCTGATATGAACCTTTAAGGTACTAATACGCTCTCTTAAAGCGCTGATATGAACCTTTAAGGTACTAATACGCTCTCTTAAAGCGCTGATATGAACCTTTAAGGTACTAATACGCTCTCTTAAAGCGCTGATATGAACCTTTAAGGTACTAATACGCTCTCTTAAAGCGCTGATATGAACCTTTAAGGTACTAATACGCTCTCTTAAAGCGCTGATATGAACCTTTAAGGTACTAATACGCTCTCTTAAAGCGCTGATATGAACCTTTAAGGTACTAATACGCTCTCTTAAAGCGCTGATATGAACCTTTAAGGTACTAATACGCTCTCTTAAAGCGCTGATATGAACCTTTAAGGTACTAATACGCTCTCTTAAAGCGCTGATATGAACCTTTAAGGTACTAATACGCTCTCTTAAAGCGCTGATATGAACCTTTAAGGTACTAATACGCTCTCTTAAAGCGCTGATATGAACCTTTAAGGTACTAATACGCACTCTTAAAGCTGATATGAACCTTTAAGGTACTAATACGCTCTCTTAAAGCGCTGATATGAACCTTTAAGGTACTAATACGCTCTCTAAAGCGCTGATATGAACCTTTAAGGTACTAATACGCTCTCTTAAAGCGCTGATATGAACCTTTAAGGTACTAATACGCTCTCTTAAAGCGCTGATATGAACCTTTAAGGTACTAATACGCTCTCTTAAAGCGCTGATATGAACCTTTAAGGTACTAATACGCGCTCTTAAAGCGCTGATATGAACCTTTAAGGTACTAATACGCACTCTTAAAGCGCTGATATGAACCTTTAAGGTACTAATACGCACTCTTAAAGCGCTGATATGAACCTTTAAGGTACTAATACGCTCTCTTAAAGCGCTGATATGAACCTTTAAGGTACTAATACGCTCTCTTAAAGCGCTGATATGAACCTTTAAGGTACTAATACGCTCTCTTAAAGCGCTGATATGAACCTTTAAGGTACTAATACGCTCTCTTAAAGCGCTGATATGAACCTTTAAGGTACTAATACGCACTCTTAAAGCGCTGATATGAACCTTTAAGGTACTAATACGCTCTCTTAAAGCGCTGATATGAACCTTTAAGGTACTAATACGCTCTCTTAAAGCGCTGATATGAACCTTTAAGGTACTAATACGCTCTCTTAAAGCGCTGATATGAACCTTTAAGGTACTAATACGCTCTCTTAAAGCGCTGATATGAACCTTTAAGGTACTAATACGCCTCTTAAAGCGCTGATATGAACCTTTAAGGTACTAATACGCACTCTTAAAGCGCTGATATGAACCTTTAAGGTACTAATACGCTCTCTTAAAGCGCTGATATGAACCTTTAAGGTACTAATACGCTCTCTTAAAGCGCTGATATGAACCTTTAAGGTACTAATACGCACTCTTAAAGCGCTGATATGAACCTTTAAGGTACTAATACGCTCTCTTAAAGCGCTGATATGAACCTTTAAGGTACTAATACGCTCTCTTAAAGCGCTGATATGAACCTTTAAGGTACTAATACGCTCTCTTAAAGCGCTGATATGAACCTTTAAGGTACTAATACGCTCTTAAAGCGCTGATATGAACCTTTAAGGTACTAATACGCTCTCTTAAAGCGCTGATATGAACCTTTAAGGTACTAATACGCTCTCTTAAAGCGCTGATATGAACCTTTAAGGTACTAATCACGCCTCTTAAAGCGCTGATATGAACCTTTAAGGTACTAATACGCTCTCTTAAAGCGCTGATATGAACCTTTAAGGTACTAATACGCTCTCTTAAAGCGCTGATATGAACCTTTAAGGTACTAATACGCTCTCTTAAAGCGCTGATATGAACCTTTAAGGTACTAATACGCTCTCTTAAAGCGCTGATATGAACCTTTAAGGTACTAATACGCTCTCTTAAAGCGCTGATATGAACCTTTAAGGTACTAATACGCTCTCTTAAAGCGCTGATATGAACCTTTAAGGTACTAATACGCTCTCTTAAAGCGCTGATATGAACCTTTAAGGTACTAATACGCTCTCTTAAAGCGCTGATATGAACCTTTAAGGTACTAATACGCTCTCTTAAAGCGCTGATATGAACCTTTAAGGTACTAATACGCTCTCTTAAAGCGCTGATATGAACCTTTAAGGTACTAATACGCTCTCTTAAAGCGCTGATATGAACCTTTAAGGTACTAATACGCTCTCTTAAAGCGCTGATATGAACCTTTAAGGTACTAATACGCTCTCTTAAAGCGCTGATATGAACCTTTAAGGTACTAATACGCTCTCTTAAAGCGCTGATATGAACCTTTAAGGTACTAATACGCTCTCTTAAAGCGCTGATATGAACCTTTAAGGTACTAATACGCTCTCTTAAAGCGCTGATATGAACCTTTAAGGTACTAATACGCTCTCTTAAAGCGCTGATATGAACCTTTAAGGTACTAATACGCTCTCTTAAAGCGCTGATATGAACCTTTAAGGTACTAATACGCTCTCTTAAAGCGCTGATATGAACCTTTAAGGTACTAATACGCTCTCTTAAAGCGCTGATATGAACCTTTAAGGTACTAATACGCTCTCTTAAGCGCTGATATGAACCTTTAAGGTACTAATACGCTCTCTTAAAGCGCTGATATGAACCTTTAAGGTACTAATACGCTCTCTTAAAGCGCTGATATGAACCTTTAAGGTACTAATACGCTCTCTTAAAGCGCTGATATGAACCTTTAAGGTACTAATACGCACTCTTAAAGCGCTGATATGAACCTTTAAGGTACTAATACGCTCTCTTAAAGCGCTGATATGAACCTTTAAGGTACTAATACGCACTCTTAAAGCGCTGATATGAACCTTTAAGGTACTAATACGCACTCTTAAAGCGCTGATATGAACCTTTAAGGTACTAATACGCTCTCTTAAAGCGCTGATATGAACCTTTAAGGTACTAATACGCTCTCTTAAAGCGCTGATATGAACCTTTAAGGTACTAATACGCTCTCTTAAAGCGCTGATATGAACCTTTAAGGTACTAATACGCTCTCTTAAAGCGCTGATATGAACCTTTAAGGTACTAATACGCTCTCTTAAAGCGCTGATATGAACCTTTAAGGTACTAATACGCACTCTTAAAGCGCTGATATGAACCTTTAAGGTACTAATACGCTCTCTTAAAGCGCTGATATGAACCTTTAAGGTACTAATACGCTCTCTTAAAGCGCTGATATGAACCTTTAAGGTACTAATACGCTCTCTTAAAGCGCTGATATGAACCTTTAAGGTACTAATACGCTCTCTTAAAGCGCTGATATGAACCTTTAAGGTACTAATACGCTCTCTTAAAGCGCTGATATGAACCTTTAAGGTACTAATACGCTCTCTTAAAGCGCTGATATGAACCTTTAAGGTACTAATACGCTCTCTTAAAGCGCTGATATGAACCTTTAAGGTACTAATACGCTCTCTTAAAGCGCTGATATGAACCTTTAAGGTACTAATACGCTCTCTTAAAGCGCTGATATGAACCTTTAAGGTACTAATACGCTCTCTTAAAGCGCTGATATGAACCTTTAAGGTACTAATACGCCTCTTAAAGCGCTGATATGAACCTTTAAGGTACTAATACGCACTCTTAAAGCGCTGATATGAACCTTTAAGGTACTAATACGCTCTCTTAAAGCGCTGATATGAACCTTTAAGGTACTAATACGCTCTCTTAAAGCGCTGATATGAACCTTTAAGGTACTAATACGCCTCTTAAAGCGCTGATATGAACCTTAAGGTACTAATACGCACTCTTAAAGCGCTGATATGAACCTTTAAGGTACTAATACGCACTCTTAAAGCGCTGATATGAACCTTTAAGGTACTAATACGCACTCTTAAAGCGCTGATATGAACCTTTAAGGTACTAATACGCTCTCTTAAAGCGCTGATATGAACCTTTAAGGTACTAATACGCACTCTTAAAGCGCTGATATGAACCTTTAAGGTACTAATACGCACTCTTAAAGCGCTGATATGAACCTTTAAGGTACTAATACGCTCTCTTAAAGCGCTGATATGAACCTTTAAGGTACTAATACGCACTCTTAAAGCGCTGATATGAACCTTTAAGGTACTAATACGCTCTCTTAAAGCGCTGATATGAACCTTTAAGGTACTAATACGCTCTCTTAAAGCGCTGATATGAACCTTTAAGGTACTAATACGCTCTCTTAAAGCGCTGATATGAACCTTTAAGGTACTAATACGCTCTCTTAAAGCGCTGATATGAACCTTTAAGGTACTAATACGCTCTCTTAAAGCGCTGATATGAACCTTTAAGGTACTAATACGCGCTCTCTTAAAGCGCTGATATGAACCTTTAAGGTACTAATACGCTCTTAAAGCGCTGATATGAACCTTTAAGGTACTAATACGCACTCTTAAAGCGCTGATATGAACCTTTAAGGTACTAATACGCTCTCTTAAAGCGCTGATATGAACCTTTAAGGTACTAATACGCTCTCTTAAAGCGCTGATATGAACCTTTAAGGGTACTAATACGCGCTCTTAAAGCGCTGATATGAACCTTTAAGGTACTAATACGCTCTCTTAAAGCGCTGATATGAACCTTTAAGGTACTAATACGCCTCTTAAAGCGCTGATATGAACCTTTAGGTACTAATACGCACTCTTAAAGCGCTGATATGAACCTTTAAGGTACTAATACGCCTCTTAAAGCGCTGATATGAACCTTTAAGGTACTAATACGCTCTCTTAAAGCGCTGATATGAACCTTTAAGGTACTAATACGCTCTCTTAAAGCGCTGATATGAACCTTTAAGGTACTAATACGCTCTCTTAAAGCGCTGATATGAACCTTTAAGGTACTAATACGCTCTCTTAAAGCGCTGATATGAACCTTTAAGGTACTAATACGCTCTCTTAAAGCGCTGATATGAACCTTTAAGGTACTAATACGCTCTCTTAAAGCGCTGATATGAACCTTTAAGGTACTAATACGCTCTCTTAAAGCGCTGATATGAACCTTTAAGGTACTAATACGCACTCTTAAAGCGCTGATATGAACCTTTAAGGTACTAATACGCTCTCTTAAAGCGCTGATATGAACCTTTAAGGTACTAATACGCTCTCTTAAAGCGCTGATATGAACCTTTAACTAATACGCTCTCTTAAAGCGCTGATATGAACCTTTAAGGTACTAATACGCACTCTTAAAGCGCTGATATGAACCTTTAAGGTACTAATACGCTCTCTTAAAGCGCTGATATGAACCTTTAAGGTACTAATACGCTCTCTTAAAGCGCTGATATGAACCTTTAAGGTACTAATACGCACTCTTAAAGCGCTGATATGAACCTTTAAGGTACTAATACGCTCTCTTAAAGCGCTGATATGAACCTTTAAAGGTACTAATACGCCTCTCTTAAAGCGCTGATATGAACCTTTAAGGTACTAATACGCTCTCTTAAAGCGCTGATATGAACCTTTAAGGTACTAATACGCACTCTTAAAGCGCTGATATGAACCTTTAAGGTACTAATACGCTCTCTTAAAGCGCTGATATGAACCTTTAAGGTACTAATACGCTCTCTTAAAGCGCTGATATGAACCTTTAAGGTACTAATACGCACTCTTAAAGCGCTGATATGAACCTTTAAGGTACTAATACGCAAGGTCTCTTAAAGCGCTGATATGAACCTTTAAGGTACTAATACGCTCTCTTAAGCGCTGATATGAACCTTTAAGGTACTAATACGCACTCTTAAAGCGCTGATATGAACCTTTAAGGTACTAATACGCACTCTTAAAGCGCTGATATGAACCTTTAAGGTACTAATACGCACTCTTAAAGCGCTGATATGAACCTTTAAGGTACTAATACGCTCTCTTAAAGCGCTGATATGAACCTTTAAGGTACTAATACGCTCTCTTAAAGCGCTGATATGAACCTTTAAGGTACTAATACGCACTCTTAAAGCGCTGATATGAACCTTTAAGGTACTAATACGCTCTCTTAAAGCGCTGATATGAACCTTTAAGGTACTAATACGCTCTCTTAAAGCGCTGATATGAACCTTTAAGGTACTAATACGCTCTCTTAAAGCGCTGATATGAACCTTTAAGGTACTAATACGCTCTCTTAAAGCGCTGATATGAACCTTTAAGGTACTAATACGCACTCTTAAAGCGCTGATATGAACCTTTAAGGCTACTAATACGCTAATACGCTCTCTAAAGCGCTGATATGAACCTTTAAGGTACTAATACGCTCTCTTAAAGCGCTGATATGAACCTTTAAGGTACTAATACGCCTCTTAAAGCGCTGATATGAACCTTTAAGGTACTAATACGCTCTCTTAAAGCGCTGATATGAACCTTTAAGGTACTAATACGCTCTCTTAAAGCGCTGATATGAACCTTTAAGGTACTAATACGCTCTCTTAAAGCGCTGATATGAACCTTTAAGGTACTAATACGCTCTCTTAAAGCGCTGATATGAACCTTTAAGGTACTAATACGCTCTCTTAAAGCGCTGATATGAACCTTTAAGGTACTAATACGCTCTCTTAAAGCGCTGATATGAACCTTTAAGGTACTAATACGCTCTCTTAAAGCGCTGATATGAACCTTTAAGGTACTAATACGCTCTCTTAAAGCGCTGATATGAACCTTTAAGGTACTAATACGCACTCTTAAAGCGCTGATATGAACCTTTAAGGTACTAATACGCACTCTTAAAGCGCTGATATGAACCTTTAAGGTACTAATACGCGCTCTCTTAAAGCGCTGATATGAACCTTTAAGGTACTAATACGCTCTCTTAAAGCGCTGATATGAACCTTTAAGGTACTAATACGCACTCTTAAAGCGCTGATATGAACCTTTAAGGTACTAATACGCTCTCTTAAAGCGCTGATATGAACCTTTAAGGTACTAATACGCTCTCTTAAAGCGCTGATATGAACCTTTAAGGTACTAATACGCACTCTTAAAGCGCTGATATGAACCTTTAAGGTACTAATACGCACTCTTAAAGCGCTGATATGAACCTTTAAGGTACTAATACGCTCTCTTAAAGCGCTGATATGAACCTTTAAGGTACTAATACGCTCTCTTAAAGCGCTGATATGAACCTTTAAGGTACTAATACGCTCTCTTAAAGCGCTGATATGAACCTTTAAGGTACTAATACGCTCTCTTAAAGCGCTGATATGAACCTTTAAGGTACTAATACGCACTCTTAAAGCGCTGATATGAACCTTTAAGGTACTAATACGCCTCTTAAAGCGCTGATATGAACCTTTAAGGTACTAATACGCTCTCTTAAAGCGCTGATATGAACCTTTAAGGTACTAATACGCTCTCTTAAAGCGCTGATATGAACCTTTAAGGTACTAATACGCTCTCTTAAAGCGCTGATATGAACCTTTAAGGTACTAATACGCTCTCTTAAAGCGCTGATATGAACCTTTAAGTACTAATACGCACTCTTAAAGCGCTGATATGAACCTTTAAGGTACTAATACGCACTCTTAAAGCGCTGATATGAACCTTTAAGGTACTAATACGCACTCTTAAAGCGCTGATATGAACCTTTAAGGTACTAATACGCCTCTTAAAGCGCTGATATGAACCTTTAAGGTACTAATACGCTCTCTTAAAGCGCTGATATGAACCTTTAAGGTACTAATACGCTCTCTTAAAGCGCTGATATGAACCTTTAAGGTACTAATACGCTCTCTTAAAGCGCTGATATGAACCTTTAAGGTACTAATACGCTCTCTTAAAGCGCTGATATGAACCTTTAAGGTACTAATACGCTCTCTTAAAGCGCTGATATGAACCTTTAAGGTACTAATACACTCTCTAAAGCGCTGATATGAACCTTTAAGGTACTAATACGCTCTCTTAAAGCGCTGATATGAACCTTTAAGGTACTAATACGCTCTCTTAAAGCGCTGATATGAACCTTTAAGGTACTAATACGCTCTTAAAGCGCTGATATGAACCTTTAAGGTACTAATACGCTCTCTTAAAGCGCTGATATGAACCTTTAAGGTACTAATACGCTCTCTTAAAGCGCTGATATGAACCTTTAAGGTACTAATACGCTCTCTTAAAGCGCTGATATGAACCTTTAAGGTACTAATACGCACTCTTAAAGCGCTGATATGAACCTTTAAGGTACTAATACGCACTCTTAAAGCGCTGATATGAACCTTTAAGGTACTAATACGCACTCTTAAAGCGCTGATATGAACCTTTAAGGTACTAATACGCTCTCTTAAAGCGCTGATATGAACCTTTAAGGTACTAATACGCTCTCTTAAAGCGCTGATATGAACCTTTAAGGTACTAATACGCACTCTTAAAGCGCTGATATGAACCTTTAAGGTACTAATACGCACTCTTAAAGCGCTGATATGAACCTTTAAGGTACTAATACGCCTCTTAAAGCGCTGATATGAACCTTTAAGGTACTAATACGCACTCTTAAAGCGCTGATATGAACCTTTAAGGTACTAATACGCCTCTCTTAAAGCGCTGATATGAACCTTTAAGGTACTAATACGCTCTCTTAAAGCGCTGATATGAACCTTTAAGGTACTAATACGCTCTCTTAAAGCGCTGATATGAACCTTTAAGGTACTAATACGCTCTCTTAAAGCGCTGATATGAACCTTTAAGGTACTAATACGCTCTCTTAAAGCGCTGATATGAACCTTTAAGGTACTAATACGCTCTCTTAAAGCGCTGATATGAACCTTTAAGGTACTAATACGCACTCTTAAAGCGCTGATATGAACCTTTAAGGTACTAATACGCTCTCTTAAAGCGCTGATATGAACCTTTAAGGTACTAATACGCACTCTTAAAGCGCTGATATGAACCTTTAAGGTACTAATACGCACTCTCTTAAGCGCTGATATGAACCTTTAAGGTACTAATACGCTAATCGCTTAAAGCGCTGATATGAACCTTTAAGGTACTAATACGCACTCTTAAAGCGCTGATATGAACCTTTAAGGTACTAATACGCACTCTTAAAGCGCTGATATGAACCTTTAAGGTACTAATACGCTCTCTTAAAGCGCTGATATGAACCTTTAAGGTACTAATACGCTCTCTTAAAGCGCTGATATGAACCTTTAAGGTACTAATACGCTCTCTTAAAGCGCTGATATGAACCTTTAAGGTACTAATACGCTCTTTAAAGCGCTGATATGAACCTTTAAGGTACTAATACGCACTCTCTTAAAGCGCTGATATGAACCTTTAAAGGTACTAATACGCACTCTTAAAGCGCTGATATGAACCTTTAAGGTACTAATACGCTCTCTTAAAGCGCTGATATGAACCTTTAAGGTACTAATACGCACTCTTAAAGCGCTGATATGAACCTTTAAGGTACTAATACGCACTCTTAAAGCGCTGATATGAACCTTTAAGGTACTAATACGCTCTCTTAAAGCGCTGATATGAACCTTTAAGGTACTAATACGCCTCTTAAAGCGCTGATATGAACCTTTAAGGTACTAATACGCACTCTTAAAGCGCTGATATGAACCTTTAAGGTACTAATACGCACTCTTAAGCGCTGATATGAACCTTTAAGGTACTAATACGCCTCTTAAAGCGCTGATATGAACCTTTAAGGTACTAATACGCACTCTTAAAGCGCTGATATGAACCTTTAAGGTACTAATACGCACTCTTAAAGCGCTGATATGAACCTTTAAGGTACTAATACGCACTCTTAAAGCGCTGATATGAACCTTTAAGGTACTAATACGCACTCTCAAAGCGCTGATATGAACCTTTAAGGTACTAATACGCCTCTTAAAGCGCTGATATGAACCTTTAAGGTACTAATACGCACTCTTAAAGCGCTGATATGAACCTTTAAGGTACTAATACGCTCTCTTAAAGCGCTGATATGAACCTTTAAGGTACTAATACGCTCTCTTAAAGCGCTGATATGAACCTTTAAGGTACTAATACGCCTCTTAAAGCGCTGATATGAACCTTTAAGGTACTAATACGCTCTCTTAAAGCGCTGATATGAACCTTTAAGGTACTAATACGCCTCTTAAAGCGCTGATATGAACCTTTAAGGTACTAATACGCTCTCTTAAAGCGCTGATATGAACCTTTAAGGTACTAATACGCTCTCTTAAAGCGCTGATATGAACCTTTAAGGTACTAATACGCTCTCTTAAAGCGCTGATATGAACCTTTAAGGTACTAATACGCACTCTTAAAGCGCTGATATGAACCTTTAAGGTACTAATACGCCTCTTAAAGCGCTGATATGAACCTTTAAGGTACTAATACGCTCTCTTAAAGCGCTGATATGAACCTTTAAGGTACTAATACGCCTTCTCTAAAGCGCTGATATGAACCTTTTAAGGTACTAATACGCTCTCTTAAAGCGCTGATATGAACCTTTAAGGTACTAATACGCTCTCTTAAAGCGCTGATATGAACCTTTAAGGTACTAATACGCTACTCTTAAAGCGCTGATATGAACCTTTAAGGTACTAATACGCCTCTTAAAGCGCTGATATGAACCTTTAAGGTACTAATACGCTCTCTTAAAGCGCTGATATGAACCTTTAAGGTACTAATACGCTCTCTTAAAGCGCTGATATGAACCTTTAAGGTACTAATACGCTCTCTTAAAGCGCTGATATGAACCTTTAAGGTACTAATACGCTCTCTTAAAGCGCTGATATGAACCTTTAAGGTACTAATACGCTCTCTTAAAGCGCTGATATGAACCTTTAAGGTACTAATACGCCTCTTAAAGCGCTGATATGAACCTTTAAGGTACTAATACGCACTCTTAAAGCGCTGATATGAACCTTTAAGGTACTAATACGCTCTCTTAAAGCGCTGATATGAACCTTTAAGGTACTAATACGCACTCTTAAAGCGCTGATATGAACCTTTAAGGTACTAATACGCCTCTTAAAGCGCTGATATGAACCTTTAAGGTACTAATACGCCTCTTAAAGCGCTGATATGAACCTTTAAGGTACTAATACGCTCTCTTAAAGCGCTGATATGAACCTTTAAGGTACTAATACGCACTCTTAAAGCGCTGATATGAACCTTTAAGGTACTAATACGCTCTCTTAAAGCGCTGATATGAACCTTTAAGGTACTAATACGCCTCTTTAAAGCGCTGATATGAACCTTTAAGGTACTAATACGCCTCTTAAAGCGCTGATATGAACCTTTAAGGTACTAATACGCTCTCTTAAAGCGCTGATATGAACCTTTAAGGTACTAATACGCACTCTTAAAGCGCTGATATGAACCTTTAAGGTACTAATACGCCTCTTAAAGCGCTGATATGAACTCTTTAAGGTACTAATACGCTCTCTTAAAGCGCTGATATGAACCTTTAAGGTACTAATACGCACTCTTAAAGCGCTGATATGAACCTTTAAGGTACTAATACGCACTCTTAAAGCGCTGATATGAACCTTTAAGGTACTAATACGCACTCTTAAAGCGCTGATATGAACCTTTAAGGTACTAATACGCACTCTTAAAGCGCTGATATGAACCTTTAAGGTACTAATACGCCTCTTAAAGCGCTGATATGAACCTTTAAGGTACTAATACGCTCTTTAAAGCGCTGATATGAACCTTTAAGGTACTAATACGCACTCTTAAAGCGCTGATATGAACCTTTAAGGTACTAATACGCACTCTTAAAGCGCTGATATGAACCTTTATGGTACTAATACGCTCTCTTAAAGCGCTGATATGAACCTTTAAGGTACTAATACGCTCTCTTAAAGCGCTGATATGAACCTTTAAGGTACTAATACGCACTCTTAAAGCGCTGATATGAACCTTTAAGGTACTAATACGCACTCTTAAAGCGCTGATATGAACCTTTAAGGTACTAATACGCTCTCTTAAAGCGCTGATATGAACCTTTAAGGTACTAATACGCCTCTCTTAAAGCGCTGATATGAACCTTTAAGGTACTAATACGCCTCTTAAAGCGCTGATATGAACCTTTAAGGTACTAATACGCCTCTCTTAAAGCGCTGATATGAACCTTTAAGGTACTAATACGCCTCTTAAAGCGCTGATATGAACCTTTAAGGTACTAATACGCTCTCTTAAAGCGCTGATATGAACCTTTAAGGTACTAATACGCACTCTTAAAGCGCTGATATGAACCTTTAAGGTACTAATACGCACTCTTAAAGCGCTGATATGAACCTTTAAGGTACTAATACGCTCTCTTAAAGCGCTGATATGAACCTTTAAGGTACTAATACGCACTCTTAAAGCGCTGATATGAACCTTTAAGGTACTAATACGCACTCTTAAAGCGCTGATATGAACCTTAAGGTACTAATACTCTTAAAGCGCTAAAGCGCTGATATGAACACTTGAACTCTTTAACTAATACGCACTCTTAAAGCGCTGATATGAACCTTTAAGGTACTAATACGCACTTTAAAGCGCTGATATGAACCTTTAAGGTACTAATACGCTTCTCTTAAAGCGCTGATATGAACCTTTAAGGTACTAATACGCACTCTTAAAGCGCTGATATGAACCTTTAAGGTACTAATACGCTCTCTTAAAGCGCTGATATGAACCTTTAAGGTACTAATACGCTCTCTTAAAGCGCTGATATGAACCTTTAAGGTACTAATACGCTCTCTTAAAGCGCTGATATGAACCTTTAAGGTACTAATACGCCTCTTAAAGCGCTGATATGAACCTTTAAGGTACTAATACGCCTCTTAAAGCGCTGATATGAACCTTTAAGGTACTAATACGCTCTCTTAAAGCGCTGATATGAACCTTTAAGGTACTAATACGCTCTCTTAAAGCGCTGATATGAACCTTTAAGGTACTAATACGCACTCTTAAAGCGCTGATATGAACCTTTAAGGTACTAATACGCACTCTTAAAGCGCTGATATGAACCTTTAAGGTACTAATACGCACTCTTAAAGCGCTGATATGAACCTTTAAGGTACTAATACGCACTCTTAAAGCGCTGATATGAACCTTTAAGGTACTAATACGCACTCTTAAAGCGCTGATATGTACATTTAAGGTACTAATACGCACTTAAAGCGCTGATATGAACCTTTAAGGTACTAATACGCTCTCTTAAAGCGCTGATATGAACCTTTAAGGTACTAATACGCTTCTCTAAAGCGCTGATATGAACCTTTAAGGTACTAATACGCCTCTTAAAGCGCTGATATGAACCTTTAAGGTACTAATACGCCTCTCTTAAAGCGCTGATATGAACCTTTAAGGTACTAATACGCACTCTTAAAGCGCTGATATGAACCTTTAAGGTACTAATACGCCTCTTAAAGCGCTGATATGAACCTTTAAGGTACTAATACGCTCTCTTAAAGCGCTGATATGAACCTTTAAGGTACTAATACGCCTCTTAAAGCGCTGATATGAACCTTTAAGGTACTAATACGCACTCTTAAAGCGCTGATATGAACCTTTAAGGTACTAATACGCTCTCTTAAAGCGCTGATATGAACCTTTAAGGTACTAATACGCACTCTTAAAGCGCTGATATGAACCTTTAAGGTACTAATACGCCTCTTAAAGCGCTGATATGAACCTTTAAGGTACTAATACGCTCTCTTAAAGCGCTGATATGAACCTTTAAGGTACTAATACGCTCTCTTAAAGCGCTGATATGAACCTTTAAGGTACTAATACGCTCTTAAAGCGCTGATATGAACCTTTAAGGTACTAATACGCACTCTTAAAGCGCTGATATGAACCTTTAAGGTACTAATACGCCTCTTAAAGCGCTGATATGAACCTTTAAGGTACTAATACGCCTCTCTTAAAGCGCTGATATGAACCTTTAAGGTACTAATACGCCTCTTAAAGCGCTGATATGAACCTTTAAGGTACTAATACGCCTCTTAAAGCGCTGATATGAACCTTTAAGGTACTAATACGCCTCTTAAAGCGCTGATATGAACCTTTAAGGTACTAATACGCACTCTTAAAGCGCTGATATGAACCTTTAAGGTACTAATACGCTCTCTTAAAGCGCTGATATGAACCTTTAAGGTACTAATACGCCTCTTAAAGCGCTGATATGAACCTTTAAGGTACTAATACGCCTCTTAAAGCGCTGATATGAACCTTTAAGGTACTAATACGCACTCTTAAAGCGCTGATATGAACCTTTAAGGTACTAATACGCACTCTTAAAGCGCTGATATGAACCTTTAAGGTACTAATACGCCTCTTAAAGCGCTGATATGAACCTTTAAGGTACTAATACGCCTCTTAAAGCGCTGATATGAACCTTTAAGGTACTAATACGCCTCTTAAAGCGCTGATATGAACCTTTAAGGTACTAATACGCCTCTCTTAAAGCGCTGATATGAACCTTTAAGGTACTAATACGCCTCTTAAAGCGCTGATATGAACCTTTAAGGTACTAATACGCCTCTTAAAGCGCTGATATGAACCTTTAAGGTACTAATACGCCTCTTAAAGCGCTGATATGAAAGGTACTAATACGCTCTCTTAAAGCGCTGATATGAACCTTTAATACTAATACTTAAAGCGCTGATATGAACCTTTAAGGTACTAATACGCCTCTTTAAAGCGCTGATATGAACCTTTAAGGTACTAATACGCCTCTCTTAAAGCGCTGATATGAACCTTTAAGGTACTAATACGCTCTCTTAGCGCTGATATGAACCTTTAAGGTACTAATACGCACTCTTAAAGCGCTGATATGAACCTTTAAGGTACTAATACGCACTCTTAAAGCGCTGATATGAACCTTTAAGGTACTAATACGCACTCTTAAAGCGCTGATATGAACCTTTAAGGTACTAATACGCACTCTTAAAGCGCTGATATGAACCTTTAAGGTACTAATACGCCTCTTAAAGCGCTGATATGAACCTTTAAGGTACTAATACGCCTCTTAAAGCGCTGATATGAACCTTTAAGGTACTAATACGCCTCTTAAAGCGCTGATATGAACCTTTAAGGTACTAATACGCCTCTTAAAGCGCTGATATGAACCTTTAAGGTACTAATACGCCTCTCTTAAAGCGCTGATATGAACCTTTAAGGTACTAATACGCTCTCTTAAAGCGCTGATATGAACCTTTAAGGTACTAATACGCTTCTCTTAAAGCGCTGATATGAACCTTTAAGGTACTAATACGCACTCTTAAAGCGCTGATATGAACCTTTATGGTACTAATACGCCTCTTAAAG
>CM031953.1:25925772-25937943 GCA_018749465.1 Paracanthobrama guichenoti
ACTTACACCCAACACTGGTCTCCATTTACCACAGAGTTTGATGATGTCCACAGGGGTCTACCATGCAAAATCATTGCTTGAGATCCACCGACATTCAGTATGCGGTGCATTTCAACACAACTTCTCCATTTGTTATGTAGCAGTTATGTTTGTTAGGCTTCACATTGTGTTAGTCTGAAACAGAATTCATACACAGCCCACTCAGTACTCCAGCCCGCCATTAGGGATTTATCTAAGCAGTGAGAAGAACAATTGCAAAATGATGGCAAACAATTTAGAACACTGTACCTACTTTTAGTTCTGCCCTGCAAGCTGACTAAAATTTGTTTATGTGTTGCATGTATTCTGTTTGTGTCTACCTCAGTGTCTCTATAATTTCCCTGAGGAGCTGAAGTAATGGTATTATGTTTCACTGTGTGCTTGTGTTTGACTGGAATGACTAATAAACCCAAACTTGAAATGTGAATTTAAGTAAGTGGATGAGTTTTTGGTTAAATGCATGGAAAATCAGGGAAGTAAGTACTTTAAAAAACATTTTAAGACTCTTAGAGGATTCTAAAGTAGGTTGACCAGACATGCCTGTTATTTGGAGTCCTGTTCCTGTTTTACAGCATGTTCAAAACACCCCGGAAACGTGTTAAATACAGTTTTACTGATCATATGTTCTAATATTTATTGTTTTTTTTAAAAAATGTGTTTTAATAAGTCATAATTTTTTACAATCGTATAAAATTGCACTGAGTTTTATTAAAAACCAATAGGATAATAATACACACAACATCCCACAATCATAAAACATAGCCTACACAATGAAACTTTTTTTTGTTGTTCAAAATTAACTAAATATAAATAATCAATACATCATCAATCCAGCTTCCAAAACTTTTTTGGGGTTTTTGTCTTACCCTGATTCACTATGGTGAGCCTATAGCTAATAAGTGTTATAACTTTAGACCTGTCGGGTGGTTTTTATGGGAAATTGCGTATCAGGAGTGGCTTACAATGAGCGAAAAAGGTTCATAGGGAACACGGCTAAAACTGGAACCTCCATCACTGTTAAAAAAAGACAGAATAGAGGAGAGTCTGCTAGCAAAAAGAGAACAACAAAGCTCGTAATAGAACAAGAATCAATATTGGCCTGGCTTTGAGGAGATGGCCAGAACTGAGGGATTTGAAATGTTACTCAACGGGTGAGTAAGGTATTTTATATAATTGCCATAAAGCATTATCTATTGTTAAGGTTCATATTCAACCGCACAGTCACGCGCAGTTGAAGCACAATCAAAACAATGTTTTGTTTTTTAACCACTAGAAGGCCAAAAGTTACATAGTGTGCCTTTAAAAAACAATTTAATTTTTTATTCATAGAACAAGTATTTACACTAGTGTGTTTTCGATCCTCATCTACAGTGGCGTTTCCATTGCATTTCAGAAACGATCTACACTGTCTACACTGCACAAGGAAAACATGTCACATGACCGTTCATGTGCATGCGTGTACAAGTGTAAACAGTTGCCTCTTGCATGTAGACAGCTGCAGTATTATACAATACAGCGTTTAAGTGCACAACGGCTGCTAAAAAAGAACCATAAAGTCAACAGGGCTTGCAGTTCCGTCTCTGTGTTATTTACAATCCTTTCTAAGAGGAAAACACCTTAAATATTAGAATATTTAAAAGTGGCACAAATGAAAGGCATTGCCCACTGGTTGATATAAGTACACGTTTTGCAGTGAAGGAAACCCCCCAACTGTCCAACAGATGATTCTTTTCAAAGATGAGTCAGCAACACTACCTAACACTTAACACTACATTACAAGAGTACATTACTGGCAGGCTTACAGAACATGCATCAAAAATGCAGCTCTGATTACAGTCCCGTAAAGCATCTAAGAGATACAGCGGGGCTTCTGGAAGTCCTGTGAGATGAGTCACTCTGGGTGATGTAATAAGAAAAAATAAGTAAAAAAAATAGGGTACAATCATACTTCAAATCACACAGCTTTATTTGTTAAACATGCTGGAACAGTCATCTAAAAAGTACAAAACCTCATAATTATAACCACAGCCATACTGTTTGTGTAATCAGAGCTTTTGATGTGAAAACTGTAAAATTCTGAAATAAAATAAAATAAAAAAAAATTCTAATTTGCCTGTATTCAATAGAGGACCGGCTATAGCTAAACAGAACTGAAATTGGCATTAAAAACAGGTCTGGTAACGCATTGCCAGGAAATGCATATGGTTTCATGAGTCACAGGCTTGGTTGCTATGATTGTGTAACCAGGTATGGAATGTTATACTTTTATGAGTAAATACCTTTGGTGGCATCAAAAGGTTCAGACTGTTTACATTTCATGTTTTGTCATTTCAAACTATCCAATATGAATGAAATATATATGTACAGGTAGCTAAAGGCACATAGCTAAATATGAGATGAATCTGCACAATCATTTCAAATGTGAAATATCTGTCTTACGGTTTTTACAACATTTTATTTTCAGTCAGTGTGAATCATGGGGACTTCCCATCCCACTGCAACATGACGTATTTGGCTTTATTCTACGTAAAGAAGGTACAACTCTTTGCAATCACGTGTTCAGTACATTTCAACCATTTTGGTGTTTCTGTGTGACTCAAGATACGCACAATACTGCACCCTAGTGGTCGTAGGTAATGTTTAAATGTATTATGAATAACCCTTTTTATGAGACGCTTAGCAGTATGTTAACTTTACTTTAGACAAGTAAAACCTATACACCTTTAATTTTTATCCTTGGAATCTTGTAATCTTTTGTAAAAAAATAAAAAATAAAAAAATAATGAAAATAATTTAAATAAGGGCGCGTTATACGGTTTTATCACAATGTTTGAGCTACTTATTGGCCTTTTAGAAGCGTCGTAATTCAGAACAGGTCTTTTCATGCTCCTGATAACTATTATTGGGAAATCCAGATTCTACCTGTAAAATGCCAAAAACTCAGGTTCCACCGAGATTTGAACTCGGATCGCTGGATTCAGAGTCCAGAGTGCTAACCATTACACCATGGAACCGGTCTGCGTAATCAAGGCAATCTACAGTTTTAATAACTAGTTGTGAAAATGAAAAAGCTGTTACCGTCGTTGCTTGTTTGTTTCCTTCAAACCGCGATCACCAGGAAGTATGACCTAAACAACACACTTTTACAAGTCTAAGTTAAAAATAACTCCGAAGAACACAATGTATGCTACATTATCAGTTACATGAACACATTTCAACGTCACGTCCTTGCTATGTTCCCCCTTAATGAAACTACAGTGTTTTGTTTTTCTGTTCTACAAAAATTCTTTATGGTTTTTGCCAAAGCCCGTTTTATATTAAAACATATTAAACAATAATATTAGCATTTTAAACACGAACGTATGATTACACAAACATTTAGTTGGTTTATAGTCACGATAGATACTGTGTGAGAATTAGGTTGCATTGTCAGCCAGGCAATAACACTAGAGTACAGTAGACAGAAAACTACGTTGAATGCAATAATTACAGGACATTAAGGCATACATTATAAACAATATATTTACGCATATTACACCGTACATATTACATTCCAATGGTATATCATAAAGGCATATTTTTATATGCAAAAAAATTTAACGTTAATAAGGCTTTTATTATGACAGTTTGTAAAGGCCCTAACCCGGAACACTTCAAACGATGCTCACTGGTTCGCCTGCTTGCTAACCTGTTAGCATGGCTACTGCCTAATCACAAATACACTGCAGTGCAGCAGCGGAGAGGACAGGGACGGGACGGCTCCACTTTTGCTTCACATTTTTCCATTGTTTGCCCTTTTGTTTTAATCGAAATGGGGACGCGAGACGACGAATATGACTACTTGTTTAAAGGTTAGTACAGACTACATTTGTGTCGACAGTACATGTTAAAGCGGCGCTGATGATCGTGGTAATTGTTAGTCAGTGTGGTTTTATATCAAACACATAAAGGCCAGCTAACCGGCTAGCTCACTTCGAGCAGCCCAAAACAAACTCCTGCTCCTCGGCTGGAATAGTATCCTTTTAGTCTTTATCGGTTTGTGTGAAATATTACTCAGTTACGGCGCTCTCTGTCTATACAGCTGTTTGGTTAATTTATCACATAAAGCACAGTTTACCGAGGATCGGACCACACCTTGAAGCGGCTAGCTGAAGTTAGCTGATACTGTCGCTGGAGGGGTTTAACGGAGCAGGCGGAAATGGGAAACGGCCTGTATTCCCAAATGTTTTTCCAAGCATGTACGACTGACTTCAGTGGAAGACAAAGGAGATATTTGGGACAACCACTGTTCACTTTCATTGCATCTTTTTCCATACAATGAAAGTGAACGGTGACTGAGGCTGTCATTCTGCCTAATGTATCCTTTTGTGTTCCACCGACACAAATAAAGTCAACCTGTTTTGGAACACATTTTGGGTGAACGGCACTTTAAAATTATTTGTGTCAGCTTATTGTCATTGTAATACAAGGTGTCAGGTGATGCGGCCTCTCTTTGCGTATCGTTGGTTTTTTTTCCTCGAAAGCATGTCAAATGTATCTTTTTAGGATGAGTCCGTGTCATCTTTGAAATGCATTGTTTCCCATTTTGTGAGGGTTCGCTTCTGTCAGACATGTTGTCATCAAGAAAATACTGTCGTGAATCGTAGTGATCGTAAACAACTTCTCTAATCTAGTAACGTTAGTTTCGTCTTATTCTGTGTACGTCAAATAAGCCTACGTTATCCACCAAGTTCATTGTCACACCAGAATGTTACCAAAAATGGTCATGTCTCCCACATTGTGACATTTGCTTTTAATTATTTAAATGCACTTCACTTTAAAATTAGATTGTTTGACGTGGTTGTGACATAAGCGCTCAGTTACCTAATGTGAAAAGGTTTGTTCCTATATTTTATTTTAGTCTTTGATGTATCAGTCACACTCCTATTTAAAGGGCTAGTTCATGCAAAAATTAAAATTCTCAATTTACTCACACTTTTCCAAACCCGTAAGACTTTCGTTCATCTTTGAAACGCAAATGAAGATTGTGTGAACTATGGTGTAGCAATACGCTCATGTCACGATTCGATACGTATCACGATACTGAACTCAAAATATGATATTATTGCAATACTTCAAGACATGGTAAACATTGGTAAAAATGCTACATTTGGTATTACATTGAGGGTGGAAATGAATGGACTTGGACTTGGTGCTGGTAACCCAATGCACAGGACAACGTGACACCAGAATAAAAATATTCATGATTCTGAAGCTGAAAATACAGAATTATTTTAGATTAATATTTTTGCACTCGGTCACTGACTAGATAAAATAATGTTGGCCACTTTTTACTGGTAAGATAAAACATTTGACATTATCAGGTCCCACAAATGTTCCCCCATTGCATTATTATACATTATATTCAACATTATATATAGCAGTTTAATGTAGTACTGACACTAAAACTCTGTAAATGTGAAATATATATATATTTTTTTTTTTTCCCTCACACAGTAATTTTCATTTTGGGTGAACCATACACAATACAGATTGTCACGATACATATTGTTGCATTTTTCTATAGCGATTATATTGTTACACCCCTAGTGTTGATCTGATGTTGGATATAAAACCATGATGTTTTTTGTTTGAAAGTGGTCCTGATTGGAGACTCTGGTGTGGGGAAGAGTAACCTACTATCTCGTTTCACCCGCAATGAATTCAACCTTGAGAGCAAAAGCACTATCGGAGTGGAGTTCGCTACACGTAGCATTCAGGTGGATGGGAAGACGGTGAAGGCTCAGATTTGGGACACAGCTGGACAGGAACGCTACCGAGCCATCACTTCAGCGTAAGGATCACATTTCAAATGTGTTTCCTTATGTTACAGATACCAGTTGACTTTATTTATTTTCGTAGTTTAGTTATTTGGTGTTTAGTTTGATGGTCTGAAAGCTTGTTCACACCAAGGAGTATAAACTTTTAATGATCTTAGGGAAGTCCACACCACAGATAACACCAAGGAACGATACTGTTGAAATCACCTTCAGAACATTTTTTTTTTTTTTTTTTGCCAATTAGTATCCACCTGACTTTTATAGAGTTCCAGTATTTATAGCGGCTCTCAAATATGATGTCAGTCAAAAATGAAAGTTGTTTTTGAGGTGAAGCAAGTTTCTATATTCTGATAACTATTATAAAGACAAATGGATTGAATCATTCACATTAGAATCAAGAAATGCATTATGATTTCATGTTTAATTGTACTCATTGAGCACACTCTTCAGTTTTCCATTTATCTTTTGATTTGTTCCCTGTGTCCAGGTATTACCGGGGAGCTGTAGGGGCCCTCCTAGTGTATGACATCGCCAAGCACCTGACCTATGAGAATGTGGAGCGTTGGCTTAAGGAGCTCCGAGACCATGCAGACAGCAACATCGTCATCATGCTCGTGGGCAATAAAAGCGACTTGCGTCACCTCCGGGCCGTTCCCACCGACGAAGCACGTGCATTTGCAGGTTAGATCCACAATAAAGACTTAGAAGTGGACTTTTAACTCCTGATGCATTGCAGGAAATGTGTATAGCCACTCTTTCAACTTAACTGTTACCTTAAATGTGTTGTTCCCCATGTTTGCAGAGAAAAACGGTCTGTCCTTCCTAGAGACCTCAGCTTTGGATTCCACCAATGTAGAGACCGCTTTTCAGACCATCCTGACTGGTGAGTGTGCTTTGCACAAGTGCGTTTGAGCATATGCAGCTAATACTTATCAGCATGCATTTCCGTAAAGGTGGAAAAATACATGAATAAAGAAATGCACACTAAACAGGCTTGAGGAAATGACTGTTTGTTTTGTCTAAAAGGGAAAAATAGAAAGATTGTAAATGATTGGCTGGAGGCCATATCCTTATGAATGACTCATCAAAAGCCCTGACTTGGTCGGGTAGGTTTCTCTAGCCTGACGTGACTGCAATAGAGAGTTTCCGTCGTCTTTTGCTCCTCTGTTTGGCTCCTGGCATCTGCAGAGGAAGAACAAATAATTCATTTTTCAAAGCCATCGCAGTCAGTTGCAATGCTGTAATTGTGTTTGCCCTGACATCCAGTAATAACTCTAGGGTTTATAGGCAACACAAAGTCCGTATTCATTGTCACTGTGTACATTGTCTTAGCATCAATATCTTTTTCTGTCCCGTAGAAATCTATCGGATCGTATCCCAAAAGCAGATGTCTGACCGCCGAGACAATGACATGTCACCTAGCAACAATGTGGTGTCCATCCAGGTGCAACCTACTGAGAATAAACCAAAGATGCAGTGCTGCCAGAGCATCTAGCGGCACCAGTACCATAACCCCCAACCACCCACCTGCAACACCCCTCCCCCCTTCAAGACTGCTTTGGGTCTGAGATGCAGCTGCACAACTAGGCTTGAGCACAGAGGCTGGTTCCAAAGCTAGAATCTCAAAGGGTCACCACCTGCAGTCTGGACTAAGCTTGTTTATTTTCCCTCCTTCCTGCCATGGTAGGCTTTTATATTGCAGAATTTTAATAATCATTTGTGCCGATCTTCACTGAAATGTCTTAATATATAATTTCATTCGCAAACGTGTGAGGTTCGCTCATGTATGTCTTTAGTAGCAGCCCCTTCGTCACTGTCGTGTCTGGGGTGGAGGGGAGAAACGTGCAGTATTGGAGGTTTTGCTATATTTAATGTTGTGATTGTAGAGAGATGATGTACCTGATAGATGTTAGATGATGATTAGGGCCCAAAGACCACAGTCTTCACCTTTCAGCCATCTTCCAAGTGCGGTTTTCATTGCATGTACACTCCCTTCATGCATTCGGCACGGGGCGGCATCGCATCGCGTTCTTGATTTCCCCATCAGGCCAATGGAAGAGGCCTCAAGGCACATAGCTACTGCGCTGTTTTCTCTTCGCCATCACGTGCTTCATTTGCATCGAGGTAGAATAGTGGTTTTAGTGCCTTTTTTGATGGACCGTTACACACGGACGCTTTCATGCATGTGCTTAAAACCCAACACAGCTGTCCATGCCAGTGCGGCGAGGCCTTCATCACACGCTAGAATCACGCTGTAATGTAGTCCTTTCATTTTGAGTTACCAGCCCTTTCAGTTGTTGTCTTGGTATAGCAAAAGTTCAATTTGTAATAAACAAGAATTGATGTCATAATGCAGAAAGATTATTTCCTCAAGAGGGGACAGTACTACCAAACAGGCACACGTTCTCTTTGAAACACTACCACAAACCTATTCAGTATGAAATGAGGGAATAGACTTCCCCTAAACATAACGTTATCTTATCGTCACAACCTCAAACCTATTGTACTTTTGCAGGTCACACTCTGTCGTTAAAGTCAGAACAGGAAAAACACGCAGCAGTGAATGGCTGATGGCCGCATCACATGAGAGCACTCTAGGGAATAGACTGGATATTTTCTTTCTTTTTATTGCACTGAATGTAAAATATCTCCCGCCACTACAGTTAATGATCTTAAGACCTGTAACTTGTATTTATTCTGTGGTAGTCACTTGAATCGAGTTGTTAGCCTTTAATATTCGTGGCGAAGTGATGGGACTCTTAAGCGTTAAGACACAGTGTGATAATTTATGAATGTATTATGTGTTTTAGCCTACAAAAAGTCTTTGTCCTGATTCCAGCAGATGAGGAAACTACCACAAGCTGTGATGCTCGTCTTCGCTTAATGGCTGTCTAATAAAATTTACTCAGTGTGACAAAATATCAGTAAAGACTGAACTAATAATGCATGTTATATAACGGTCACCGCGGGTGACCTCGGTGTGGAAGAATACTGTAAACCTCAGCAGTGGTTTATTTTTCTGGAAATTTGGCTTTGTTATCGATCCCTTTGGCTTTAATTACCCTAGCACTAGGTAAAACAACGTAGTTTGATAAGATCATTCCCAACAGTATCAGAACACATTCCAGGTGGAATTGAAGGCCCTTAAAGGCTGCAATGTAATTACTGAATCAGACTGAACCGACATTACTGCATGCAAGTCATTTGACTGTTTTTAGTGAGTCTCCTAGATCTTATAAGCAGCACATACAATACTTATCGCCATCAAAAGGAAAAGACCTGGTGATTTATACAAGCGTCAGGGTCTGTTTCTGTTCTTTTAGGACCCTGACTCTGATTGTATGACTGTTCTCTAGAGGCAGGGGTCTCTGGTGCTAACAGGGGCCAGTGCCAATGATGTGAGGGTACAGATGGCACAACTATGACCTGCCCATGCACTGCACATAGCTGGTGTGTCCTAGCAAGATTACCCAGATATTACTTTTCTGACTGTCGGATCTTTCACGTATTGCCTCGAGAACCTTATTTCTTTTTGTTTCTTTTGTCTGCACTGTACTGTGATTTATTTTGTATTGTTATGATTATACTATTACTCTGTCCACTGTAATTCCAATTTAAAAGAGCAAATAAAATATGTAGTTAATTCAAAGCTTTTCTGTTACTTATACATTTCAAGTTTGCATGTGACAGTGAGTTACTCACCCTCAAGTTGTATGAGTTTCTTTCTTCTGTTGAACACAAAAGATGATGTTTTAAAGAATGTTTGTAACCAGACAGTTGACGGTAGCCATTGACTTCCATAGTAGGGAAAAAGTTGGCAACATTCTTTAAAATATAATTTGTGTTCAACAGAAGAACGAAACTCATACAGGTTTGGAACAACGTGAGGGTGAGGCAATTACAATTTTCAGTTTTGGGTGAACTATCCCTTTAACAACTGCTGATATGCCCTGTTACTTTATTCCTTATTTTTCAACACATTTATTTCAGTTCCTTAAGGCATGACCACCATCCTAATTTCTAAAGTTAGTAAAAGTGGTACGTTTATTTAAAAGGGAGCAGTTATACGTGACAGATAATGTTCAGTACAGACGCACCACGGTTTCAGTACCATTTCACGGTAAATGAATATCAAAGTTTCTACATCGTTTTGTCTAAATAAATTAAAAATAAAACACTAAATGAATCTAGCATCACAACATTATAATGTACTATATATAAAAAAAACTATTCATTTAGACATTTGCTAAAGAATACATTTAACAATTTTAAACTATTAATGTTTTTAAAGTTTAACTTAAGGTAATAGCAATGCAAAAATATCTGGAGGTGGGCAATTATACAGTTTAGTGGTTGTTATACAAAAATATGTGACTGCCGAACAATGGGATTAATCAATAAAAAAGAAAAATAGGACTTTTCATGTAAAGCATCAATTAAACCGTAAGAGCATTAAATAAATTGGGCGATCTTGAACAATTCATAAAAGTGCATGAGGAACCACTGCTGAGCTGTAGAGCTGACCGGATTGATGAAGTGCTTTTTTTCTTTTATTTAATTTATGAATGATTGTCACTGTTATTGCTATTCTGATGTTACGCAGCCACTTTAGAACAAAACTCAAATCAAAGCTGCAAGGCTGTAATCATCAAACAAACTGAAACACAAGGAATGGGACACGTCTCCAAATCTATTTATACTGTTTTTAGAACACGTATGAGGTCTCGTCCTGTCTATTTTGACACAAGAGCTAACATATAATGTCGACTTTATATATTAATACTGTGCACGAATAGCACAAGCACATGAAAATAATTGGTCACTATGGGTATCATTTGTTCATGCTACTTTTTTCCCCTTTTAAATGTTGAACTTTTACACTAGAAAGAAAAACATCACTTGCACATAAATAAACATCATAAATACATAACCACAAAATAAAAACCTTTCAAGGCCCGCTAACAGATGTTTTAAAAATGTAAACGTACAAAGAAGAGAAACTAAACGTGATAGCTTTGAAAAGTGTTACACAACTTGATCCCAATTCATAAGACATACACACCCAATTAACTGAGCAACAGTCATAAACGTCTATGTACAATAGAAAGCACCAGGTTACACAAATGAGCAGTGTAGTTCAGGATCACAGAGCTCATGTTGACCCCAGGCTCTCCTCGTACACCTTTATAAATATTTCTGAGTGGTAGATGAATGTATTAAGTCCTGGTCGGTACTCCTTCGTCTCATAATGGTAACCGTCTTTTTACACAATAAGAATATTTCTTATTTTAAACCATGCTTTTGTCTCTAAGGTCCAGACTAAACGCTCAGGGGTGAAAAAAGAGGACTGCCCTCCTCACGGTCACCCCGGCTGCCAACTCCAAATTAAAAGTTCTGGATCATTGAGTCGCATTGATTATCTGTTCCAGTGTGTGGAGTTCTAGTCTTTAAGAATCAACATAGTGAGTATGTTTCCATGAAAACCTCTCAAATACCTCTTTATTCCCTCCAAATGTCTTTTTATAGAACTGTAGGCAAAGAATGCTTTTCTACCCTTGTATTTCCTGATTTTATATGCACAGCTTGCTATAAAACGCCTCTGAGAGGGGTGATGAATAATCGCTGGTGTCCAAATCTGGAGCTCTTGTTCTGGTAGTCCATTTCCCACAATCCTCCTTCACTTGACGGAAAGAGGAATACGGACTCCACCTGTCATGTCCAGTATAATCTACTCATGCATCTGTCCTTGAATGTGTGTTTGTATGTGTGTGTGAAGAGAGATAAGAAGAGAGAAAGAGGTTGAGATGGTAAAAAAACGAGGTCTCGGAGCTGCCAGTCTTGCGCCCGTGTTTTTGGTGCAGGACTGGGCTCTACAGCAGGGAGCTCGGGGGGCTCTCTGGAGGGGGTGGGGTGTGTGTGGGGCTGTGGCGCATGGGCAAGATGTCGTAGTGGCTGGGAATGTGGCTGTTCCGCGGGAGGTCGTAAGGACTCTGGGAGAATCCGGTCGCGAGGCCGTTGGGTCCCTGAAGAACACTCACTGTCGGTTCTGAGAAAGAAAGGTGGAAAGAGAGGTGAGCGGCTCAATTTCTGAAACTCTCTGAATCTTTAACACAGCTCTCTATATGATATACATTACGTTCTAAAGATTTAATGTTTCCCATTAGATATTTTAGAATCATTTGGGGAAAAAAATGGGTTTAAATATTGCCATTTGGCAACCTTGTACTTCAGTGAAAAATTTCTCCTTCAAATATATGTATTGATACATTAACAGTCAAACATTTAAACACTAAAATCGACTGATTTATCATTT
>CM031953.1:26004872-26034872 GCA_018749465.1 Paracanthobrama guichenoti
TGCAATAGATACAGAGACGTTTTAAGGTTCAGCGCTTTGTGTCATCATATCCTCATCTGACTTCACAGCTTCGAGTCGAGGGGTGCCTCCTGAATTAATATGCAGTTTCTTTGCATTATCAAGACAAATGATCACAATTTACTTCATTAATAAGCCATATATCTTGGGACGTTACGGGTAAGGCTTTGATTTGGGGCCCGAGACACACACATAAGAACAAAAGTAAACGCTTTCTAGCAACACAAGCTTGATTTTCATGTAATCTTTGTGTTCCAGATTGCGCCACAGCCGTAATTCATAACACAAACATAATAAACATTATAACGCATTCTCAGAGGGCTGTAACGATAAATCAGAATAAAAATTAAATTGTAATATGTACAGAGTGCAGTTAATAACTCGCAAAGACTGCGACTTAACTACAAAAAGCCATTATATTTTTCAGAGTACAGCAACAGACTGTGTTCATTTAGCCATGAGCAGCTCATGGAACAGTGTTTTCAGTGTCTCTGGAATACTCTTGAGTTTGGGGCGCTTTAACAATGTGCATTTCGAATGAATCGATGTGTGACACACTTTTCCCAAACTTTTAATGAGTAGTGCTTATAAACCGAAAGCTTTAATGTTTAGGAGATCTGTCCAGCTTTCTTGCCTGAATTTGTTGCTGGGTTGTTTAACATTTGAAAATGGAAAAGCTATAAATATTAGTATATTTCACTTAAGTTGTACTATCAATTTTTTTTTTTAACAGTAAAATGCATACCAGTAATAGTATTTTTTATTGCTTTGTCAGTTTTGTTTTTATAAATATTTAAATGCATAATGACAAAAAAATATTATTTGTTATAATAAATTATTAAATAAATACACAATAATTATTGTGTATTTATTATTATTATTATTATTGATTATTATTATTATAAATGTTGTATTTAAATTATGATTACAACATCACTTCAAGTCATACTGTTGATTTGCATGAATATAGCCATTGCTGGCATGGTAAAAGTTAAAAATAAATAAACAAATAAATAGTTGCTATTATTATTATTATTATTATTATTATTATTATTATTATTATTATTATTTCAGTCATATTGATATAAAAATCACTTTTTTCCTTTTTTTTAAATCATAATTTTCTCAGAAAATGCAAGTAGAAAATGCAAATCGTGTAGCCTCTACATTTAAAGGCATTAAGAGTGGTGCAATGGTGACATTGGTAAACTGGACAACTGTGTAAAGAATCTGTAAAGAACTGTAAACACAAGCTTATATCTACACTATCTGGTCTGTTATAATAACAGTTTTGTTACCACAACAGCAACAAGAACGTAATGTACAACGGGATTGGCCCAACTTACGCCTGTGTTTGTAATGTTTGTTGAGTATGTTTTCTTGTGTTCCTCGTGGCATCTGAAGTTTCATGTCCATGCATATATCATTTCCAGGCAACAGATGAAGTTCCCATGATGCAGCAGCAGTCAGTCCAACAGCAAAGGCGGATAATTCAGCCGTCGCTTCCAGCCCTGGGTACAAAGACATCGCCCACCCCAGTCACCCACTGCTGCCACGCTCGCTTCCTCTTCCAGCCTTTTGCACTGACCTCCAGCTTCCTGACCACACACACGCCGCCCACTCGCTTCTCTTTGTGCTTTTGTTTGTGGGCACAATGGGTTTCTGTTCAGTTCTTCCTCGCTTTTTGACCAACCAAGCATTTTTTTTTTTTTGTTTGTTTTTTTTCAGGAAATGGTTGCAATGGTTATTCGCGGATCATCGGTTTCTATTTCCTCCTCCTCTCGTTGATTAGTCTTGAACACACTCTGGTTTTCCCGCTAATGCGTTTTCATTGATGACAGAAGCAGAGGGAAACTCACGCTCTGGAGTGTTTAGACTGACATAGTTTTGTTTGGGTGGACACCAGTTGTAAAATTGGGTCATTATTCTGACATTAACCTCAGTCAGTGCAGAACTATTATGTGGTTTGTGTGCTGCTTCTTTCTGCCCACATAAAGTTTAAGAAAACTACAAAGCAGAACTGTAAAACTCTGAAAATACACAATACCTGCTCAAAGGTTTTGGGGTCGTATATTAAACCTTGCTTTTCAATATTGATGATCGTAAATTTCTTGAGCAGCAAATCAGAATGATTTGAAGGATCATGTGACACACTGAACACTGCAGTAATGATGCTGAAATTCAGCTTTGATCACAGGAATAAATTATATTTTTAAAAGCATTAAAACAGAAAACTGTTATTTACAGAAAATTGTAATATTAATAATAGTAATATTTTTTTTTATCAAATAAATGCAGCTCTGTGAGCAGAATAGAATTCTTTCAAAGCATAACAAAATCTTATCGACTCCAAACGTGAACAATAGCTATTAATAATGTGCACCTAAACTTAACACACAGTTGTGATTCTTTTATATTCCCTCCAGGTGAAATAGGGAGTCGCTTATCAGTAAAGCACCTTCCTGGTGTCTTCTATCTGTGCTGGCTCTCATATTCGATGATGTCTCAACATGTTTCGCTCTATGCACACTATCATTTTTCTTATTTCTGAGATGTTTACCATGGTTTGGGGGATTTTTCTTCCATGTCATCCTCTCTTTCCAGGCCGCTTTGCTTTGTCAGGTGTGCTGGGGGCCGATCACAGTTTTTCACAGTCTCCTGCTCCTCTGTTTCGTAGGTCTAACACACGCTTGTCTTCTGCTGTGGCTGAATCACTGGGCTGTTAATGTCTTTTCTTTGTCCACAGCGCTTCTTGCTTTCAGAATGGATCGCACAGACTTGACTCAAACATGGAAATGTTTGACAGGTGGTTATAACTGATGCGCTTTGGGTAACGGGTCAAGCTCTCATTTACTCGATTTCTACCACTGCCTCACAGGTTACAGATGGTGCGTATATCCCTTCGAATAGTGTGAACGGACGTCGATACAGACCTTTCGATATGGTGATTCCCCTTTACGCTTAGGAAGGGGGAAATCACAGGTGAGTTTATTTCAAAAGAAAACCCTTATTAGCTACTCGTGAGTTAAATTCAAAACTAATTTTGAAGGGTTTTCTGAACTTTAGGGGTTTTGTGCTGCTCAGTGCATCTTTAAAAACAATTAATGTCTCGGTCATATTTCACTCCCCCAAAAAAGATCAAACATATTTTTGGATTAAGGTTACATGAAAATTTCATAATGAAAAATGAGCAAACTTTCCCCCTAAATTCTCATTACTGTAATACAAATAAAAAACTTATTTGCATAAATCATCATAATTTAAAGTCAGCACTTCTCACTCTCTCTCTCTCTCACTCACTCACTCTCTCACTCACTCTCTCTCACTCACTCTCGGCTCTCACCACTCCTCTCGCCTCTCACTACCACTCACTCTCGCTCTCTCACTCACTCACTCTCGCTCTCTCACTCACTCACTCTCGCTCTCTCACTCACTCTCTCACTCTCGCTCTCACTCACTCTCTGCTTTCTCACTCGCTCGCCTCTTTCTCTCTCTCTGCCTCTCGCCCGGCTCTCGCTCTCTCACTCAGCTCTCACTCTCGCTCTCACTCTCTCACTCACTCTCTCTCACCCTCGCTCACTCTCTCACTCACTCTCTCTCTCTCTCTCGCTCTCACTCTCTCTCGCCTCCACTTCGCTCCTCTTCTCACTCGCCTCTCACTGACGCTTCTCACTCGCTTCTCTCGCCACTCGCCATCACTTCTCACCTCGCCACTCACTCTCACTCACTCTCTCTCACTGGCTTCCTCTCGCCCGCTTCTCTCACTCGCTCTCGCCTCGCCTCTGGCCACTCACTCTCTCTCACGGCTGCACTCGCCTCTTCTTCTCAATCGCCTCTTCGGCTTCTTCACTTCGCCTCACTCCGCCTCACTCTCGGCTCTCACTGTCAAACGCCTCACTCGCTCTCACTCGGCCTCACCTCGCCACTCTTCGCTAACTCTCGCCTTTCTCACTTTCTGCTATTCTCACCCGCCTCACTCTTCACTAATCTCACACTCACTCTCACTCACTCTAAATACTCACTCACATCTCCACTCACTCCACTTCACACTCTCACCTCTCACTCTCTCTCTCTCTCTCGCTCGCCTCTCACTCTCTCACTCTCTCACTCTCTCGCTCTCTCACTCTCGCTCTCTCCTCTCTCTCACTCTCTCTCTCTCACTCTCTCTCCTCTCCTCACTCTCTCCGCTCTCACCTCTTCACTTTCATCTCTCACTCGCTTCACTCAAGCCAGCTCACGCTCTCTCTCTCACTCGCTCTCACTGGCTCAGCTGTCTCTCACTCGCTTCTCTCGCCGCTCTCACTCGCTTCTCTCGCTCGCTCTCACTTTTCCACTCGCTTCTCTCACTCGCTTCTCACTCGCTCGCCTCACTCTCGCTCTCACTCACACTCAGTTTTTTCAAGAATGCATGCATGCATATGTACAGTATGTATGCAAGCATATCGATCCATGTGTATGTATGCATAAATGTAAACAATTCTTTCACTTTTGAAATGTCATGAAGAAAAATGTCTTTCATGCTAGTGATTTCTCTAAATCTGCAGTGATGTTTGTTCAAAACCATAATCAAAACTCCTTAATGTTTGTTTTTCAGGTGAGGTTCACTCGGCCATGCCATCAGGTAAACCGCCCAGCCTGAGATCATCGGCCAACAAAGCACGGAACGGTCACAGTGAAGTTCTCACCACAGAGGCTGACTCATGAAATGCACATTAAATACAACGGGTCACACATCCCAGGTCAGAGTCCAGGACCGCTTCTTTCCACAATACACCATCAAATCTCTCACGCATGTACACACACACACACACACACACACACACACACACATATCTGCTTTGTCCTGAAGAAAATCATATGGGTTCAAAAAGACAAGAGTAAGACAGTTTTTACATTTTTCTGTGAACTCTTTAAAACAAGCGTGCATGAGTCATCTCATCTCTGTGATGAATGTGCTGTCAGGAAGGCCTTCCGTTGTCCCGGAGCTGCATGGGAGCGATGTGGGTGAAGGTTGAGAAGGCTTCACCTTGAATAGATTTAAGTTGACTGAGGGCGGACACAAAAAATCAGTTGTTGATTTATATAGCGTGGTGAAAGATCTCATGGGTTACATCAGGCTTGAGGAATCTGTGTTGGGAGCTGGTGTTGTTGGGTACAGATTTTCATGTAGGTGCTTGTTTTATGGCTGGAGTTTCCAGTCGCTGGTCAGTATGCCATCAGGAACCTCAGTAAATATCACATGAATGTGATAGTTTGAGCCTCATCTGATGGATTTAGTTCTCCATATAAGGCAGGGAGAATGTGGCAATTATTCTGTTAGGAGTGTCCACAGCTCCATGAGGATGTCCTGGCAGCATTAACAATGAGCTTGTATAAACATATTGTGCTAGTTTTCAAAGAGCTTTTAAAGAATAATTATAAATGTATATAAAATAATTTATGTATGTCCAGGTCCATTTTTCACCCCCAAAATCAAAAGAAAATTAGACATTTAAAATGCATTTTAGATGCATTTCAGAACAAAACTCCCCTCAGAATTTATAATTTATGATTCTCAAAACACTCGTGGTTCAGCAGCTGCTTTGCCTCAATGTAATGTTTCCATTCTGTTGTATGTTTGTTTTCAGCCATTGTATTGAATGCATTGTTCGCTTTCTTCAGAGAGCCCTCTGCAATTCTACGCCAACAACTCAAACAGCCCGAACGTGACTGCATATGGACCGGGTCTGGCCCACGGTACCGCCAACAAAACTGCCATGTTCACCATCTCCACACTGAAGATGCTTCTGAAGGTGTGTACAAACACATTACATTCATGTTGACCAGAAAACTCTCTTCCTAGAAAACATGGTCATTGTGTGTTTTTCATCAGGCGGCCTTGATTTGGCCATTGAAGGTCCATCAAGGCTGAGATCAACTGTGTGGACAACAAAGACGGCACTTGTAGTGTTTCCTACCTGCCCATGCTGCCCGGAGACTACAACATACTCGTCCGCTTATAATGACAAGCACATCGCAGGAAGCCCCTTCACAGCCAGGATCACAGGTACATATCTGGTCTGGTTGGTTTGCTTGAAATCTTGAATTTGCTATTTGTTGACCTGATTTTGCTTCCCACCCATTTCTGTCACCTGATGGAGTTTGGTTTTTTGTCTCCTTGGCTTGTTTAGAAGACACTTGGGGTGTGTCTACACTTGGCATGTTTGGTGTGATTTAATCAACCCTGGAAGATTGCCCTGTTAGCGCGTTCATTTGAATAAGCGTGAACGCTGCCGCCTGAACCCTGGCGCTAAGACTAAACGGTCCGTCCGAGACCACTGAAAAGATGGGTCTCTGGGCCACTTCCAAACGAACTCTGGTGCGTTTCCACTGAAACATGAACACAACACAGACCAAAGACATGCAAACGAACCAAAACAGGACATGATGTCACAAGATGCGACTCCTAGAAAGTACAAAATGCTCAAGCACACCTGTTCTTCTTGGCCATAGTGGCGATGTTGCCCATCACAGTTCAGTACAGGCGCCAGAACCGCGCCTCCTCACAGCAGATCTTCATTTGTGTGTGCGTGACGGAGCTCTCCTGCCGCTGTTTTGACTCCTTTACACATTTTAGAAGATCTTCATCTGGTCAGAATACCACCATATGTAGCTACGCACACACAACGAGCACATTTAGCCAAAACGCAGCATTGTTTTGTGTGTTCGGTATGTTTAGTCGCTTAAATGTACCTAATAAAAGCCGACCAATCCAGTTGTGAGCATATCCTATATTTTTAGATTCGTGTTAAAATCCCAATGTGAATGTTAAGCAGACCAGGACTAAATATTGTTTTTTTTTTTTTTTTTTTTTTTTTGGTCCTGACCAAAACAACAAAGCAAACTGAACTACAAGTGTAAACACACCCTTAATATTCTCTAATATTATTGATTTGACTGCATTGACACTGATTTGAACTAATATAATAATGTAAACTTTTACACGATCATAATCTATTATATAATATAATCTTTATTTAATATTACTATTATTTTTATTAAATCATAATAATAGTAGCTATTATTTACATATAATAATAAATTATTATTATTATTATTGTTTGTATTAAATAATGGCTATTTATTTATTCTGCTAACAGTGTCCATGTTGCAGAATAAATAAATGGCTATTATTATTGAACTGAACTGAATAAACATTAACTTTTTTTTCTGCAGAGCTGCTTATAGCAGAGTTGAACTTGTTTCATAATTACTGAGCTTCTCACAGTTATTGAACTGAATAATGACACTGTTGTCTTGTTAGAGCTGCTCTAAAGCAGAATTTGAATTTCTCAGACAAAATAATCAATGAGGCAAACTTCAAGTATGTTTACTGTGAAGCTGCTTTGAATCAATCTGTATCGTATAAAGTGCTACTTAAATAAAGCTGACTTGACTGTGCAGAAGACAATAAGAGGAAGTCCCAGGTGAAGCTGGGCTCCGCTGAGGATTTCTCTCTGGATATCACTGAGACCGATCTGAGTCTTCTCACCGCAAGCATCAAAGCCCCTTCTGGTCGCGATGAGCCGTGTTTGCTCAAGAGACAACCGAACAACCACATCGGTACGTCTGAAATGTATTCTCTAGTTCTTTTTGCAATCTATGAATTTATTTTGGATAACACATGGTTGGTCATTTATTCTTCAGGCATTTCCTTCATCCCGAGAGAAGTTGGGGAGCACCTGGTGAGCATCAAGAAGAACGGACAGCATGTGCCAAACAGCCCCATCACCATCATGGTGGTCCAGTCTGAGATCGGAGACGCCAGCAGAGTGAAGGTCTTCGGACAGGGTCTGGTGGAGGGACACACCTTCGAGATGTCCGACTTTGTGGTGGACACAAGGAAGCTGGTGAGGATATTTATTTATTTATTTATTTATTTATTTATTTATTTATTTATTTATTAATAACTAAAATATGTATTTAATTGTTACTATTGTAATATGATCTTTAATAATAATAATTATTGTTATAATAATAATAATAATAATAATAATAACGGTTATGTTTGTTTTGATCAATTTAATAACGTATATAATTTAATAACAAATTTAGGAATAATACAATTATTCTATAATGTTAATTATGTATTTAACTATGGTTTATTATATTTATTAACTGCTATAATTATTATTATTGTACTTTATTTTGACTATATAATGCTTTATATTATATCATGTAATAATCTTTTATTATAATATAATGTAACCCATTTAATATAAATTAGCAATTTAATACGATAAATATTTTGTCTTAATCTGTTTTTGTTATTTTTAATTTGATAACATTTGTATATAATAATAATAATAATAATAATAGTCATGCATACATATGGTTAAGTCCTTAACCCCACCTTGAACCATATGTAGAGAACCAAATATCAGTGTGCTGTTTTCACTTGGGTAACTAAGCAACCAGAGCTTGCAACCGCATAGCAACTTCTGTCCCAAAAGTAGGTGATATAAACGTTTCCCACAAAGAGTCTTGAAGCATGAGATGAAGCAGCTCCTCTTCATTCCTCAGCAGTGATTCACTCTTGTTTTGAAGGATTTGAGGTTATAAACATCACTTTACAGAACGTGTGAGGTTCCTCTTGCATGTTGTCCTTCATAACAAAGATATTCTCGATAAACGAAGCTTGACTTCTGTTCAGACCAGCTAACCTTCTAACCGCCTCACCGAACTACATAAGCGCTAAATAAACCTCGCCTGCAAAAACGTCTGGCCCTTAATGATGTTTTTTCAAGCTCTCCAATTCACTTAATTGCTAAGAATATAATCCAAACAGGTTGTGTGAAGTGGCTCGAGGGTGGAAATGAAAGAAAATTGGACACTTAATTGGTACCACAGCGGCAAATTATTTCCACTTACCCAAAGAACTTAAAATATTTATACAATTAGTCTGTAATGTAGTATATCACACACTTTTAAACTTGTCATAAGTCTTGTACAATCAAATGCTTTTGTCATGCATCCAGTTAGCAGTTTTTATTGATGTTGATGCATCTAATCCAGTGTTTCTCAGCCCTGTTCCTTGAGGAACACACCCAAGGCTGTTTCTCAATGTGTTCTTGTCTGTATTTGTGTTCTCATGGACTTGTGAAACGTCATCAGTCGCTGCCCAAGTACTGTTCCAATTCAAAGTTCACATCTAGCCAAGTACAGTTCAAACTCCAGGCCCAATGCACAATGGGTTGTGGTCAATATTAGCCGTTAGAGAGTGCATGGATCTGCACTTCAGATTCTAACTGGAAAACGTGAGACCATCTGGGTATCTTTGGAAAACTCATTTCAAGATTTGGGACTCACTAATATAATATGAATACTATTTAGGACGGGTAGCAGGGCTTGACATTAACACTCGCCAAGTGCAATGGTGTGTTGTCAAATGTATCGATTTTTGTTACATATTGATACCCAAAAATCTGAAATGCTTCCAATACTCATTTTCCGCAGAATAGACGCACGATACCAGCTGCTCTTTTCTCTTTCTCTCATCTCTCCGACAGCGAGTACACACAAACCCTGCTCCTCACTCGCTTCATTTGCTCCGGATGAATATTGTTGGTGTTACAGAGCTTGAATTTTGCGTGTATTGCACATCATTTCTCATTCCTGCAGATTTTGTGCTCACACCCAAAGTGCTGCACATAAAGCCGCTCAGTCAAATACACAAAATGTCAAAATTGGCGAGTATTCTCAAACACAGGCAGTTCTGTTTTAAGTGAATGTAAACAGTTGAGAAAGAAAATTCTCACATGTGTAACAGTATAATGGATCCATGCGTCAGGTCTTAAAGTGATAGCACCCTAAATTGCAAAATTATGAGATTTAAAAATGTCTATATGGGAAACCACTAGCCACAGTAGCTGATGAGCAAAATTTTAATGTCAAGCCCTGATGGATATGTGAATTAGGACACAGCACAGAAATATATGGCTCAGATAATGGAGACATCTAAAATGTGTAGTGTTAGTGTGTCTTCAGGAACAGGGTATGGAAACACTGATGTAATCCTGAACGGCGTAACTGTGTTCATAGGTTATGGAGGTTTGGCCTTGTCCATTGAGGGTCCCAGTAAGGTGGACATACAGACAGAAGACATGGAGGACGGCACTTGTGGCGTCTCGTATTGTCCATCTGGAGCCGGGCACCTACATCGTGTCAATCAGATTTGCAGAAGAGCACGCCCCAGGTAAGAGACTTAAATGCTCAAAGCATCATCCATTGTAAAAATCCTGAAAAAGCAGCACAACTGTTTTCAACATAGATAATAATAAATGTTTCTTGAGCAGTAAATCATCATATTAGAGTGATTTCTGAAGGATCATGTGACACTGAAGACTGGAGTAAATGATGCTGAATATTCAGCTTTGATCACAGGAATAAATCACATTTATTTTAAACCGTAATAATATTAGTTTTTGATCAAATAAAAGCAGCATGTTATTCCTGTCATTGTGACATTTTGTTGCATTGGTGTTCACAGGAAGTCCGTTCAGCGTGAAGGTGACCGGTGAAGGTCGTGATCCGCGAGAGCATCACTCGCCACAGAAAGCGGCGCCCGTCGCTAGTGTTGAAGTGTGTGTGATCTCAACCTGAAGATCCCAGGTATGAAAGTTCCCAGATATACAGCTGTAACCTAAGGTCCCATAAAGATTCGTCTTCAATCCAAGATTGGAGTTTTAATGTGCATTAGGCATGAATTATTTACCATTTCAGCCACTTTATGTCAAGGCTTGGTTTATAGCATTGTTTAATACACTAGCTCAATCTTAGACGGGAACGCCAGCCAAATGAGCACAAAACAAATGGATGTGCAGTTGTTTGCTGGCTCGCGTCATGCATTAAAGCATTGAGAGTACTTGAGTCTCTATACACGAGTAAAAACACATGGCTCTGTGAAACAAGACATCATATGCAGGTCGAGCTGAACGTATTGCACTTGGACGTGGCTTTAGCTTTGATTTCCCCTCAGACCGATGCAGATGTTGTGCGAAGTCACGCCTCTGCGTACGTGCTAGCGCAATGCTAGCACACGCCTTCAGGGAAACACTGCCTCATTCATGCGACGGTCGAGGCGATTTGATGTCACAAAGTTTGCAAATGCTCTTCCTTGGTGTAGTTTGAAATTATATTTTTGTGTGAGAGAGGACCGTTTTGCCTTCATTTTGTTTGAATGGTAATGCTAACATGCGCGCACAATTTTTGAAACGTAGATATAGTCCTAATTTTCTAGTGCAAGTGACAATATTCTTCAAAGGAGACCAAAGTGGTAGTTCAGAAATGAGTTTAAAATGCTAAATTATTTCAATTCAAATGTGAATTTTATTTAATTTATTTTTATTTAATGAAAAAAAAAAATGGCATGAATAATTAGTTTATTTTAATAAATTAAAACAGTTTTTTTTTATTTATTATTTATTTGTGTGTGTGTGTTTTTTTTTTTTTTTCTTTCCTTGGGCATGAATACATTTCTATTAATAAATTAAACGATCCAATCCTATTATAATAGATGTGAATTTGACGTTTTGTTTTAATATTTTTACATTTGCCGCAAATAAATGTTAAATAAGTTAAACAATTTAATAAGATGCTTTGAGGGTTAGATGGAGGTTTCATAGATGTGAATTTACCATTGTGAATTGTATTTAAATATTTTTTTTACCTTTCACACAAGTAAATTAATTTATTTTAATAAAATAAACAAATAAGATACTACTAGTGAATGAATATGGATGTACTTTATTAATAAAACTTTACACAATATATTACACAACTAGAGAATTTTATTGCCCTTCCATTTTAGAAAATGACAACATTGATGGTCGTGATGATTTGTATTTCGTGATTAAAGAACATAAACGATCGCGTTTCATCCTTTCACTGTCGCACACTTTTGGTGTGAATAGGCCTTTAGTTAGGCAATTAATTTCCAGACCTGGATCATGCAGACTACTTCCATATGTGATTTTTGAGATTTATCCTGGTTAATGATGCCGTGGTGTAATGGAGGGTTAGTGGTGATCTAATCCAGGACACACAGAGCGTCTCTGGAGCTCATTCAAGCCTCTGACTTTTAATGTTTTTCATGAAATTGATAGACATAAAGAGTGGAAATAACATGCATAAATGACCAAATATCAGACATGGGTCCTCATTTATAAATGCGCATGTATAACGGTTTCTGAAATGCTCCTATGAAGGATTTATAAAACGCCTGCATGCACAAAAATGTTCAGAATGCATCTTTTATAAATCGCAATAATTTATGTAATTATTACAGAGCATATATTTGCAAATATACACACTTTACAATAAGGTCCCATTGGTTAACGTTAGATAATCATTAACATTAACACTGAGCAATACATTTATTACAGTATTTATTAATCTGTTTGTTAGTTAATCAAAATACAACTATTGTTAGTTCATGTCTTGCTCATGTCAATTAAGTAATATTAACAAATACAGTTTTAATAATGTATTAGTATTTATATCAAGTATTTTTCATTGCTGGTTTGTGTTAACTAATGTTATTGTAAAGTACCAATATAATAATGCTTATTGTGATTTAATCTTTAAATGTAATAATCGATGTTGAATTAATTGAATCATTGGGTATACAAGCACCAAAAGTGCTTTTATTAAATCCCAATTTATTCCTCACTTCTGATTGTAGGATAAAATTTGACCGTACGTGCATTTTATAAATGAGGCCCAATGCTTCTACTCTAGCATCTCTTTCCCCACTTTACTGTTTTTCTGACCCGTTCTGTCCTTTATCTTGTTTCTGTCTTTTTCTTCCTGTTTTCTGCGTCTACCTCTTTCAGTGACCTGGTTTCTTCTGGCTTTGGCTCGTGAGTTGCTCTCACGTGGCGTCTATCGCCTCCCACTGCTCTATTCGGCTCAGGGGTCAAAGGTCAGGCCACCTCTGGGTCTCCACGCCTCTGAGGTCGACATGCTTCACCATGGGCAGAGTGTGGGTCACCCGGATTGGCACGGCACCCCTGAGAAGGCCCTCCGGAGGGCTGGAGGGTGCGTTTTAAGCGCTGGGCATGTGGACGACGAGGTTGGCAGAACGCGCTGCTCTTGATACCCACGTCTTTGTGTTTGCATGAATGAGAGCTGCTTTTTTTGCTCATTACAACACATCGCCATGTCGTTGCAAAGCCGAGTGACACTTTCTTCTGTGGAACACAAAAAGGACGTTTAGCCAAATGATCATGCTGCTGTCTGTCTTTTTGTGCAGCATGGAAGAAAGTCATGCAGATTACAGTTAGTAAATCACATAATAAGGTCCCATTAGTTAATGCATTAACTAAGAATATGCAATACATTTATTACAGTATATATTAATCTTAATGTTAAAGGGATAGTTCACCCAAAAATGAAAATTTGATGTTTATCTGCTTACCCCAGGGCATCCAAGATATAGGTGACATTGATCTTCAGTAGAACACAAATGAAGATTAACTCCAACCGCTATGGTCTGTCAGTCGATAATGCATGTGAATGGTAACAATCTATGAGAGTAAAAACATCATTATTCATTATTAAAATCATTATTAAACCCTGCAGCTTGTGACGAGAACATTGCTGTCTTAAGACACAAAACGATCTGTTAGGGGTTAACAGTTTAGACCCAGGGACCAGTAGTGAAAAATGAAGACCAAGAGTCAGGAGTGCAATTAAAGAAAAATTTACTGAAGAATAGTTTGCGGTTTCATCAGCAGAAGCCAGCTTCAGGCATCACGAGGAGCTTGTAGGCCGCGCGCTCCTCTCTACCGGTCTCGTCGTACCGTACATACAATTGTCCCAACAGTTATACTGTTTTCAAGGTCTATCCACGTCATTACTGCAAGGTGTATGATTCTGATTGGCTCAGAGAAAATGAACAGTCATGGTAAATATCCACACATTGTCAGTAAATCAGATGCACGTGTCCATAAATCACTTGTTGATGCTTTCACCCAGTGACCTTCCAAGTCTGGAGCAAGCGCCAGCTTGCCCAGAACAAGCCCACCCCATCTTAGGATGCCCATTGTACACCACCTCAGCACTGATCTGTAACACAGAATAATGCGCACATACAGATACACAGTCTCTCCAAGGTTGGAGTTGATTGAGCTCTGGCCCAAACCAGAACGTTTCCCAAAACATAAAGATAACGTGCTCTCTCTCAGTGAGAGGTACAGACAGTAGTACAGGCAACATTCATCTCGATTCTTTAGGGTTTCGGTAAAAGGAAGCCGGGCTAAGTGAGCAAGCACCGTTACTGCACTCCTGGCATGTTAGGAGTGTGTGATGCCTCCCAAATCCAAACACACGACATGTTGCTATCAAGTGTTTAGCGACCCATCACACATCCCTAGGCCAGACCCTCAGTCACCACTCAGAGATCAAATACAAACAATCAGTGGTTCTGTTAAGTAATATCATAACTGGAAAGGATCACTAAAAATCCTTATAATAATATAGGAAGATAAATATTAAGGCTTTAATTTTTATGAATTTAATTAGGATATATACAGGTATGTTGAAGCGGCAGTGGATTTCAGAATCCACCTTTCAGATCGGTTTGTGTGAGAAATTGAACGGTATATATAATTTTTTTTTACCTCTAATACACCACTATGTCCAACAGCCTTGAGTTTCACGATCACTTCCGGTGAGTGAGGTCTGTACACGTAAACTGCGCCAGATTGTGTGCAGACCTCACTCACCGGAAGTGATCGTGGGCTCAAGGCTGTTGGACGTAGTGGTGTATTACCCTTTAGTTAATAAAAATACAACCGTTCATTGCTAGTTCAATTTAGCTCATTCACTGGTGAATAAAAAGTTAAAAAGAAAACCATTTTTATTGTTTATTTGGAAATAAATGCTTATCACTTTTTATCAATTTAACACAACCTTGCTGAATACAAGTAGTATTTTCAAAATACTGCTTTTCAAAGAATCCTGAAAGTATCACAGGTTATATATATTAAAAAAAAACAGTTTCCAGCATTGATAAATCCTCATATGAGAATGATCAGTGAAGGATCATGTGACACTGAAGACTGGAGGAATGATGATAAAATCAGCTTTGATCACAGGAATAAATCACACTTTACTGTATATTCACATAGAGAACAGCTGTTTTGCATTGTAATATTTCAATTTCATTTTTTTTCTGTATTTTTGATCAAATAAATGCAGGCTTGATGAGCAGAAGACTTCTTTCAAAAATATTAAATGTTGCATGTACCTTATTTTCAAAAAATGAACTTTAAAAGTAACTTTTTTTCTTTCAAAGCATTAAAAGATTCTAATGGTTTCAAATGTTTTAATTTTTTTATTGTTAGTTCATTTTAACTAATGTTAACAAATGGAGCCTTATTGTAAAGTGTTACCATTTGCTTTTTTGGCTGAACTTTCCTTCTAATAAACCTAAGTGCTGCAAGTATCATCTCTCTGGTATGTTGCTTGCAAAACCTTGAGAAAGTGCAGACGTCAGGACAGCTGAGCGACCGATCCTCCATCACTCTCTCTTCATTCAGCTCTCCCAAGAATCCTTCTGCTCTCTGTTCTCCCCAGAAATCGACATTCACGACGCCCTCGGCGCAGGTCACCAGCCCGCCTGGAGCCACAGAAGCTGCTGAGATGGTGGCTGTGGGAAACCACACCTACTGCGTGCGCCGTGCCCCATGAGATGGGCGTACACACAGTTAGCGTGAAGTACCGTGGGCAGCACGTGCCAGGAAGCCCCTTCCAGTTCACCGTGGGCCCGCTGGGTGAAGGTGGTGCCCATAAGGTGCGAGCGGGTGGTCCGGGTCTGAGAAGGCAGAGGCGAAGCGTGCCAGGTATGAACGCAGACAAAATGTTCATTAATATTTGGTCACAGTTTAAATTAGGGTCCAATTCTCACTATTAATGACTTTTGCCTCAAACTCCTAATTGCGGTTTATTAATAGTTAGTAAGGAAGTTAAGTTTAGATATTGCGCAGATTAAGGGATGTAATATGATCGTGCAGAGTAAGGCATTAATATGTGCTTTATAGGTATAAATAAAAGCCAATATCATAGTAATATGCATGCTAATAAGCAACTAGTTAATAGTGAGGATTGGACCCTAAAATGTATACATTATAAAATACATTTTGTATTTTTAGTACTGACATTTTAGTTAAAAAATAAAAAGTGGAAAAGGATAAATATCTTTAAATGCAATCTTGATGATAAATCTGTCGGTTTTATTTAATTTTTTTACCATGAACTTCCTAAAGAAATGTTTTATTTACTCTTATTTAAAAATTATGTGGAACACAAAAGATGTTAAATAACGACACCATTTTAATTAAAATTGTATACATTATAAAAAGTAGTATTTGTTGTACTGCCTGTTATTTAATTTTTAATTCTAGTTTTTAAAAAGGGGTGGAAAATATCTTTAAATATAAAATTAAATTTATATTTATAATCTTAATGAAACAAAAAAATTTACATATTTTAATATACATAAAATAAAAAATTGCTGATTAAGGTGGAAAATATACATTTAAATGTCATGTAAAAATTGCTTATTGTGCCAATTACTGAATGTGCTGCAGTGTGTACAATTTTGTTCCTTACCGTAAGCCATAAAGAAACAAATATTTAAATGTAATAAATCTTAATGGTCCTTTTTTATGGCAGTATAATGCATTTATTCAGTTTGTTTACTGTTACTGTATATAACAGTCTTCATGACCATGCAGTCAAACCAAAGATGATTCAGACACCAGATATCATTTTTCACTAGTGTGTGCAGGACACTATAGTTAATTTCTGTAAGTGAGGAGAGCAAAATAAAGTAAACTGTGTATGAAGAATTTAAGTATAATATGTCAGTGAACTACCAGTAAAACTGATACTGGTACAAAGGCACTTTGAGCTGAGCATGTTCTGCTGAAGTGTTTTTTCTTTAATTGCTAATGTGACCTTTGACACCACAGACTGAACACAATGAAGCGTTGCTTGATCTAAATTTCTATTATCTAGTTGTGTCCTTAAATCTAACAGCTGATTGGTTGATTTGCAATCCTTTCTATCAAAGTCATCTGACATTATCGAGATGAATTTGTGTTTTTATCACCATTTTCTAAACTACAGCGAATAAACTGTAATAAAATGTTGACGGTGTCAGAATAAAAGTTGGTTTGACTGTAAGACTGCTGGTGACCCACAGTATGTTTTTAGGGATATATTGATCTTATCCCTGATCTCTTGTGTAGCTGAGTTTAATGTGTGGACGCGGGAGGCGGGCGCCGGCGGTCTGTCCATCGCCGTCGAGGGTCCCAGTCGTGCAGAAATCTCATTTGAGGAAAGGAAGGACGGATCATGCGGCGTCTCCTATGTAGCTCAAGAACCTGGTATATACACACACACACACACACACACACACAATGCCTTTCTGTCCTGTGCTCCTTTTTAAAATGCATTTCTCATGTCATTTGAGAGCTTGAATCCCTTCGTTTAATGCAGATACTCAGCAAATGTAAACTTTTTGCAGGCGACTACGAAGTGTCTATAAAGTTCAACGACGAGCACATTCCCGACAGCCCGTTCCTGGTGCCCGTGTGCGCTCCCGTAGACGACGCCCGTCGACTTACTGTTACCAGTCTTCAGGTGAGACATGAGGAAACATCAACACACAGATGCATGTCCGCAGCTATCAAAGTACAGCTATTCAATTCCCAGACTAACCAACGTTACCCGGAAAAACGGTCAAACTCAGCGCAGGCGTTATTAACATGGAGGTTTCTATATAACGGCACAAATACTTTCCCTTAGATATACAGCGTACTAATTGGCTACATCGCTGTCTACATGGGCTTTGTGTGAAAAGAGATGCTTTTCATAGGCTTTTATGAAGTGCATTACTGTTCAAGTCTCTTCTGCTCACAAAGGCTACGTTTATTTATTCCAAAAATCAGTAAAAATTGTGAATTACAATTTAAAATAAATGTTAATTTCTGTGATTTTTAAAGCTGAGTTTTCAGCATCATTCCTCCAGTCTTCAGTGTCACATGATCCTTCTCAAATCATTCTCATATGAGGATTTGATGAAGGAAACGTAAGCCTTTGAATTTGGCTCAGACGAGGTATCTTTGATTCAAGATTCAAGAGTTTTATTTGTCGTTATATTTGTATATTGAGTTTTATTTGTAGTTTTATTTGAAGGTAGCATAATGTCGCTGTCTACATTTTAGACCAGACTTCACATCAGGAGCGCACATATGATGACTGCATGTTGTCTAGATAGGCAGCTCACTACGTTTTGGATTGGATTTATCCAGCGAAGTCGTCTTTGACTGGCTGTCGGACGTCCCTCATCTTTGTGTGGCTGTTCTGGTGTTTCTCTTGTGTTTCATTTAAAGGCTTTTAACAGAATCAACCACTGTAAAGCTCACAGTAGGATCAGTTGAAGCAGAGAGAGGAAGACGACTCCGACTGCTAGAAACCTCCTCCCTCCATCCATCCATCCGTATCCCATTATTCCCTGTAGTTTAGCAAACCCTGTAGTTCTCATTTTCTGTTGTCAAATTGTCAAATCTCTCTCTCAGCTTTAGCTGATCTTAGAGTGAGTCCAGGTGAGATTATCAGTATCCAAACATGTCATGCTTTAAGCTTATTGCATTTTATAATTGTTTTTTATTTTTAGGATTATGTACGTTTAAAACTGTTAAAACCACATGACAATATAATTCATAAATGTACCTTTTTATTCTCTACCTAAAGTAGGGTCAGCAAAAATGTTGTGAAAGAAATTTAATATATTACTATTCAACAAGAATGCATTACATTGATCAAAAGTGACAGTAAAGACATTTATACTATTACAAAAGATTTCCATTTAATCAGAAATGTTTCTTAATCATCATATTAGAATGATTTCTGAAGGGTCATGGAGTAATGATGATAAATTCAGCTTTGATCGCAGAAATAAATTATGTTTACTATATATTACATAGAAAACATATTTTAAATTGTAATAACGTTTCACTTGTTGCTGTATTTTTATCAAATAAATGCAATGCATTTCTTTCAAAAGCATTAAAAAAAAAAGTTAGTGACCCCCAAACGTTTGAATGCCAGTGTATGTGCGTCAGCAATCTTTCCCAGAATGCACTGGCTCCATATGCAGGTCTAAACTGTTCGTTCACTAATGTAGGAGTCGGGTCTGAAGGTGAACCAGCCCGCATCATTTGCAGTGCGTCTGAATGGGGCAAAGGGCAACATCGATGCCAAAGTTCACAGCCCATCCGGAGCGCTGGAGGAGTGTGTGGTGTCTGAACTAGAGCAAGGTGAGATGATCATGAGCTTTAACAGTCTGGCCTAACTGGATATGATGCATTTCACACATTAAATAATTTTCTGATGTAGCTAAAAGTGAAAGGACCTTATTATTTTAACATGAAACTGCATTTACAGTCCATTTTGCATGAGACATCCCTCAAAAATGTTATATGGAATTAAAATGGCTAGTGAAGGGGTTTTCATTCCGGCTTTAATTTAATGTTTGATATTACTTTACAATAAGGTCCCGTTAGTTAATGCATTAACAATGAGCAATACATTGGTTACAGTGTTTATTTAATGTTAGTTAAATACAGCTGTTCATTGTTGGTTCATGTCAGCTCAGGTCCAATAAAATATGAACCGATACAACGTCTGATTTTATTTTAGATTTGTTGAAATTAGCTTTTTTTTTTTTTTTTGCGTTGAAATTGCTCTGTTTTTCATAACAAGCATCTTGTCACCCAACATCCAATTGTTTTCTAGTTGGAACAAAAACGCAGATTAATCTTGAATTAATTGAAATTTATCATAACAAGAAATATTAAAAAAAGGCATATGACCTACGGGTTTTTTTCGGCAGTGAATTGAGACCCTGATTGCCATTTTATTTTTTTTATTCATTAGTTCTGCTCATGTTCTTCTTTTGATGCTCTGGTTAATTTACTCCTCGTTTTCCAGACAAGTACGCCATCCGTTTTATCCCGCGTGAGAACGGCATCCACGCCATCGACGTGAAGTTCAATGGGACGCACATTCCTGGCAGTCCGTTCCAGGTTCGCGTGGGAGAGCCAGGACAGAGTGGCGATGCGGGACTCGTCACTGCCTACGGAGCCGGTCTAGAAAGAGGAACCACAGGTAATGCTTCTGACATTAATTGGACACACATTACTTGTTGGCACAGGGCTAAAAACGATTATGCAGAAATAAAAGCCTACGCAAGTTTTCCTCTACGCCGTCAGTGTGGTTTCAACACTCTGAATATTGATTGCTTGATGGCATGTCGAGAGGAAGTTACGCTCTCTCGCTCATGTTGAACGCGCCTCTTTGTTTTAGCAAAATGATTTAAACAGAGGGATCTTGGATTACCTAACCTATTTCTCATGGATCACATCCAGAACAAATGTATGTCTTCATTGTAACTCGTCTAACAACCCAACGTTGCAGAAAAAGTCTTGCGCTTGCCGAGACATTTAGCTCTGCTCCAAAACCAATGCAAAAGGTCAGCAGCATTATTATCCCTCCTCCTAAGGTAGCTAGAAATATATTGCATTAGTCTAAAGACAAAAGTCAAATGGTTGGCTTAGAGCAAAGTATACATTTGGTTTTACAATGGCCCAAGTGTCAGAATAGCCTCAGTCCTTCCAGCTGGTCACGTCTGATGGTGTCAGTGTAAAGCAGCACTGGATTAATGTCAGCAGAAGGTTTGCAGACTGTACAGATTAAAATACAGACACACTTTACTGCACTTGCATGCATTACCTGTTTACTATACAATGGTGCAAATGCTGTAGGTTATCATGGTTTCCATGCATAAAGTCTACGGTGCACATACTGTAGTTAGAGAAGTAGTATGTTATTGATCTGAACAGTTATTGTGACTACTGTGATGGCTCACAGGAAGCAGGAAATTAGAATATTGTAGTCCTATATTTTCATGTTCACATCTCCTCTAACAGGTAACCAGGCCGAGTTTATCATCAACAACACCAAAGCTGGACCCGGATCTCTGTCTGTCACTATCGAGGGCCCGTCGAAGGTGAAGATGGAGTGTCAGGAGTGTCCCGAAGGGTTTAAAGTGCACTACACACCAATGGCCCCTGGAAACTACATCATCACTATCAAATATGGCGGCCCCAACCACATCACTGGAAGCCCGTTTAAGGCCAAAGTCACAGGTGTGTAGAACTGGACGTCTGGTCTGAACTAAAATGATTCAGTGTGGTGGTGTTTGATTCAGTTGTTAGTTGACGTGTCCAACTCTCCTTTTCCTCTTCAGGTCCACGGCTGGTGAACGTGACCAACGCCAGTGAGATGTCCACTCTGATGGTGGAGTCGGTGACCAGGTCGAGCAGCGTGAACTCTTACAGCTCGTCTCCCAGAGCCGCTTCTGACGCCAGTAAAGTGCTCAGTCGAGGTCCAGGTCTCAGTAAGGCCTTCGTGGGCCAGAAAGCGTCTTTCTCTGTCGACTGCAGTAAAGCAGGTGAGATCTCAGTTTATTATTAGGAAAAACATACACATGCATTCAACAAAAAGCTTTTGCACATTTTATGTATACATATACCTGGCTCTCGCCATTAACACATGTTTTTTTTTTTTTTTTTTTAGTTGCATGTATTTGTATGTGCTGTATAACCTTGTATCGGTGTCTTTGTTTACTAGGGAAGAACATGCTCCTGGTCGGTGTTCATGGTCCTCTGACGCCCTGCGAGGAGATCTTGGTCAAACACATGGGGAACATGCAGTACAACGTCAGCTACATCTTAAAGGAGCGGGGCAACTACATTCTGGCTGTCAAATGGGGAGACGAACACATCCCAGGCTCCCCCTTCCAAGTCACTGTCCCATAATTCCCTGCGGTTAACTCAAAACACTCCAGAGAAAGAGAAAGACACTGTAAAAGAAAAAAAAAATAGAAGGCATCAGTGAGTGAATCATTCTGACCTTCTTCATTTTGTTGAACTTTGCACTTGATCAGGTTTTTGACTGGAATGTGACTAACGCCAGCGGCATGTTTTTAAGATGCATGAATTGTACATTTCTTCCGTTTATCGATTTAGCTCAGCATTACAAGTTTAAGGCTGAGCGCTGAAATGACCATGTATGAACAAACCGATCAGGGTTTCGCACCCAAACGTCTCTTTACTACTGATATTGACTTAATTGTTCGTCTCTTTCTAACATACCGTCACTTTTAATTCACATATTAGAACATTCCCATGTCTGTGTTCGATTCTCACTGCATAAACTGAGCTGTGACGTTATTTTACTCATTAAATCATCCATCAAGCACTTGTGTACTCAAATACAATTACTATATATCAAGCTCTCAGACTCGCAGAGCCCAAGACCAAAAGACTCAGTATTTCACACTTAATCAGATTTTCTGCCTTTTTGAAGACACTAAATATGCAAATGTCACAGTAATCGAATTTATGCATTCTTCAGACCTTTGTTTGTCGTAATTCTGCTAGTTTTGATACTCCAGTGGTGAAGTATTTTCTAAGTGTTTTAAGGGCAAGGGGCGTATTTTGTATTTAGCCGTTGGTGCCTTATTGTGAAAAACATGAGTAGATTTGATGTACATTTGCTTATTAAAACTGACTGGAATAAAGAATTCAGAATCTACTACGTCTCATTATTTATGGAGAGCATTGTTTACGTGAGTGAGTAAATGATCAAATGTCTCTCTTCTGTTCCTTTAACTGTGTGTTGTGTTTCCCACTAGCAGGAAGTGAAGAAGCCACCTTGATCCATATAATGTTCTGTTGTTACCGTAGACGTGACCCTGAATACAATACAGCAAACGTTACCAAATGAGCATTATTTATAGTTACGAAGGATTATTCCTAATTTCCTTGTGCTTTGTTTTGGCAGGATTAGCTCAGGAAGACATCATTGTGATTAGTAACTCCATTCAGCTCTGCTAGATTTATTCTGATTTGAAGAATTTTCTTGTTCATATTGTCTAGTAGGAGCCTATGTTTAAAATGAGTCTATGAGGGGAAAATGTGCTTTGTATCTGCAGTGGGTTTGAATTTTAATGTTGTAGATGACGTCCAGAAACTCTGCTGCCACCTTCAGGACAGATTTAAGCATTACAACACCTGATTAAAGGGTGAGCAGCCTGAGCTGGTCTCTCCACCTGGTCCAGATGCTCTTTACTGGTTTTAGGATGGTTTTTGGGCTCTTTTCATCTGTTCATGTTGAACGACCATCTTAAACCACTGAAGGTTACAGTGGGTTTTTCCTCACTTGTGATTATGGAAAATGTTTTGTTTTAGTATTTTTAGGGTATGTTTCATAGACATAAAAAGAAAGATGGATGGATGGATAACGCACCTTCACTCTCTTCCATTGTAGTAAAGTGAAACCTCCAATGCCCAAATATGGCACTGACATCTTGGAGCCCGAGTCTGCACAGTAGAGCTGCGGTATCAAGGCCCCGCCCACACTCCCGCAGAATTCATTATGTCGGCGTGAAATAAACCGTTATGGAAATGTAGAAATTAAAGTTGAAGCTCCAATCTCCTCCTGAGAATCCCCAAAAACGTCTGTTGGTGCCTCAGTGGCAACTTCACGATTGAAAAGCTTCGTTTCACTTTTCAGGATTAGTGCAGCACACTTGGTGCCCTATTATACACCCGGCGCAATGCAACACCAGGCACGAATCAAGTGTTTTTTGCTAGTTTCAGCCCAGGGCTGTTATAATTTTTTTTCTCCAGTTTAAATAGCAAATGCATCTGTTCACCCATAGGTGTGCTGGTCTGAAAATGAGGTGTGTTCAGGTGCATTGTTGGCACGTTGCTATTTTGAAGCAACGGAAAACGACTGTGCAATATATTTTGTGTTATTTAAAGGCCATGTTAGTAATATGAGCCTATAGGCGGGTGCACAATGCGCGTACACTGGGATGCACAGACTTTCTGCTCACAAATTTCTCCATGTAAATAGCAAATCCGCTATGGTGCGAGCGCAGCTGGCTTTTAAAGGGAACGGGAGATGAGACTCTGATTGGTTTATTGCATGTTAGGCCAAAAACACAAGAGACTAGGGACTGTAAAAAAAAAAAAAAATGGACGTAGTGTCCGTGACGTCACCCAGAGGATTCTGAAGAGCAGTTTTGAAGTGTAAAGTAGAGACGAGCTGACCGTTGCCATCTTAGCAGCGTGTCACTCCCGGATAACAGAAAATGGGTAAAGAGGTGGGAAGTGGGCGGAGATGAGGTGACGTGATGACTAGCAGACAAACGGCAATCCACCTGTCACTCATAGTGGCCACACCCTTAATTATGCAGAACTTTAAGGCTTTATATAATGTAAACAAATGAGTTATAAAATAATTCACCCCCATGTCACGAAGGGCAAAATTAGCCGTATAGACCAAAACCACAATTTGTCCCAGGCTGTAAACATGTTTTATTCTGCTGTAAAGTTGGGCATTTTAACATGGGGCTCAATGAGATTCTGCTGCCTTCTGGAGCCTGTCTCTAGTGGCCAGTCGATGAACTGCAGTTTAAGTCACTTCCGTATTGGCTTCAACAGAAACTGGGGGAGGCGCCGCTTGGGTACAACCCTTTTGGACTATTTTTCCAGTCGTTAAACTAGCAAAAGTGGATTCGGACACGTGCTAAGTGCCCTTAATGATGTACTAAAAACAGTTTTCCTTTGCATTTTTCACGTACAGACCAAAATGTTGTCAATATGATCCTGTTCACATGAATCCACGAAAAACAACAAAAAACGCTGTATTATTCATGCCAGGCCAGTAGTTGGTGGTTTTATATATATATATATAATATATATATACTCACCTAAAGGATTATAAGGATATATAAACATCTGTTCAATTTCTCATTAATGCAATTATCTAATCAACCAATCACATGGCAGTTGCTTCAATGCATTTAGGGGTGTGGTCCTGGTCAAGACAATCTCCTGAACTCCAAACTGAATGTCAGAATGGGAAAGAAAGGTGATTTAAGCAATTTTGAGCGTGGCATGGTTGTTGGTGTCAGACGGGCCGGTCTGAGTATTTCACAATCTGCTCAGTTACTGGGATTTTCACGCACAACCATTTCTAGGGTTTACAAAGAATGGTATGAAAAGGGAAAAACATCCAGTATGCAGCAGTCCTGTGGGAGAAAATGCCTTGTTGGTGCTAGAGGTCAGAGGAGAGTGGGCCGACTGATTCAAGCTGATAGAAGAGCAACTTTGACTGAAATAACCACTCGTTACAACCGAGGTATGCAGCAAAGCATTTGTGAAGCCACAACACGCACAACCTTGAGGCGGATGGGCTACAAAAACAGAAGACCCCACCGGGTACCACTCATCTCCACTACAAATAGGAAAAAGAGGCTACAATTTGCACAAGCTCACCAAAATTGGACAGTTGAAGACTGGAAAAATGTTGTCTGGTCTGATGAGTCTCGATTTCTGTTGAGACATTCAGATGGTAGAGTCAGAATATGGCGTAAACCGAATGAGAACATGGATCCATCATGCCTTGTTACCACTGTGCAGGCTGGTGGTGGTGGTGTAATGGTGTGGGGGATGTTTTCTGACCATGTCCATCCCTTTATGACCACCATGTACCCATTCTCTGATGGCTACTTCCAGCAGGATAATGCACCATGTCACAAAGCTCGAATCATTTCAAATTGGTTTCTTGAACATGACAATGAGTTCACTGTACTAAAATGCCCCCCACAGTCACCAGATCTCAACCCAATAGAGCATCTTTGGGATGTGGTGGAACGGGAGCTTCGTGCCCTGGATGTGCATCCCACAAATCTCCATCAACTGCAAGATGCTATCCTATCAATATGGCCAACATTTCTAAAGAATGCTTTCAGCACCTTGTTGAATCAATGCCACGTAGAATTAAGGCAGTTCTGAAGGCGAAAGGGGGTCAAACACAGTATTAGTATGGTGTTCCTAATAATCCTTTAGAGTGTCCTACATAGAGTGAGAGTGTGTGTGTGTGTGTGTGTGTGTGTGTGTGTGTGTGTATATATATATATATATATATATATATATATATATATATATATATATATATATATATATATATTATATATATATTTTTTTTTTTTTTTTTGTAAAGGAAAACTACGCACCTATACACTTAATAGTCACCTTTTTGTAGTTAACACAGAGACGATAGCGGTATTGTTTACAAAAGCTTGCTTTTTGAAACCTGTTTGCATTTTCAAGCCCCCAGAAGCCGTTGTCCTGTAACTGTAAATGAACGGTCAAAACGCATACGCAGTTTTCCGTTTTTATTTGAAAACAGTGTCGTGTAAACGTCAGTATTTGAGAGCCTATAGTTTCTCGTGTCTTCTGTATTGGACTCTCTCTCTGCTGAAACTGATTCCTTCAGCGGCAGAGAGGCTCTTTTGTTCTTCTGTCAGCACATTCAGTGTGTGTTTGTTTATATGGCCTCTCCTCTTTCCTCTGATTGGTCGGCGCCGCACCTCTTCGGTTTCTGTGGCCTCGCTGCCCCGTTAATCAGCAAGAGACGCGAGAGCTCACCGGAGACATGAGGAACCTGCTAACCACCCGGGACCAGAACTTCTACCGCGAGCTGATCCTGAAGGAGGCCTACACGCGGCTGGCGTGGAAGACGAAATACAGCAAAGAATACCCGACCACCTTCACATCTCGCAGGTCCAAGTCCATCGGTCTCTTTAACCCTCTCTCTGCCAGTAAACTGACGCTGCCCCCTGTGGTCCAAGCGCAGGAGAGGCCGCGCGAGGCGCCCGCGCCAGTGCTCCGCTCCCTGAGTGAGGCCCCTCTGATGAGGCCCGTGACCCCGCAGACGAAAGCGGATCTTTATCAGGGCATCTCCAGCGAAGGCAAAGGACGACATCTGTACCTGAGGAAACGAGCCCAAAAAGGCCCTGAAGAAAAGTTCGATTATCCCATTCTCTCGTCCTGGGATTATGGATGGAGACTGGGTGAGCAAAGAGGAAACTTTAATGTTTACTATAGTGTTGAGGATATAATTACTATTACATTACTACAATTTAAAATAACTATTTTCAATGTGAAAATGTAGTAAAGTGTAATTTATTCCTGATTTATTCCTTTCTAATCATTTAACCCAACCACTGGGTTAAAACAACCCATTTACTAGGTTAAAACAACCCAATCGCTGGGTTAGTCCATTTTCAACCCAACTTGGGTTCTTTTAACCCAGTGAATGGGTTGTTTTAAGCAAACATTTAACCCAACCGCTGGGTTAGTCCATTTTCAACCCAACTTGGGTTGTTTTGACCCAGTAAATTGGTTGTTAAAAGCAAACATTTAACCCAACCGCTGGGTTAGTCCATTTTCAACCCAACTTGGGTTGTTTTAACCCAGTGAATGGGTTGTTTTAAGCAAACATTTAACCCAACCGCTGGGTTAAAACAACCCATTTACTAGGTTAAAACAACCCAATCGCTGGGTTAGTCCATTTTCAACCCAACTTGGGTTGTTTTAACACAGTAAATGGGTTATTAAAAGCAAACATTTAACCCAACCGATGGGTTAAAACAACCCATTTACTAGGTTAAAACAACCCAATCTCTGGGTTAGTCCATTTTCAACCCAACTTGGGTTGTTTTAACCCAGTGAATGAGTTGTTTTAAGCAAACATTTAACCCAACCGCTGGGTTAAAACAACCCATTTACTAGGTTAAAACAACCCAATCGCTGGGTTAGTTCATTTTCAACCCAACTTGGGTTGTTTTAACCCAGTAAATGGGTTATTAAAAGCAAACATTTAACCCAACCGATGGGTTAAAACAACCCAACCGATGGGTTAAAACAACCCAATCGCTGGGTTAGTCCATTTTCAACCCAACTTGGGTTGTTTTTAAACCCAGCATTTTTTAGAGTGTAGTGTATATAAAAACAAACATTGTTTGTAGTATTAGTAAAATGGTTCATGCTAAACATGTATCATTGAATATTAGCTGAATAACATAGCTACATGACATTATGAAAATCTTCCTCCAAGCACTAAACTGACGTTGTTTCCTCAGGCGACTGTGAGATTGACTGCAGGACTCCAGCCAGCGGGAGATCTGGGATTGTACGCAACACTTTCTACGCCAGGAATGGCATTTTCAATATTCCCACAGCCACCGATCAGCTCGGATGAAAGATACGCGCCTCACTGAACACCTTAAATCTGATCATTTTCTGAAGGAAATCTTTTATTTACTGTAAATTAAATAAAACAAAATTTGAAATCGTTTGATAGAACATTTATTGTAGAAGAAGGCTGTTTTAGAACATGCAGATGTCAATAAAGCACTTGTACAGTTAATTTATGGAGAAATGTTGATGGGGTAACAGTCTTGCAAACTAACTCTAGTGTCTCATAGCAACCGGTAAACCAACACTGCTGACCGCTGGTTCATAATTAACAAGCACTGGAGGCTTTCAGGCAAGCATTTCTGAGGAAAGCACTGAGCACTCGCTTTCTCTGATTCTAACCGCTTCGTTTGATAATCTGTTCTTCTGCAGTGTGAATGAGTGTTATCCTCTCCTCTGCGCCGGACCGACAGTGATGCGGAGCGATGATGACCACTCACTGCCAGAGCCTGAGAACAGAGGCAGACGGCCGTTAGCGCTTCTTCTGCTCGGGCTCATTTCACTCTAGTGAACATTTCTCAGGGTGGGTTTATTTTTGAAAGTCAATTTGTTTATGGACATTTATCGAACATTTCCACTATTATTGCCAAGGATTAAAAGATACAGACACGTCAACCCTTTAGCACGGGGCATGTTGTCACAATATATGAACTTCATTAAATAATATTAATGAAATGGCATTAAACTAATCCATCCAGATATGATATTGTCCCCGGAGGGAAATTTGTCTTTGTCCAAGAAAAATTTCCCAAAGTCTATCCTATCCCAAGTTCAGTTTTATTCATTTTATTAATAGTAAAATTAATACAAAATAATTCATACTAAATTAACATTAATAGTAAAACAATAGGTTGTGAACATACAAAGGCTGTTTAGCTGAGCCATCAACAAACCCTGGAAATTGATAAAAGAACACGTATTATATAGGCACTTATTATTTAAAGGTATTAGATGATTACTTAATTGCACTTTATTTTCAATAAAACATTTGCAATGCGTTGGTAAAAGGTGTTTTTATGCATGTTTGGCCTGAGGTTTCGCTGCATTTACCCTGCTCTGACCAGCAGGGGTCGCCAGCGTGGGGCGTTTCAAACGCTTCGAAACACTGAATCATTTGGCAAAGCAATTTGAAGCTTTGAAAAACGTATTTTTTCCCCATCATTAGATATAAAAGAGTTTGTGTGTGTGTGTGAGAGAGTGGCAGAGGTTAGTTGAGAGTGTGTGTGTGTGTGTCAGAGGTTAGTTGTGTGTGTGTGTATGAGTGTCAGAGGTTAGTTGTGTGCATGTGTGCGTATGTGTGTGTGTAGCAGGGGTTAGTTGAGTGTGTGTGTGTGTGTGTGTGTGTGTGTGTGTGTGTGTGTGTGTGTGTGTGTGTGTGTGTGCGTGTGTGTGTGTGTAGCAGGGGTTAGTTGAGTGTGTGTGTGTGTGTGTGTGTGTGTGTGTGTCAGAGGTTAGTTGTGTGCGTGTGTACGTATGTGTGTGTGTAGCAGGGGTTAGTTGTGTGCGTATGTGTGTGAGTGTCAGAGGTTAGTTGTGTGTGTGTGAGAGTGTCAGAGGTTAGTTGTGTGTGTGTGAGAGTGTCAGAGGTTAGTTGTGTGTGTGTGTGTGTGTGTCAGAGGTTAGTTGTGTGTGTGCGTGTGTGTGTGTGTAGCAGGGTTAGTTGTGCGTGCGTGTGTGTGTGTGTGTGTGTGTCAGAGGTTAGTTGTGTGTGTTGTGTGCATGCAGAGGTTAGTTGTGTGCATGCTTGCGTGCGTGT
>CM031953.1:26039872-26052372 GCA_018749465.1 Paracanthobrama guichenoti
CATATATTATATATTATGTAAACAAAAACTGTATTTTGGATGTGATTAATCAATTTGATGTATGTAATTATATAAAAATGCATTGTATACAACATTACATCAGCCATGAAGAAACCCTTTTGTTTTTTTTTGTTTTTTACCATGGCTTTGTACATTTATACATCTATAAAGGCCAGAGGTCATTTACTTTAACCCTGATGTTATTATTATAATTTGTAATTATTATTAACTTTACATAATGGATTCTGCTGTACATTTCCACACTTCACACTCTTGATTTATCAGCACATCTGGGCATGAAGCCATTTCTGTTTTTTCTCTGTCCTTGCTTAAAATATCTTGCAGTTATGGTTAGATAATCTAATCTGTTATACTTATTAGAAGCCATCTGACATGAGGTCAGGTCAAACACTGTCTTCTGTGACTTGTCAGTGTTGTGTTGTTTAACAGGATGGATTTGGATGTGGTGAACATGTTCATCATTGCCGGCGGGACGCTGGCGATCCCCATCCTGGCGTTTGTAGCCTCTTTCCTGCTCTGGCCTGCAGCTCTCATTAAAGTTTATCACTGGTAAGTGCTGGAGAGATACTTGCGTTTAATTTCACGATGTCCTCAGAGTTCATTAGAGCTCATTCGAAGAAGGACATGTGCAAATGACCTGGATTTCTCAGTACAGACATCTCGGGGAGTAATTTGAGCATTTTAACACGTTTTTTTTACAGTGTTTCCGTTAAACGAGAAAAAAAATCACACTGTTTATTTTAAAAGCCTTATCAGTACAATCAGTTACAGTAACACAAACCACAGGTCCAATCCACTGAAGCTGAAGCATGTCATTTCTGTGCCATTAGCAGCACCAAACACACAAAATATTATAAATGTGTGTGTGTGTGTGTGTGTGTATATATATATATATAAGAAAATTATGCTTCCAGGGCATTGCACTGCAAAAAATGTTTTCTTACTTTTTGTCTGATCCATTACAAATATCCAAACATTCTTAAATCAAGATGCATTTACTTAAGAGCACAAAAAGTCTATTAAAATATTATATATTAATATATTATCATATATAAAAATATTATTAAAGTGATCAAAATTATGCTTAAAACAAGGACAAATATCTGTCAATGGGGTGAGAAAAATAAGCTTGTTTTTCTGACCCCATGGACAGATTTGTTTTTCTTGTTTGAAGCATAAACTTGCTTTTGCGGTGACCGGGAGGGAACATTTAGTTTTTTTGTGGCCACGAGATATTAATTTGTGAGAATGATAATAAGCTGTAGCCATGGCCGTATTTCTCATGGCCTACTGGTTTGTTTAAGTCTTGTTTTGAGTATCTGTGCCCAGCAGCGCTTGACATAATCAACGAGTTCTAGAATGAGTTGTAGCTTTACAGTTACATAATCATCTATCTGTTAATAATCTTTTTGAGCAACTTCAATCTGGTTTTCGTAAAATTTCATAGCACTGAAACGGCCCTGGTTAAACTCATAAATGATTTGGCCTCTGATGCTGGATCTCCCTCTTTTCTTATTTTCTTGGACATTAGTGCTGCTTTCGACACCATAGATTATGCTCTTTTACTTCAGCGATTAGCATTAAGCTTTGTATCAGTAGAAACCTGGGAGTATATACGAATGACCATGCTCCCCCCATATCCCCCTGAGACGAGAGATTTACGTAGTTTATGTCTGGAAAAAACATACATTTGAGTCTAGAGACAGCCAGTAGTAGGAGCTAGTTCCGCATGTTATCAGCCCGCCCACAGGGGGTGGGATCTCACTCACAGAATGTAAATGCACACGGCCGCTCTGGCATCCATAATGGAGCGGTCTGAGCAAAGCGAGTGTTCTCAATGAAAGTTAAGCTTCCATAGGCATGAACTGAAAACGCGCCATACTGGACACGCACCGTGAATGTCAGAGCGGCCGTGAATGAATGCCAGGTGGCCGTGCTCATTTTAGTTTCAGTTTTGAATTCGCTCCAATTGCTTGAATTGTGGGTTCATTAGCCTATTATTCTTAATGGAAAACACAACAACAAAACAGTACAATGACAAACTCACTTAAATAGGCGCTTTTACATTTCGCTTTTTTTACATCTCGTCTGTCAGCTGTTTGCTCTCGTGATGAATGAGATCTGACTCCTGCTGCTGGTGTGCACGGCGACTCTCGTTTCGGCTCACACTGTGTTGAGCAGACACGTTCAGTTTTTAATTGTAGTGTCTGTTCTGGGGCGGTGCCGTGGTGGGCAAGTGATGTAACCGGTAGGCGTGGCTTGGGTGTGGCTTCGTAGGGCAGCGAAGCAAGTGCATTCTGGGAGTTGTTGTCTTTCATCCATATGAGTCAAAAATAAATTTTCTGGCTTTTCTCAGTCTAGAAGGCACCAAATTCAAAAATAATTTCACATTTCTACTACATAAATGACCCAGTTTAAATACACATTCATCCTCCCAGCGCTGAAGTACCCCTTTAATCAGCCTGAAACAGCTTTTGGTATTTCTAGTGCCGTCTTAAACTGGTTCAGATCTTATTTGACTGGTCGTAGACAGTTTGTAGCTTTAGGACAATATAGGTCTGAAATTGGGTCAGTTTCTACTGGCATACTTTAGCAATTTTAGGTCCTTTTTAGTCTTTATTTATTCCCTCTTGGTTAACTCTTACGTTGTTTCTTTGCTCGCTAAATGCATCTCGAGATGAAATCATGGATGGCTAAAAATTGTCTGTTTAAATGGTGGCAAGACTGAAGTCGTGCTTATTGGTTCTCCTCATCAGCTCACTAGGGCTGATCAAAGTCCTCTTGTCATTGATGGTTCTGCATTTGAGTTTCAGAGGAAATAAAAGGGATAGTTCACCCAAAACTGAAAATTAGCCCATGATTTACTGATTTGATTTGAATGTTTGATGTCTTTACATCGCGTGGCCATGACATATTATCACGTTACCAGAAGTTTATATGCCGTGGCCATGACAAAACTAAGTGAACTAACCATGTCCCCTCCCGGGTACTGTAATAATCTTAATATCTTAAGTCATTTTGCTTCTCAAGTAAATGTATCCTGATTTAAGTTGAAGAAAAAAAAACACAAAGACAATAATTAATTATATTTTTACAGTGTGGATGTTTTCTGGCATGATCTAAAGGCTGATTCAGACTTGTATTATTTAGCACGTCTCTTATCTGCTGACAGTGATAAAGCTGGTTCGTTTAACAGCCTCTTCTTTTTCTTTTGCCACTAAACTGTGTGAAGGGTTAGTCGTCACACATGATAATGCATAACTACAAGGTGCCAATGATTCAAATAGCTTTAGCTTTGCATAATGCATGATGTTTCTGTGCATTCAGGAAGCTGAGTGTGTGTGCATGCATTAGCTGGTGCATTTGTTGCTGATGCCAGTTAAATCTTACGCAAGCTGCACAGTAGACTTTGCTTCTCGTAATATCTGGGAGGCACACTTTGCTCTAAATGACACGGTCATCAAAACCGTTGAACAGACTGACTGCTTCCTTCACTGTCACTTCTGGATTGCTTAAGAACAGTGTTCTCTGACTCAAAGCATCAAATATAGGTGTTTAACCCATGTCTTGGTACAAAGTCTTGTTAATTTATTATGTGATCAGACTAAATCGGTAGATGGTAGCCATACGTCGGGTGAGATATTGTGACTTGGGCAAGTAAGCAACACCATTGCAACCATTTTTGCATCATGGTGGTGAATTATGCACAGGCAAACTTGACTTGCATTTGCTTCAGAAAATGTAAAAATAACATGCATGATCTGTAAGCATTTTAAACTTTTAGTACCATTGTACACTCACCTAAAGGATTATTAGGAACACCTGTTCAATTTCTCATTAATGCAATTATCTAATCAACCAATCACATGGCAGTTGCTTCAATGCATTTAGGGGTGTGGTCCTGGTCAAGACAATCTCCTGAACTCCAAACAGAATGTCAGAATGGGAAAGAAAGGTGATTTAAGCAATTTTGAGCGTGGCATGGTTGTTGGTGCCAGACGGGCCGGTCTGAGTATTTCACAATCTGCTCAGTTACTGGGATTTTCGCGCACAACCATTTCTAGGGTTTACAAAGAATGGTGTGAAAAGGGAAAAACATCCAGTATGCGGCAGTCCTGTGGGAGAAAATGCCTTGTTGATGCTAGAGGTCAGAGGAGAATGGGCCGACTGATTCAAGCTGATAGAAGAACAACTTTGACTGAAATAACCACTCGTTACAACCGAGGTATGCAGCAAAGCATTTGTGAAGCCACAACACGCACAACCTTGAGGCGGATGGGCTACAACAGCAGAAGACCCCACCGGGTACCACTCATCTCTACTACAAATAGGAAAAAGAGGCTACAATTTGCACGAGCTCACCAAAATTGGACAGTTGAAGACTGGAAAAATGTTGCCTGGTGTGATGAGTCTCTGATTTCTGTTGAGATTTGGTGTAAACAGAATGAGAACATGGATCCATCATGCCTTGTTACCACTGTGCAGGCTGGTGGTGGTGGTGTAATGGTGTGGGGGATGTTTTCTTGGCACACTTTAAGCCCCTTAGTGCCAATTGGGCATCGTTTAAATGCCACGGCCTACCTGAACATTGTTTCTGACCATGTCCATCCCTTTATGACCACCATGTACCCATTCTCTGATGGCTACCTCCAGCAGGATAATGCACCATGTCACAAAGCTCGAATCATTTCAAATTGGTTTCTTGAACATGACAATGAGTTCACTGTACTAAAATGGCCCCCACAGTCACCAGATCTCAACCCAATAGAGCATCTTTGGGATGTGGTGGAACGGGAGCTTCATGCCCTGGATGTGCATCCCACAAATCTCCATCAACTGCAAGATGCTATCCTATCAATATGGGCCAACATTTCTAAAGAATGCTTTCAGCACCTTGTTGAATCAATGCCACGTAGAATTAAGGCAGTTCTGAAGGCGAAAGGGGGTCAAACACAGTATTAGTATGGTGTTCCTAATAATCCTTTAGGTGAGTTTATATATCAAATTACCATCTATTTTACCTGCAGAACAAGGACAAACTTCTCTACAGAGCGCTAGTCATTCTCTGCTCTCTCAGGCGATGGAATTTTTGTTCTGTGTCAGCCACCGTAGCTTCTCTATGTGCTTCGAAAGGGAGGGGTGAGCGGTGGGTGATTGTAATTCGCAACCTCACCAGTAGATGCTGCTAAAATTTACACAGTGCGCCGTTAATTCAAGTCTTTTTGGTGATTTGTTCTACAGGTATTGGCGCAGAAGGCTGGGGATGCAGGTGAATTATGCAGAATATGAAGGATATCGCTTCTGTTTCTCTCACAGAGGGAATCCAGGCTCACGTCCGTCCGTCCTCATGTTACACGGATTCTCTGCACACAAGGACATGTGGCTCGGTGTGGTCAAGGCAAGAAACCGCAACAGTTCACAATTCAAACATGTTATTTTTGGTGTTTTTAAAGGGAAAAAAAATCGTATAAAATGCTTAAAAATAATGATCAACAAATCACATGATCTGTCATTAATTCCTCGCCCTAATGTCGTTCCAAATCCGTAAGACATTCGTTCATCTTCTGAACACAAATAAAGATGTTTTTGATGAAATCCGAGAGCTCTTTGACCCCTCCATAGACTGCAACACAATGACCACTTTCAAGGCCCAGAAAGGCAGTGAAGATATCGTTAAAATAGTCCGTGTGATTCCAGTGGTTCAACCTTAATGTTATGAGGCAACAAAAATACTTTGTGCGCAAAAACAAACAAAATAACGACTTTATTCGATGTATTTCTTCTCGTCTGTGTCAGTCTCGTACATGTAGTAAATACAGTGCAGCACTTCCTAGTTACGTCAGAGCTATGCCAGAACGCCGGCTTACCATTGGCTGATGCTGTTCACGTGACCAGAACGATGCATGTGTGTGTGACGCTGACGCAGGGGCTGGTTGATGTAAACTGGGTAGACTGACACAGATGAGAAGATTTGTTTAGTTTAGTTTTTTTGAACCACTGGGGACACATGGACTATTTTAACGATGTCTTTACTGCCTTTCTGGGCCTTGAAAGTATTATTTAAACAGCTATCAATGGAGGGGTCAGAGAGCTCTCGGATTTCATCAAAAACATCTTCATTTGTGTTCAGAAGATGAACGAAGGTCTTACGGGTTTGGAACGACTTGAGGGTGAGGAATTAATGACAGAAATTTCATTTTTGGGTCAACTATCCCTTTTATATATGGATCAGATCATAAATTAAAAGGATAAATGTTCTTTGCTTTTGTAGTTTCTCCCTAGAAATGTGCACTTGGTGTGTGTTGACATGCCGGGACATGAAGGTACGACACGCACCAGTGCTGAGGATTATTCCATAGAGGGCCAAGTCAAACGGATACATCAGGTGGGACACTAACTTAAAAATAAATAAATAAATAAATAAATTATGGGTGTAGTAAGAATATTTTTTTTTTCCAATTTAATATTAAAATTGTAATTAAATGTATTACTTTTTAATATAACAATTCAATTGAACAAAACACACACACACACACACACACACACACAAATATATATTTATCCCCATGATGTATTTCAGAAGTATCAAGTTATTATAATAATAATAATTTATGTTAAATTATTCGTTTTTTTATTCATACAAAGTGGATAAATATAAGTCCCTGTTCCTAAAATGTGTCACTTTAGTTGATGTAATTTAACTTGAATTCCCAGCCACTGACCCAGTTTTTCTGTTTGGCTGAGCATCACACAGTATGTAGACTACTACATTTCTCTTAATGACACAGTGGATTTATTAGGCTTACATGTTGAGATTTCTCTGAAGTATCTTGAGATCATTGAAAAGCCCTTGTGTCTTCATTTTCTCTATTCTTCTCCCAGAGTTAATCAGCTTTCCTTCAACAACACGGGCTTGTGCCCAAAATAGATGCCCTTCTTCAAACCCGGGGCACTGTGTTTCCCAGCCTGAAATATACGGCCCGTACATGATTGATTTTGGCTCATTTAAGGTTGTCTATCATTTTAAAGCAACTTACTGATTTGCACAGATGAGCAGTCTTGAGCTGATTACATCAAAAGAGGCATTTTCTGGATGCTGAGTGTTTTGTTTCTAGATGAAGGGTGAACCTCCTTGTTTAGATGAATGCAGATTAAAAATAACTTGTTTTTATCTCTGGAGCACATTTGATGAGTTTCTGAATACTGTGGCATCACCCTTATGCAGCTAGGATACACAAAATCAGGCATAACATTATGACCACTAACAGGTGAATAACACCGATGATCTCTTCATCACGGCTCCTGTTAGTGGGTGGGATATATTAGGCAGCAAGTGAACATTTTCACCTCAAAGCTGATGTGTTAGAAGCAGGAAAAATGGGCAAGCGTAAGGATTTGAGCGAGTTTGACAAGGGCCAAATTGCGATGGCTAGACGACTGGGTCAGAGCATCTCCAAAACTGCCGCTCTTGTGGGGTGTTCCCGGTCTGCAGTGGTCAGGATCTATCAAAAGTGCTCCAAGGAAGGAACAGTGGTGAACCGGCCACAGGGTCATGGGCGGCCAAGGCTCATTGATGCACGTGGGGAACGAAGGCTGGTGCATCGCATCACAGTTTGTTGTGTATGGGGCGGCAAAGCCGCAGACCAGTCAGGGTGCCCATGCTGACCCCTGTTCACCATGATCCATGGAGACCCCACCTCACAACTTACAGGACTTAAAGGATCTGCTGCTAACAGTGTCTAGTGGAGTCCATGCCTCGACGGGTCAGGGCTGTTTTGGCAACAAAAGGGGGACCAACACAATATTAGGTCATAATGTTATGCCTGATCAGTGTATATCCCAGCTACAAGGAAATGTTCTCAGAACATTCTGGCAAGGTTCTCTCAGTTATGAGCAAACGTTCCTCTAGGAACGTTAATAGAATGTTCGTTCAGTTATCTAACTTTTTTTTTTTTTATGTACTTCTTGTTTTTAGAATGTTTAGAGAACATTCAAAAGTAGCGTTCCCATAATGTTTGCAAAATGATAAAATGTAATGTTTCGTATTACCAAGAAAAAACATTTCTACAGCATTTCTTTAATAACAGGTGGTTGTATTTTCTCCTGTTTTCCTCTTCATGTAGTTTGTGAAGAGCATCGGTTTGAGCAAAAAGCCTTTCCATTTGATCGGCACGTCGATGGGTGGAAACGTAGCAGGAGTTTATGCTGCCCGTCACCCGTCTGATCTCTGCGGCGTCACTCTCATCTGTCCAGCAGGTGTGTGTGTATGTGTGTGTGTGTGTGTGTGTGTGTGTGTGTGTGTGTGTGTGTGTGTGTGTGTGTGTGTGTGTGTGTACCTCTTCAAAATCGCAATCATCCTGATGGTCAGAGTCAGTAATAGTTCATCAAGGGACATTTCAACATTTGGACCAAACGGCCCATTCTTAGTTTTGTTTTTATCCTTTAATTTCAAAAAGTCACTTCTGAACTTTCAAGAAATCTTATTTTGCAACGCCAGGCCCAAAATACCATATTAATATCCTATGACATGAACTTTGTGCCAAAAAACAAATGCCGAAGAGGCCAAAATACAGTGTGTAAACTATAAAATACTGATAAAGACTGTAAGAAGAGGTTACTTCAGTTTGATATTTCTTATAACACAACTCCCTCAAATATGATGGCTCAAAAACGTTTTTTAGAAAAAGTTTTATATAAGTCAGTGTGTGAACAGAATGTGAGGAAATTCTGCATTTTTCTCTAAAAAATGCATTAAACAATTTAGAAGAATATAGATAACATGGTTTACATGACATTACAAAACTATTTATACTCACCTAAAGGATTATTAGGAACCCCATACTAATACTGTGTTTGACCCCCTTTCGCCTTCAGAACTGCCTTAATTCTACGTGGCATTGATTCAACAAGGTGCTGAAAGCATTCTTTAGAAATGTTGGCCCATATTGATAGGATAGCATCTTGCAGTTGATGGAGATTTGTGGGATGCACATCCAGGGCACGAAGCTCCCGTTCCACCACATCCCAAAGATGCTCTATTGGGTTGAGATCTGGTGACTGTGGGGGCCATTTTAGTACAGTGAACTCATTGTCATGTTCAAGAAACCAATTTGAAATGATTCGAGCTTTGTGACATGGTGCATTATCCTGCTGGAGGTAGCCATCAGAGAATGGGTACATGGTGGTCATAAAGGGATGGACATGGTCAGAAACAATGCTCAGGTAGGCCGTGGCATTTAAACGATGCCCAATTGGCACTAAGGGGCCTAAAGTGTGCCAAGAAAACATCCCCCACACCATTACACCACCACCAGCAGCCTGCACAGTGGTAACAAGGCATGACGGATCCATGTTCTCATTCTGTTTACGCCAAATTCTGACTCTACCATCTGAATGTCTCAACAGAAATCGAGACTCATCAGACCAGGCAACATTTTTCCAGTCTTCAACTGTCCAATTTTGGTGAGCTTGTGCAAATTGTAGCCTCTTTTTCCTATTTGTAGTGGAGATGAGTGGTACCCGGTGGGGTCTTCTGCTGTTGTAGCCCATCCGCCTCAAGGTTGTGCGTGTTGTGGCTTCACAAATGCTTTGCTGCATACCTCGGTTGTAACGAGTGATTATTTCAGTCAAAGTTGCTCTTCTATCAGCTTGAATCAGTCGGCCCATTCTCCTCTGACCTCTAGCACCAACAAGGCATTTTCTCCCACAGGACTGCCGCATACTGGATGTTTTTCCCTTTTCATACCATTCTTTGTAAACCCTAGAAATGGTTGTGCGTGAAAATCCCAGTAACTGAGCAGATTGTGAAATACTCAGACCGGCCCGTCTGGCACCAACAACCATGCCACGCTCAAAATTGCTTAAATCACCTTTCTTTCCCATTCTGACATTCAGTTTGGAGTTCAGGAGATTGTCTTGACCAGGACCACACCCCTAAATGCATTGAAGCAACTGCCATGTGATTGGTTGATTAGATAATTGCATTAATGAGAAATTGAACAGGTGTTCCTAATAATCCTTTAGGTGAGTGTATATATTGCTGGAATTATGCTTTGAAATATTTCTGTTTTATTCTATGTAACACATTAACCCCTGGTTTCACAGATGAGGCTTGTGTGTAACTCAGGCCCTGTGTGCTCTAGCACCCTGCGGACAGTTTTGGCTGTTTCCACTAGATGGCAGCAAATACTGGAAGGAAGAGTTTTGTCTGTACCATGTTGTATACAAGATTTATTCAAATGGATCTGAAGGGAGGAATATTACCTTTTTTATGTCATTTCCACCAACCCAAATCTAAAGTTTCCCCATAACCATATACAGTGGTATAAATATTAAGTATATACTTAATGATGTCATTCCGGACCCTGATCAGAAGTTTGGGAGGTTAAATGTCCTAATTGAACTAAGGCCTAATCCTGGTTTTATTTAAGCCCGGTCTGTGAAACCAGGTCTTAATGTGATGGTTCCGACATGCAAATTAGCTAAAAATAGCTATACAATTAAATAATGTAATTTAACTTTGTTTTAAGTCATCAAAATTATTTATATAGTGTTTTTCAGAATGCACATTGTTTCAAAGCTGCTTTTTTTATATCTTAACATCAGAACTGGGCCATAATATAGTTTACATTTTGTGACGATAGAAGCAATCAAGCAGTTGAGATTTGCTATATAGTATATGTTTCCCTACGTGAATGTACTGTATGTATGCAAATACTTATATATCCAACTTCACATAAATTGCTGGGCGATAATATAATTACATTTTGCCACAAAATTAAAAATCAGGCAGTTGTGATTTGCTGTATAGTATGTATCGCATTACCTGAGTGTACTGTATGTATGTGGATAAAGTTTATATATATATATATATATATATATATATATATATATATATTATACCACATATAGAGCTGTGTGATAATACAATTACATGTAGTGACAATGTAATCAATCAAAATATATAAACAATTGCTTTACGTGAGTATACAGTATACATGTACGCACACTAAACAGAGTTAAATCTATGATATATTCTGTGTTTTTTTTTTTATTTAAAACTACTAAATAAAAAACTAAAAAAACTACTGATATAAAGACAAACAAAATAAGCATCTTCATCATCGGGAAAGAAATAAATGCTCTCATTACAGTCTCCCAGGAACAAATACACACCTCTGCTGTAGAAATGCACAACAATCCCTAAATGAGATTCCCGTTTGTCTTGGATTCGCAGGTCTTCAGTATCCCACTGATAGTATGTTTGTTCAGCGTTTGAGGGAACTGGAGAAAAGTCAGGACAGTGACGGGATCCCGCTGATCCCCTCCACGCCAGAGGAGATGGAGGAGATGCTCAGACTGTGTTCCTACGTGCGCTTTAAGATTCCTAAACAGGTATGTTCATGTACATTGAGTCTGTGTCCGAGAGTTTGAACGCTGAATCAGTTGCTAATGACTGTTTTCATAGATTCTTCAAGGTCTGGTTGACGTTCGGATTCCAAACAATGATTTCTACCGAGAGTGTGAGTATCGCTAGTGTTGTTTTCACTTACTCTCTGTAGCTTGTCAGCAATATTACAGTATTTTCCAACTGCTTACACACAAAATCCTTCCACAATTTCTGAAACCTGACACTCAAACACCAGAACCACACACCACATCTGCAAAACCATACACTAATTCTCGGCCTCCGAAATTTCATTAAACACTTTTTGGAAAACACAAACACACAATTGTAAGGAGCGGTTTTACTGCTAAGACAAAAGCTGAGAATCCAACGCCCTGACCAAAACCCTCTCCCCCTCTCTACCTCCCTTCCCCCCTTCCCCCTGATTCAAGTCCCAGAATGCAGATATACTACATATGATTTATCTTGTGAATCTATTGTTTTATCCCTTTCATGTCTGGTGTCTTTTTAAAGGTCACAGTGCGATTGGTAAAATGGTCTCAACATCACTGCAGTCACTGGTAGGGTTAGAAAGGTTGAAACATATGAGAATTGTGTTCTCCTTTTTTGAGTGGTCTCTCCAAAGATATCTGATCTTCTCCCCCCAAACTAGGTGTTTGTGTTGCAAATATTTACAACCCTTTGTTCTGGTCTGGGTATTTAAGGAAGGGTGGCAGGGCTGCCAAGGGGGGAACATCCTGTAGACAGAACCCCCATGCAGTGTTGTGTCAGTGTCATAAGAGGCACTCACACACACTGTATGTATTGTGCCAGATATGACTCTTTGAAACTATTTTCATATTACTTAATTGTATTTTATATTCTTATGCTGAAAGTTGTGCACCATGGATTCATGTTTCATTATGATGTTTAAGTTCTGTCTGGCCAAAATAAACCTTTGTCTTGATTTACCTTGTATTATTCTGAAACCATTTCTTCTAGTATGGATCAATCGGAGTCCTTTATTTCCGTAATTCTTTTGCCAGAATAGATCAAACCGAGGAGCCCTGACTGAAGCATGGAGCGCAGCATA
>CM031953.1:26059872-26174872 GCA_018749465.1 Paracanthobrama guichenoti
GCCGTGAAAGCTGAGAGGGAGATGCTCCTTTGAGATGATTGTAGGTGTCATGTCTGGATCTCTGTGCTGTAGATCTCTCTGTGCAGAGCGAGTCTGATTTGCACCGGCTGCAGCTCCTCTATTTATACTCCCAAATCTCCATATGAATGTGTGAGGCTTGAGCTTCAAGGAGTTTCTCACAGTTTGGAGCCAATGGAAGAGCTGGAACAGACAATGAGGGATGTGGGCCGCCACATGCTCAACGCTCAATGAACGCGCAGCTGCTCTCTAACAGATCTTTATTCTGCTGGAGTCACAGACACACACGGATTCACACACTTCTGTATTCATCACATTAAATCACTCACACAAGAGAAGTGTGTCCTCACAGGAATGGGTGCAAAAGTTCGTGTAACTATTTTTTATCTTTAAATTGAAAAGATTAAAAATGTTGATAAACTTAATAAAAATATTTTGCACAGAAGTCATTTTGAAGTGAACGGGAATGACATGGGAAACGTTTGTGGATCAAAACCATTTTTAGAGTTTGAATCCTGGGGTTTTATTAGTGTTTGTGCGTCTCATTATCATGTGAATAGACACACTTCTATTGTTGTGTTTGTGGCTCAGTGTGGGAAACTCTGGAGAACAGAGTCACAGTTCTAGTGTCATCAGCATCATAAACCCCAACACAGCCTCAATATGTCACACACACACACACACACACACACACACACACACACACACACACACACACACACACACACACACACACACACACACACACACACACACACTTTCACACACATGCACGAGCTTTATCCTGCAGTTTCTTAAAGCATGTGAGATGTTCAGAGTCCACAAGATCAAAACCATCTCTATCTACTCTCTTGTACTTTCAAATCCAGTGTTTATGATGCACTAAAGAACTAAGATAGAAATTAAGGCGAAACCTAAATATAATTGTAGCTTAACTTTTTTAGCCTTTGAATTTTGTTTGAGTTTCTATAATATACACTTAAAGACAAGCTTAAACCGGTGCTGAAATATATATTATATTATATTATATATATTATATATTATTCGTTGCCTGTTTTATTGTTTTCAGAGCTCATTGACTGTAGAAGTTGAGCTGTAACTGCAGAACTCTTGATTTGAACATCTGTGGGAACCTGAAATGTCCTGCATCCCCACATTCATAAAGATGAATATAAGTGACCTTACTGGCAGATGGCAGTGAGGAGAACATCCCACCGATTCACTCATCACAGGATTGTTCAGAACTCAGAGGCTTCTGATTGGCTGAGAGGAGTGAGGTGCAGAGTATAAATGGAAGCTGAAGATGAGACGACATTTCACAGCGAAGACACTTCAGTCAAACTGAGCTTGAGCTTCAACACAGTCATGGCGACCTACATGGACGTGTCTTTCCAGAGCAGCATCAAGACTCAACATGTTCAACACGCAAGGTGAGATCTTCAGAAACTCATGGATGCATGAAGCATTATCTTCTGCTGTTTTATTCAGTGTTCATCCTGTAAATGCACATGAACTAAAGTGATGGCGTTGTTGTTTTCAGATGCGTTCTTACATGTTTGGAAAGAAAGTGTGGCAACAGTTTGGAGAAGCTCAGATCTGCTCTTGGAGAGTATCTTCAGAACGGCATCCACACCTCAGATCTTCTGGAGAGGGCCGTGTCCTTCATCACCCTCAAACGAGTTTTACTTTCCCATGACGGCTACTCCAAATATTCCCGTGACATCCTGCGTCTTTTCCCGGATCACACAGAGGATGTAGCAGCGTTGTGCTCTGAAGAATGAACATCACCTGGAAAACTCTTCACACAAACCGCTCTTAGAAGAAAGACTGAACATAAAACCTAAAAAACCTCTCTCACTATAATGCCTTAACTTTGTGTATATAACTTTATGTCTTAATGAGTTACATTTGGATTCATATTTCTTGCTCAAAAGAATATTTTTATATCTTTGTTTTTACAAATTATGTTTTTATGCATTATATGCATTATTTCTGGCAGTTACACTGCAATATCTTAATCTTTGTGTCTGTAAATGAATGCTGTTTTCATTTAAACTGCAAGAAGAGATTTTAACCCCAAACTCCTTTAATGGAGTAAATGTTGTTCTATATAAGTATTGTGATTCCACACGGATCTCAAGCCATACAAACGGACAACTGCGTCCAAAAGATAGAAAATAAAACTAGTTTCTTTTTTTTTTACAATTGACATTTCTGCCTCTTATTTGATGTGTGTTATGAAGGTGTCCTGCCCAATAACAGGTCAGGCTCTTACATATAAAATATGCCACGTTTCCGCTCTCAGTTAAAACACAGAAATGCATTCGATCATTTTACTCATGTATTAACTATCATAAGTGCATTTTAAGTCCGCGATTCCTCCATCTGGAGTTCATGTATCCCAGGATTACTTAAACCAGTAAGTACTTGGAAATGTTTTATGTTGCTTTATAAAACTGAAATTACGACTTAATATATTAGGGCTTTCAATAAATTCAAGTGCCCTATAGTAGGATAATCATTATTCATGTCCAGATTTTTTTAAATTCTTTAAAAACAATAATAATAATAATAATGTGCAACTTTTATGCATTAGTATGGAGTGACCTGGAGATGGAAAAAGTATGAAATGGAGGAAAAAATATATTTCAATGCTTTTGCATTCCCTGAGAATCTTTGTGTTCGCATGCCAAACTTTCCTGTTCTTTTGTGTTTCTCAGGGGAACGCAAAGAGAGAATGCAAAAGCAGTGACATTATTTTCCCCCCTCCTATCTCAAATTTATTTCTTCTTTAGAAATTCTTCACTGTGTCCCTGCAGAGGCTCCGTACATTTGTGTGGATGACACGTCTAATCTGCCTTTACCTGATATCAGATATTTCCTACTTCCCACTTCTGAAGTCGTGATTACAAGCTCATCGCATTCAGATTTTGACCTGAGGGCGTTCATGTCCAATTTTTAACTAGGAAACGTCTCGGTTACGTATGTAACCCTCGTTCCCTGAAGGAGGGAACGGAGACGCCATGTCGGAGTACCGACGAATAGGAATCTCGCTCGCGAGAGCCAATCTACTTCGAGTGTAACTAAAACGAGCCAATGCACATTGGCATGCAATGATTGCACCAGGTGCTCATGCCACGCTGTGCGGGTATAAATGAGACACAGGTGATTGCATCAAATTAGCCTTTTGCTGAGGAGCCGAGTAGGTAGGCAGGCACCCCAGCAGGGTACAGAGGACATGGCGGCGGGGCGTGGCGTCTCCGTTCCCTCCTTCAGGGAACGAGGGTTACATACGTAACCGAGGCGTTCCCATTCAGTCGGTCACTCTCGACGCCACGTCCGGAGTACCGGCGAATAGGAATCCCTACCAAAGTGCCATGGCCTCTGCCCCTTCCAGTGCCCAGTGTGAGCCACCTGAGCTCTCTTACCTGATGAGACGGGGCTCACACCAGGAAGTCCATCACTGCTGTTCCGCATGACCCTGTTCAGTGATTATTGGATGACACTGGGAAAGCGTGCCTAGAAAAGGGGCCGCTGCGGAGCCACATCGTACCCGGAGGAGTTATGTGGAGTACAAAGCTGAGCCATAGCCATAAGGGAGGAGGGGCTCAGTCCCGGTGACGGGAAGGCTCTCCCAAAGGGAAAGACACGGGCTTCCCGTAGGAGCGACCGTGGAAGAAATATGGGATCCCCCGCAGGGTCACTCATATAAGCCCAGCCCATTACCGGTTCTCAAGGATTCAGCGGCAAGGGCCTGATGCCCGGCGTTCCCGCGACGTCCGGCACCGAGGAGATGGAGGACTCACAGAGTTTGCTTCTGGAGAATAAGAGCGCCGGGCGCAGCAAGCCGACAAGAGCCGGGGCCTCTCAGTGCTTCTACCCGTTTGAGGTGAGAACACAGGAGGAGACCGGCTCTACACGTAGGCTATAGAATCTAGCGAGCGTGTTGGGTGTCGCCCAGCCCGCAGCTCTACAGATGTCTGACAGCGAGGCGCCACGTGCCAGCGCCCAGGAGGATGCAACACTTCTAGTAGAGTGTGCTCGCGCCCGAGCGGACAGGGCACACCTTGTGCTTGGTAAGCCAAGGTGATGGCATCCACTATCCAGTGGGCCATCCTCTGCTTGGAGACAGCCTTTCCCTTCTGCTGGCCTCCGTGACAGACAAAGAGCTGATCTGAGGTTCTGAAGCTTTGAGTTCTATCCACGTAGATCCGCAGAGCGCGGACGGGACAGAGCAAAGCTAGGGCTGGGTCTGCCTCCTCCGGGCAGCGCTTGCAGGTTCACCACCTGGTCCCTGAAGGGAGTGGTAGGAACCTTGGGCACATAGCCAGGCCGGGGCCTTAGTACCACGTGGGTATTACCCGGCCCGAACTCTCTAGGCACAATTCGTCGACCGAAAATGCCTGCAGGTCCCCTACCCTCTTGATGGAGGCCAATGCAGCCAACAGCAAAGTCTTCATAGACAGAATCTTTAGCTCTGCTGACTGCAAAGGCTCGAATGGGGCATTCTGGAGTGCTCGGAGCACCAGAGCAAGATCCCAAGAGGGTATGGAGGGGGTCGAGGAGGATTTAACCGTCTCGCCCCCCTAAGGAACCTGACGACCAGGTCGTGCTTCCCAACCGACTTACCTTCTACGTGGTCGTGATAGGCGGATATAGCAGCAACATAGACCTTGAGGGTGGAGGGTGACAGCCTACGCTCAACCCTTGTTGCAGGAAGGAAAGCACAGACACGATCGAACATCTTCGGGGTCCTCTCGGCGAGAAGAACACCACTCAACGAACAGGTTCCACTTGAGGCGTAAGCCTGTCTTGTAGACGGTGCACGTGCGAAGTGATGGTGTTAACTACCTCTTGGGGTAAGTCACCTAGAACCTCCGCGTCCCGTCCCGGGGCCAGACATGAAGCTTCCACAGGTCTGGACGCGGGTGCCACAGGGTGCCCGTCTCTGAGTCAGAAGGTCCTTCCTCAGAGGAATCGGCCAGGAGGGGCTGTCGCGAGGAGCATAAGTTCTGGGAACCAGGTCCGGTTGGGCCAGTGCGGCGCCACCAACAGGAGCTGCTCCTCGTCCTCCTGACCTTGCACAGTGTCTGTGCAAGTAGGCTCACTGGGGAAACGCATATTTGCGCAGCCCCTGGGGCCAGCTGTGCGCAAGGGCATCCGTGCGAGTGTACCCTCGGTCAGTGAATAGAACCACTGGCAGTGGGGCGTTTCTGGGGAAGCAAACAGGTCGACCTGTGCCACCCGAACTGTCTCCCGATCAGCTGAACCACCTGGGGTGGAGTCGCCACTCCCCTGGGAGCGCAGCTCGTGAGAGCTCGTCGGCCTGCGGTTGCGCACACCAGGGACATGAATGGCCTGAAGCGACCTCAGACACTTCTGACTCCAGAGGAGGAGATGGCGGGCGAGTTGCGACATGCGACGGGGCGCAGACCACCTTGTCGGTTGATATACGCAGCAACAGCCGCAGTGTTGTCCGTGTGGACCAGTACATCTTTGCCCGTAACCGCCCTTTGAGGCGGCTCAGAGCAAGATGTACTGCTAGCAACTCAAGGCAATTGATGTGCCAATGCAGGTGCGGGCCCGTCCAAACCCCTGACACTGCATGCCCGTTGTGCGTGGCTCCCCAGCCCATGGCGGAGGCATCCGTGAAAACCACAGTATGCCTGGACACCTGTTCCAGGGCACTCCAGCCCGAAGGGCGAAGGGTCTGACCACGGACTGAAGGACTGGCGACAGGCCGTGTGATGCTCACCGGTGAGTGCCGTGTTGCCACGCCCATCTCGGGACTCGGCCGTGTAGCCAATGCTGAAGCGGTCTCATATGAAGCAGGCCGGCGGCGTTACTGCGCGCGGCTGCCATATGCCCCAGGAGCCTCTGAAACCGTTTCAGTGGAACCGCCATCCTGCCCTGAAAGCGTGTTCAGGCAGTTCAGCATCGACTGGACATGCTCCTCTGTGAGGCGCCGCGCTGCCTGCTCGACCGAATCCAACTCCATACCGAGAAAAGAGATCCTCTGCCCGGGGCGAGTTTGCTCCTTTCCCAGTTGACCGAAGACCCAACTGGCTGAGGTGTCTGAGCACCAGGTCCCTGTGTTCGCACAACTGATCCCAGGACTGTGCTAGAAAGAGCCAGTCGCCGAGATAGTTGAGGATGCGAACGCCCGTTCTCTCATGGGCACGAGGGCCCCCTCCGTGACTTTCGTAAAAAGACATGGGGACAGGGCCAGCCCGAAGGGCAGGACTTTGTACTGATATGCTCAACCCTCGAGCATAAAGCGCAGAAATGGCCTGCGTCGAGGAAGGATCGAGACATGAAAGTACACGTCCTTCAGGTCGACCGCTGCAAACCAATCTTGGGGACGGATGCATTGAAAATGCGCTTCAGCGTGGCGTCTTGAGCGGTAGCTTGTGGAGGCTCCGATTCAGGACTCGCAGGTCCAAGATTGGCCGTAACCCACCGGCTTTCTTGGGTACAATGAAGTACGGGCTGTAGAGGCCGGTCTTCATATCGGCTGGAGGACCGGCTCTATCGCGTCCTTCGCCAGCAGGACAGCGATCTCCACACACAGGACATGGGCATCTGCAGCATTCACCGAAGTGAAGCGGATGCCCTGATCCTGGGGGCGCCAGGCGAACTGAATCGCCAGAGCCGAGCCTGATGGTCCGAATGAGCCAGCGAGACGGACCGAGGAGCACTAGCCAGGCTCCCAGGGACCGTACAAGCAGGACCATAGGGACCACCGGCGTACCCACCGTGGGGCAGCGAGGTGGAATGCAGATACCGGACTGGGGCGGCTGTCTCGTGGAGGCGGCCCGCAGCGAGGTGAGAGTGTGCCGTGCAACACTTACCTGATTCCACAGGTGGGCAGCAGGAACATGAGGGGTTGTCCACTGCTGCCCGCTGGCGAGAGGAGGATGAGTGTGGTCCGGCGTTTGACCGGCCACAACTCTCCGAGCCCCCTGCGGACCCGGAGATGGAAGGAACTGCTCTTGTTGAGAATTTGGGTACCGCTGGGGCTGAGCCCAGCGGCGGAACAGAGACAAAATGGAACACAAGATTCTCCTCCCGGCCCTCCACCGGGGGATGGAGCGGTGTGGTCACCATCTCCAGAAGAGCAGTCCTCCTCACCTCCGGGTCGCCCGTCTCGTGGCAGCCTGCCCTTGGCCTTGCCTCCCCTCTTGGCAGGCGTCTGGGCGGGGTAGGGCGGCCTGCTTGCGCCCGGCTCCACAACGCCGCTTGGGTGGAGGCTGCTGCTGCGGCGCGGGAGGCGGAGGCAGGCAGCGCAGGCGGCGCCCTCGGCGACGAGCAGGCTGAGCGCTGCGGCGCGCGGGTGGAGACAGCAGCTGACCGCCGAGGCAGAATGTGACTGACCGCCTCAGTCTGCTTCTGTGCGGCCAAGAACTGATGGGCGAAGTTCTGGGCCACGCGTCGCCGAAGAGGCCAGTCTGGGAGGCGGGGAGTTAAGGAACCTGACTTTGTCGGTCTCCCTCATGTCCGCCAGACACAGCCAGAGGTGGCGTCCTGGACCACCATAGTGGACATCGCGACGACCCACGGCCCGCGCCGTAACGCCGTCGCCGCATGAAGCGCGAGGTCGTTGCGGTTCTCAGTTCCTGGAGAACTGCGGGATCGTGACCACCCTCGTGCAAGGTCTTCAGAGCCGGGCCTGATGGACCTGCAACAACGCCGTGGCGTGTAAAGCGGAGCCTGCCTCTCCACAAGCCAGGTAGGCCTTCCCGATCAGATCGGATGAGTACCTACAGGCCCCGAGAGAAGACACAGGTTCCCCTGGAAGTGGAGTTAGGGCACAGTTGCATAGCAACGGCCCGTTCCACGGGAACCTGCGTGTATCCCTTTGCAGGTCCGCCATCGAGGGTGGTGAGGAGGAGGATCCACTAGGCGGTTTCGGGCAGTAAAGGTGCCGTCCACGACCTTGTGAGCTCCTCGTGCACCTCCGGGAAAAAAGGCACCGGGGTGGGGCGCTGAGAACCAGCACGGGCCACCCGAGAAAACCAATCATCCAGCCTTGAGGATTCGGGACACGGTGGAGGGTTCCACACGAGCCCGACTCTCTCGGCGGCCCGGGCAAGCATAGCCATCATCTCCAGATCAGTATCGGGCACAGTGGGTCTACCCGGAGGAGCCCCCTGCGCCGACACATCCTCTCCAGAGAGTTCTGACCCTCCCCTCCGATGCAGCGATGGACATCTGGTCCTCAGGGAGCCCCAAAGGATACGGATGGTGCACATCTCGTGGATGGCCCACCGCGTTCCAATGGCAGCTCTACTGGCTGCGGAGTGCGAGAGGGATGAGGGTTCCCCGGGGGTTGGTTCCCTTGGGGAAACACACTCACCGTAACCCTCAAATCAGCCGGCCTACTGCCTGAAGTAACTCTCTGAGGAGAGTTAGATCGCGGCAGAGGCACAGAGGCTCCGCCCCTTGCGAGAGACAGACGCGATCGCAACTCCGAGATGGTCATGTTCCGCGGTGAGAACATGATTCATCCACCAGCGCTGCCTCAGCGTGCTGAACGCCCAAACACGAGATACAGCGCTGATGACCATCCCTCGGTGACAGGAAACCACCGCATCCAGAAACACACAGATAGAATGTCATCTTGAAAAAGGCGCGCAAGCTCTATCTGTGTAAGCTCTTTCAGAAGGACGCTCTCCTTGGTGCTGAAGCACGCGCGGGGAGGGTCGTCGCGGCGACACAGTCAGGGGTAGTGCAGCCTGGCGTGCGCGCTCTCTCACCGAAGGCGCTCTCTTACCAGCCGTGGGAGCGGCTTTTTAGCGCTCTCCACCTAGCGCACCGAACCGGCTGTGAGAACAGCCTTTGTGATCGTTCTGTTCAAACAACAAAGAGAGATGATCGGAAAACCACACGACCGCTGCTGTGCCGTCACACCAACACCGAATGAAGAGATCGCTTCGAAAAGCGGCTTCCGTCTTCAGTCAGGACTGCGAAGTAAGGAGTGATATCTGTAGTAACCATCTACCACTCGGCGGCTCGAAGCAAAATGCTAATTTGATGCAATCACCTGTGTCTCATTTATACCGCACAGCGTGGCATGAGCACCTGGTGCAATCATTGCATGCCAATGTGCATTGGCTCGTTTTAGTTACACTCGAAGTAGATTGGCTCGCGGCGAGAATTCCTATTCGTCGGTACTCCGACGTGGCGTCGAGAGTGACCGACTGAATGGGAACTAATATTTACAATAATTCCGATAGTGGAGGCAGCACAACAGAGCCCCTAAAGGGAAATAAAATGGGAGGGAAATTACAACGAGGCAATACATCATCAATTCTACTACCAAAACGTGCCTTATTCTGATTCACTACGGTAAGCCTATTAATAAGTGTTTATATTTTAGACTTGAGGGGATGGTTTTCATAGGAAACGGCGTACATGCGTGTCTCATCATATCCGTAAATAGAGTAAAGTTGCTCTGGTGCCCTGATTACAATTCCTACAAAATCATGTTATGATAAATGCTGCTTCAACTACGTTATAATGACCATTTATGTCTGTAGTAATAGTTAGCTTATGTACTAGCATAGCATACAGATAAGCGATTAGCCTGATGCTGATAGCTTAGTTTACACACAGACATGTATATATATATATATATATATTATTAGTAGGCTATTATTATATATTAACAAATTATGGTTTAATATGCACTCATTTCTTTTCATACACATTATATAGTGAGCTATATGTATTTTAAATTAATATCATTCGTATATAGTAAGGGTAATCCTTAACTGACAATTTGGGAAAACCCGATTTGTCATGACTCTGAGTTTGTACATGGGGAATATTTGTGTGGAGGACATTTGTTATTTTGGCTTATTTTCGTTCAAGACGAAGAAGAAGAAGAAGAAGAAGAAGAAGAAGAAGAAGAAGAAGAAGAAGAAGAAGAGTCCACCATTTCAGATATAACGACATTAATAATCACAGAAGATGTCCGGTGTTCAGTTGATTGTTTTATTGCAGCAGAAATACATTCACTGAACTGCTTTAGTGTTTTAAAACTTCAGTTGCTTTCACAGAAAGACACAAATGATCACGTGATCAATTAAAACGACAAATGCCAATATGACAAAGTTTGCCATGAGAATATAAGCCTTCACAGAAGGAACAATGACGGCTGTATACAGTACAGGAGAAGATTCAGAGAGCGCTGAGAGCCAACACACACTTACAAACCCTTAAAACAGGGTGAATATGAATATGATCTAATATAGACCAAAGAGGAAAAGATCAAATATGAATCATAAAGTCTCTGTAAACTGGTCATCTCTGAGGGAGACAAATATGAGCCCAATTTGAGCCACTTCATATAAACAGCACAGAATTTATAACGCATCGCATTAATATCAAGAAATTATAACATTTCATATCATTTTCTGTGTAAATTGATCAGCTTTTAGGACAAAGCTTGAGTATGTTAAATCAAACTGATTATAAACAGTCTTTAGAAATAGTTTTCTGCACATCTCTTGAAGATTTATCTAATGTAAGTCAATGTTGTCTAATGTAGACGTCAGTATATGTTCCCATCAGAGAAAGAGATGAAATATAAATCATAAAGTCTCTCTATGAAGATCGTCTCAGAGGAAATTAAACATAACCCCAATTTGAGCCACTTCATATAAACAGCACATAATTAATAATGGAGCAAGATTCTTGTCATCACATTAATATCAAGAAATTATAACATTTCATATAACATGTGCTGTAAATCAACTCTTTATCAGCTTGTAGAGCAAAGCTTGAGTATGCTATCAGATTATGAAGAGCCTTTAAAATAATAAAGGAAGCGTTTCCTTCACATCTCATCAAGATGCATTTCATGTAGAAGTCAATGTTGTCTAATGTAGACGTCAGTATATGTTCCCATCAGGAACTCTTGACAGGAAGTCTTCATAGAAGATCGGATCATCAGAGCACTTTGCAGTGCAAATATCTCTTCCAAACTGGAACTCATGAAACACTTTTTCTCCAAAAGAGAAGCTGAAGCGCCTCCGTCCACTGAGTCTAGTGCAGACGTTCAGTATGTGCTGCTGTTGCTGTAAGGCTCTACCAAGGCCTCCAGATGGCGCTCTTGTTGACATTCATCTCTTTGCTGAAGGTGTTCTGGTCTGGGCCGCTCAGCCGAGGCAGGACACTTTCCCTCCTGTTCTGATCACATGATGTCTGCAGCTTCTGGAAGTGCTTCAGCAGTCTTCTCTGGCTCTGGGTCTTCATCTCATCTGTGGACAGGAAGTGCACGCTCTCACGCACACGCCTGGAGAAGCCTTGATTGACAGCATGTGAGCCGGAACGGTGGCGCTCCAGGAAGTTGAGCCTCATCTCCAGGATGTCTGCTTTCTCCAGCTGGGAATCAGGCTGCTGCTGCTGGAGGAGCTCTGGAGCCAGAAGACACTCGAGCTGCTCGATGCTGCTGTTGATACCATCTCTGCGCATCTTCTCCACTATTGGCTTTCTCAGCTGCTGCATCAGGACAGAAAAGCATCAGGAAAGTGGCCTTGGAATAAGCCAGTGATTGAGAAGAGCTGTGAAAGCTGAGAGGGAGATGCTCCTTTGAGATGATTGTAGGTGTCATGTCTGGATCTCTGTGCTGTAGATCTCTCTGTGCAGAGCGAGTCTGATTTGCACCGGCTGCAGCTCCTCTATTTATACTCCCAAATCTCCATATGAATGTGTGAGGCTTGAGCTTCAAGGAGTTTCTCACAGTTTGGAGCCAATGGAAGAGCTGGAACAGACAATGAGGGATGTGGGCCGCCACATGCTCAATGATCCTCTGTCAGTGTCTCAGGGGAGAATCTGGGAAAGTGCTGACCTGTAGAGAGCTCATGTTCACATCAGTGTCACTGAAGCTGCACACGCTCATCATTAGACACACCTGCATCATCTCAGTCCACATCACATCATTCCTGCACAGTTTAATATCAAACTAGAATATTATTATAACCAATTAGATCATCTGAAATCATACTTTATTTATGGAGTGCATTTAAAAAGAAATTGTACAGCAATTTGGTTCATCTTCTGTTAAGAATAAAGTTTAAACTTGAGAAAAACAGAAAGAGAAGAACAAGAATCATAGAATAATAAGAAAAACACTGAGTAATGAAATACAATGTGTGTGTGCATAAATGTCATGTCTTTCCACAGAAGTGCAGATATTTAGTGTTTATCTTCATCATTATCATCGATGCAGTGACGTCACACACTCATGATGAAGCAGATGTGTGTGTGTGTGTGTGTGTGTGTGTGTGTGTGTGTGTGTGTGTGTGCTGGTCAGTGTGAGTAGATCTCATGTGAGGTTCCCACACTGACTCTCTGTCTTCACATCAATGGAGCACAAAAGCATCCAGAGTCCTGAATGGAGCATTAGTGCCGCTGAAGACTCTGTTCTTCCTCACGTCACCAACCATCTGGAGAGAAACGAGTCAGTCGGTCATCACACACTTTATGATCGCAGATATCTCATGCAAATATAAAAAAAAAAAAATTGCATCAAATAAGATTTTAGTTGCATTAGTGAGAGATGTTTCTGTTTAGATGGCAAAAGTTTCTTAAGCACCTGATGCAAAAGCTCAGTCATTGTAAAAGTTGATGATGCGTAAAGGAAAATAAATAGTGATAGTGCTGATGACATCATGAGTGACATCATCAGACCATCTTGTCAAGCTCGTGCATGTGTGTGAATATCCATAAGTGTGTCGACTCCTGTGTGTGTGTGTGTGTGTGTGTGTGTGTGTGTGTGTGTGTGTGTGTGTGTGTGTGTGAGACATATTGAGGCTGTGTTGGGGTTTATGATGCTGATGACACTAGAACTGTGACTCTGTTCTCCAGAGTTTCCCACACTGAGCCACAAACACAACAATAGAAGTGTGTCTATTCACATGATAATGAGTCTTAATGCAGGACAGATTCCCTACAAGCTTTCTCACGCCTCTGATGCTCAGCACTTGTTGAAATAAACATGAATTAGAAGACAGCTTTTACAATCTGTTAATTCACTTGAACACACACACACACACACACACACACACACACACACACACACACACACACACACACACACACACACACACACACACACACACACACACACACACACACACACACACACACACACACACACACACACACACACACACACACAGAGATGTGATGAGAACAATTATCTAATCTTCATGAGATATCTATTTTCAAATCATAAGTATGAACATATTTATATCATTTGTGAGCAAAATAAACCCCAACACAGAGCGAACGCGACACTCACCAGAGATATATAAATATGGACAGGAAATATTGATTTAAAACAATATTCCATCAATATTAGTGAAGTCCCGGAGGTCATTTTCACTAGATATGACAGTTATAATGAAAATATCATGATTATGGGTTACATACGATAAGAAGACACATCCAAAATAACCAAATCATGTTAATATTCATATTAAACATTTCAACAGATATTTAAATCACTCAATTTATGGCATCCAAATATGGCAAAATATATGAATTAATATTTATGATAATAAATATTTTATTGAAATACACATGGATGTATTATATTATAGCATATTATGGAGTATTAATACTCAAACTCAAGTTTCATCTGAATATTTTAAGTTCTTTTTATTTCTATTATATATACTCAAAAACAAAAAAATGCAGAGAGACAGAAATAAGGTCAGCTGATTTTATTGTCATGAATATTAGTTTTGTCATTGAGGAAATGACATCATTCAGACATTGAGTGATAATATATCACAGCATGAGCTCGGAGAATCTCCAAGAGACATCGATGCTCTCAATTGAGCAGAGTTTATACATCATAAAACATCAACATATTCAACAGAACTGAAGCAGTTTATGATTAAACATTTCTCAGTTTGAGAAGAATGATCATTAAGAGATTCAGAAAAGTCACACGGTCACTGTAAAATCTCAAAAGTACAATATCAAACATGACAGAACTTTAACAGTCACAGAATCTTTCAAAGAATTGAAAATATTTCTGAGGTGAAATAAACAGCTTTTATTAAAGCAAATTCAGATTAAAAATATTAATCAGAACAAATCGAGATTAAATAAATAAATCACAGGTCCATTCATAGAAAATCTTCACTGAAGACAAAAATTAATATTAAAACATTTCCCCAAAACAGGAAAAATATACATGTCAAATATCTCAAAGTTAATATATAAAAATCCATCATAAGAGATCTTTGATCAAGACATTCAGAGAATGTAGTTAGATAAATTCAGTCTCTCAGTCCTGAAACAGGACGATAATAAATGTCAATGTTGTCTAATGTAGACGTCAGTATATGTTCCCATCAGAGAAAGAGATGAAATATAAATCATAAAGTCTCTCTATGAAGATCGTCTCAGAGGAAATTAAACATAACCCCAATTTGAGCCACTTCATATAAACAGCACAGAATTTATAACGCATCGCATTAATATCAAGAAATTATAACATTTCATATCATTTTCTGTGTAAATTGATCAGCTTTTAGGACAAAGCTTGAGTATGTTAAATCAAACTGATTATAAACAGTCTTTAGAAATAGTTTTCTGCACATCTCTTGAAGATTTATCTAATGTAAGTCAATGTTGTCTAATGTAGACGTCAGTATATGTTCCCATCAGAGAAAGAGATGAAATATAAATCATAAAGTCTCTCTATGAAGATCGTCTCAGAGGAAATTAAACATAACCCCAATTTGAGCCACTTCATATAAACAGCACATAATTAATTATGGAGCAAGATTCTTGTCATCACATTAATATCAAGAAATTATAACATTTCATATAACATGTGCTGTAAATCAACTCTTTATCAGCTTGTAGAGCAAAGCTTGAGTATGCTATCAGATTATGAAGAGCCTTTAAAATAATAAAGGAAGCGTTTCCTTCACATCTCATCAAGATGCATTTCATGTAGAAGTCAATGTTGTCTAATGTAGACGTCAGTATATGTTCCCATCAGGAACTCTTGACAGGAAGTCTTCATAGAAGATCGGATCATCAGAGCACTTTGCAGTGCAAATATCTCTTCCAAACTGGAACTCATGAAACACTTTTTCTCCAAAAGAGAAGCTGAAGCGCCTCCGTCCACTGAGTCTAGTGCAGACGTTCAGTATGTGCTGCTGTTGCTGTAAGGCTCTACCAAGGCCTCCAGATGGCGCTCTTGTTGACATTCATCTCTTTGCTGAAGGTGTTCTGGTCTGGGCCGCTCAGCCGAGGCAGGACACTTTCCCTCCTGTTCTGATCACATGATGTCTGCAGCTTCTGGAAGTGCTTCAGCAGTCTTCTCTGGCTCTGGGTCTTCATCTCATCTGTGGACAGGAAGTGCACGCTCTCACGCTGCGCCTGGAGAAGCCTTGATTGACAGCATGTGAGCCGGAACGATGGCGCTCCAGGAAGTTGAGCCTCATCTCCAGGATGTCTGCTTTCTCCAGCTGGGAATCAGGCTGCTGCTGCTGGAGGAGCTCTGGAGCCAGAAGACACTCGAGCTGCTCGATGCTGCTGTTGATACCATCTCTGCGCATCTTCTCCACTATTGGCTTTCTCAGCTGCAAATCACAACAGAAAAGCATCAGGAAAGTGGCCTTGGAATAAGCCAGTGATTGAGAAGAGCTGTGAAAGCTGAGAGGGAGATGCTCCTTTGAGATGATTGTAGGTGTCATGTCTGGATCTCTGTGCTGTAGATCTCTCTGTGCAGAGCGAGTCTGATTTGCACCGGCTGCAGCTCCTCTATTTATACTCCCAAATCTCCATATGAATGTGTGAGGCTTGAGCTTCAAGGAGTTTCTCACAGTTTGGAGCCAATGGAAGAGCTGGAACAGACAATGAGGGATGTGGGCCGCCACATGCTCAACGCTCAATGAACGCGCAGCTGCTCTCTAACAGATCTTTATTCTGCTGGAGTCACAGACACACACGGATTCACACACTTCTGTATTCATCACATTAAATCACTCACACAAGAGAAGTGTGTCTGTTCTCACAGGAGGAACTTGGTTCCCAAACACTGAATCATCTGGACTGAACTGCTGTAATTGGGGGAAAAAATACAATAAATAATCAAACAAGAATATATGAAATTAAAAGAAATTCCTCCAAAATTTGAAAGTCTAAAAAATTGGATTTAAGGATGCAAAAGTTTGTATAACTATTTTTTATCTTTAAATTGAAAAGATTAAAAATGTTGATAAACTTAAAAAAACATTTTGCACAGAAGTCATTTTGAAGTGAACGGGAATGACATGGGAAACGTTTGTGGATCAAAACCATTTAGAGTTTGAATCCCTGGGGTTTTATTAGTGTTTGTGCGTCTCATTATCATGTGAATAGACACACTTCTATTGTTGTGTTTGTGGCTCAGTGTGGGAAACTCTGGAGAACAGAGTCACAGTTCTAGTGTCATCAGCATCATAAAGCCTCAATATGTCCAACACAGCCTCACACACACACACACACACACACACACACACACACACACACACACACACACACACACACACACACACACACACACACACACACACACACGGGAGTCGACACACTTATGGATATTTACACACATGCACGAGCTTGACAAGATGGTCTGATGATGTCACTCATGATGTCATCAGCACTATCACTATTTATTTTCCTTTACGCATCATCAACTTTTACAATGACTGAGCTTTTGCATCAGGTGCTTAAGAAACTTTTCATACATTTTTGCATATTCCATTATAAATTTAATTTGCAGGAAAATATCTGTGATCATAAAGTGTGTGATGACCGACTGACTCCGTTTCCCTCCAGATGGTTGGTGACGTGAGGAAGAACAGAGTCTTCAGCGGCACTAATGCTCCATTCAGGACTCTGGATGCTTTTGTGCTCCATTGATGTGAAGACAGAGAGTCAGTGTGGGAACCTCACATGAGATCTACTCACACTGACCAGCACACACACACACACACACACACACACGCACACATCTGGAGGCCTGGAGTCTGAGACAATGAAGACAACGACGTCTGGATTCCAAAGCACACTTCTAAAGCTTTAGATACAAATGCATTCATCTATAGATGGTATGCATCGACGTCACTTTCCCGCCGGAACACGCCCCAATGTAGTGTTCCTTACAACTTACCAAAGATCCAGTGATCCATGGATATTGACATGCATCCAGGATCCATTTATATGAGCCTGATTTCGATACATAAATATTTATCACTGTCAGTTATCACAATTTCAAGAGTGAATCCCACATTTATATGCGGATGGGTTTATGTATTGAAGTGTGTATGAGGCCACTTGTCAAGAATCGAAAACAAAAGTTTTATTAAAATCCTGAATATATTATAGGCCTATTAATAATTTTTTATATCGTAAAGAGCGCTCCCTTTATAATAACTAAAAGCTGTCACTCATGAATGCGATCTCACAAAGTTCCGTTATATTAATCAGTGAACGACACCAGTGAAGATTTGTGCACGTGCAAAAACTTGAGCGGTGAGTGGATTCTATCATAAACGCCTGTGATTGGCCATTGCGTTCAAGAAGTCAACAGACATGTCTGTGATTGACCACATTACTAACCGAAGCGAAAACACGTTGGAAATTTAATCATCAAATACAGATACACACTGGATCTTTTGCCAACTCTTTTTCACTAATAATATGATATTATTACAAAGAAAACAGATCCTAGACCAGCAGTTATGGGCAGCTTTCCTTCTAAAAGTAATCAGTAGCAGAAGCGGCAGTGGCTTGAGTGAGAAAATTACACGCTATTATCAAGTCCTTCTCCCTCGGTCCGGAGGGGGGCACAGGGATGTGCTGTTAGATATAATATTAACAATTCTTAACTCTATAATCAATCACCAAAACGTGTATTGCAAAAACATTAGAATATGTACCCACTGTGTGTCTTTCTTAAAGTCCCCATGAAATCAAAATTGATGTTTTTTTGGCTTTTTGTATGAATATGTTAGTCTTACTGTTATCTATAAGCTGCTCCAAAACAATGACAAAATTCACATTTAGAAGATACACTCACCTAAAGGATTATTAGGAACACCTGTTCAATTTCTCATTAATGCAATTATCTAATCAACCAATCACATGGCAGTTGCTTCAATGCATTTAGGGGTGTGGTCCTGGTCAAGACAATCTCCTGAACTCCAAACTGAATGTCAGAATGGGAAAGAAAGGTGATTTAAGCAATTTTGAGCGTGGCATGATTGTTGGTGCCAGACGGGCCGGTCTGAGTATTTCACAATCTGCTCAGTTACTGGGATTTTCACGCACAACCATTTCTAGGGTTTACAAAGAATGGTGTGAAAAAGGAAAAACATCCAGTATGCAGCAGTCCTGTGGGAGAAAATGCCTTGTTGATGCTAGAGGTCAGAGGAGAATGGGCCGACTGATTCAAGCTGATAGAAGAGCAACTTTGACTGAAATAACCACTCATTACAACCGAGGTATGCAGCAAAGCATTTGTGAAGCCACAACACGCACAACCTTGAGGCGGATGGGCTACAACAGCAGAAGACCCCACCGGGTACCACTCATCTCCACTACAAATAGGAAAAAGAGGCAACAATTTGCACAAGCTCACCAAAATTGGACAGTTGAAGACTGGAAAAATGTTGCCTGGTCTGATGAGTCTCGATTTCTGTTGAGACATTCAGATGGTAGAATCAGAATTTGGCGTAAACAGAATGAGAACATGGATCCATCATGCCTTGTTACCACTGTGCAGGCTGGTGGTGGTGGTGTAATGGTGTGGGGGATGTTTTCTTGGCACACTTTAGGCCCCTTAGTGCCAATTGGGCATCGTTTAAATGCCACGGCCTACCTGAGCATTGTTTCTGACCATGTCTATCCCTTTATGACCACCATGTACCCATTCTCTGATGGCTACTTCCAGCAGGATAATGCACCATGTCACAAAGCTCCAATCATTTCAAATTGGTTTCTTGAACATGACAATGAGTTCACTGTACTAAAATGGCCCCCACAGTCACCAGATCTCAACCCAATAGAGCATCTTTGGGATGTGGTGGAACGGGAGCTTCGTGCCCTGGATGTGCATCCCACAAATCTCCATCAAATGCAAGATGCTATTCTATCAATATGGGCCAACATTTCTAAAGAATGCTTTCAGCACCTTGTTGAATCAATGCCACGTAGAATTAAGGCAGTTCTGAAGGCGAAAGGGGGTCAAACACACAAACACAGTATTAGTATGGTGTTCCTAATAATCCTTTAGGTGAGTGTATAAGCGTTCAAAACTTAGTCTCTCAATTCACCAATATGGATCAATGATTTTTATGACATCACTCTGCCCTTCAGCTTCTCATCAGATTTTCCGTCCAATCAAATGCTCTCTAGAATGGCACATGGTGAATGGCACATAGTGCACTATATAGGGGATAGGGAATGATTCAGACAGTGTAAATATGCTTTCCATTGGGGTGAATGAAGTCTGGTTTCACTTTAGTGAACGATAGCACAGAGCGGATCATATGATCTTGTCGGCACAGACCAGAAAACGTAACCGTCTCAATTCTGCACAGAACGCTGTATTTTAGTAAGTTCTAAACGTAATTTAGGGAGGAGTGAGCTCATCTAGTCTTCCAATCAACAGCCAACAGCCATAGTATATAAAACAGCTGCTTACCTCTACTCAGTCTCAGATGTTCCAGCATCCCACCACCTCCCCAAACTCCACCTTCATCTTAGGTAGCTTACCCTACATAATCATTCAGTCACTGTGGGGCTCGAGTTGAAGCTGCTTCATCGAGCCCCTCATCAGTAGACAGCAAGCCAAATAAGTTTAACATGAATATTTTAAGATTATATGGGCAAACAAGCTCGTTAAAAGCGATACGGAGGAGAAATGGTTAGAGATGAGGAAGGAAACTGGCTTTACCGAGCTCAACGGTTCTGGACGGGCTGTGATATAAACAAGATGCTATTGGCTATTTTAAAAAGGGGGAGGAGCTGTTCGTTATGTCCAACACATTCACATGTCAACAGATTCAACACATTGAATCTATTTTAAACTTTGAAACTACAATTTATCTGATTTTGTATGTATCTGACACTTCTTTTAGAAGGAATAATCCAAAAGAAAGAGAATGATTAAATCAAATCAAATAAGGGACTGAAATGTAAAGTGTAGTAAATCTTGTTTTATTTTAGACAGAATTGTCCATTTGTATGGCTTGATGTCATCATCATATCACTGTGTTATCATCAGAATAATCAGATCCGTGTGGAATCACAATACTTATATAGAACAACATTTACTCCATTAAAGGAGTTTGGGTTAAAATCTTCATGCAGTTTAAATTAAAAGCAGCATAAAGTATCATTCATTTTCAAAGATAAACATTCAAATATATTGCAGTGTAACTGCCAATAATAATGCATATAATGCATAAAACTGTACATTTGCAAAAACAAAAATATAAAAATATTCTTTTGAGCAAGAAATATAACAAAAATAAAGATATAAAAGATGCATTAAGGCATTATAGTGAGAGAGGTTTTTAGGTTTTATGTTCAGTCTTTCTTCTAAGAGCGGTTTGTGTGAAGAGTTTTCCAGGTGATGTTCATTCTTCAGAGCACAACGCTGCTACATCCTCTGTGTGATCCGGGAAAAGACGCAGGATGTCACGGGAATATTTGGAGTAGCCGTCATGGGAAAGTAAAACTCGTTTGAGGGTGATGAAGGACACGGCCCTCTCCAGAAGATCTGAGGTGTGGATGCCGTTCTGAAGATACTCTCCAAGAGCAGATCTGAGCTTCTCCAAACTGTTGCCACACTTTCTTTCCAAACATGTAAGAACGCATCTGAAAACAACAACGCCATCACTTTAGTTCATGTGCATTTACAGGATGAACACTGAATAAAACAGCAGAAGATAATGCTTCATGCATCCATGAGTTTCTGAAGATCTCACCTTGCGTGTTGAACATGTTGAGTCTTGATGCTGCTCTGGAAAGACACGTCCATGTAGGTCGCCATGACTGTGTTGAAGCTCAAGCTCAGTTTGGACTGAAGTGTCTTCGCTGTGAAATGTCGTCTCATCTTCAGCTTCCATTTATACTACGCACCTCACTCCTCTCAGCCAATCAGAAGCCTCTGAGTTCTGAACAATCCTGTGATGAGTGAATCGGTGGGATGTTCTCCTCACTGCCATCTGCCAGTAAGGTCACTTATATTCATCTTTATGAATGTGGGGACGCAGGACATTTCAGGTTCCCACAAGATGTTCAAATCAAAATATGAAAGTCAGAGACGACTGTTAGATTATTGAATCACAAGAGTTCTTCAATTCCAGCTGGAAATAAATGCACAGAGAACACAAATAAAATAGAGTTTTTTGTTTTTTTGTCCTCTGACCACCCCAAAAATATATATATATATATATATATATATATATATATATATATATATATATATATATATATATATATATATATATATATATATACCAATCAAGTATATATATATATATATATATATATATATATATATATATATATATATATATATATATATATATATATATATATATATATATATATATATATATATATATTATATATATAATGTATCATAACATTATGACCACCTTCCTGAAATTGGGAATACCGTTTCCATGAAAGGGTGTACATGGACTGCAACAATGTTTTGGTAGGTGGTACGTGCTGCCTTGCCTTCTTCCCATAGTGCATCCTGGTGCCATGTGTTCCCCAGGTAAGCCACACACACGCACCCGGCCATCCACGTGATGTAAAAGAACACGCGATTCATCAGACCAGGCCACCTTCTTCCATTGCTCCGTGCTCCAGTTCTGATGCTCACGTGCCACTGTTGGTGCTTTCGGCGGTGGACAGGGGTCAGCATGGACACCCTGACTGGTCAGCGGCTATGCCGCCCCATAAGCAACAAACTGAGATGCTCTGTGTATTCTGACACCTTTCTATCAGAACCAGCATTAACTTCTTGAGCAATTTTAGCTACAGTAGCTCGTCTGTTTGATTGGACCACATGTGCATCAATGAGCCTTGGCCGTGTGAACAAACTACGAGACCAGGGGCCATGACCCTGTGGCCGGTTCACCACTGTTCCTTCCTTGGAGCACTTTTGATAGATCCTGACCACTGCAGACCGGGAACACCCCACACGAGCTGCAGTTTTGGAGATGCTCTGACCCAGTCGTCTAGCCATCACAATTTGGCCCTTGTCAAACTGATAATCGGTGTTATTCACTTCACCTGTCAGTGGTCATAATGTTATGCTTGATCGGTGTATATATACATAATTTTTGGGGGGGTCAGAGGACAACATGAATGGATTGGACTTATGAAAAAAAAAAAAAAAAATAATAATAATATATAAATATATATATATATATATATATATATATATATATATATATATATATATATATATATATATATATATATATATATATATATATATATAAATATAAATAACTGTTATAAATAATTGTTATGGTTGTCATAAAATTGGTTGTGTAAAATATAATCACAATGTTACATTCTGAACTTATGAAACCTGTCCAGTCCTGTGAGGACACACTTCTCTTGTGTGAGTGATTTAATGTGATGAATACAGAAGTGTGTGAATCCGTGTGTGAGCATGTGGCGGTCCATAGCCTGTTCTCTGAATATTCTAAAACAAGTATAAAAAATTAAAAAAACATTTCCAGGAAAGACTTTGTATATATAAATTATTTAATTACGTTTTTGTGTTAAAGTTTTGAGAACATTCTTAAAGACCAGATAACTTTGAACAAACGTTTTTTAACGTTACTGGAAGAATGTTCATCATACCTTTGAGAGAACCATGCCAGAACGTCTGTAATTGAATCGTGTGAATGAAGAGAGCGTGAGAGACAGAACTCAATCAAAGGCCCTCAGAGACAACAGAGCTCAACTAAGAGACCAGGGGTCAGAGGTCATCATGAATAGATTGGACTGTAACTTTACTCTATATAAATCTACATATACTAATATTATATGTTTCAAAACTAAACAAACGGAATCAAATGCTTTATTTTAAGAAATGTGTCTTCAGATTCATATAAAAATCTGAATGTTTGCTTACTATAACAAGTGCTGAGCATCAGAGGCGTGAGAAAGCTTGTAGGGAATCTGTCCTGCATTAAGACTCATTATCATGTGAATAGACACACTTCTATTGTTGTGTTTGTGGCTCAGTGTGGGAAACTCTGGAGAACAGAGTCACAGTTCTAGTGTCATCAGCATCATAAACCCCAACACAGCCTCAATATGTCTCACACACACACACACACACACACACACACACACACACACACACACACACACACACACACACACACACACACACACACACACACAGGAGTCGACACACTTATGGATATTCACACACATGCACGAGCTTGACAAGATGGTCTGATGATGTCACTCATGATGTCATCAGCACTATCACTATTTATTTTCCTTTACGCATCATCAACTTTTACAATGACTGAGCTTTTGCATCAGGTGCTTAAGAAACTTTTGCCATCTAAACAGAAACATCTCTCACTAATGCAACTAAAATCTTATTTGTTGCAATTTTTTTTTTTTGTTGCATATTTGCATGAGATATCTGCGATCATAAAGTGTGTGATGACCGACTGACTCCGTTTCTCTCCAGATGGTTGGTGACGTGAGGAAGAACAGAGTCTTCAGCGGCACTAATGCTCCATTCAGGACTCTGGATGCTTTTGTGCTCCATTGATGTGAAGACAGAGAGTCAGTGTGGGAACCTCACATGAGATCTACTCACACTGACCAGCACACACACACACACACACACACACACACACACACACACACACACACACACACATCTGCTTCATCATGAGTGTGTGACGTCACTGCATCGATGATAATGATGAAGATAAACACTAAATATCTGCACTTCTGTGGAAAGACATGACATTTATGCACACACACATTGTATTTCATTACTCAGTGTTTTTCTTATTATTCTATGATTCTTGTTCTTCTCTTTCTGTTTTTCTCAAGTTTAAACTTTATTCTTAACAGAAGATGAACCAAATTGCTGTTCAATTTGTTTTTAAACGCGCTCCATAAATAAAGTATGATTTCAGTTGATCTAATTGGTTATAATAATATTCTAGTTTGATATTAAACTTAGGAATGCAAATGAAAACTGCTCATTTATAAGCACACAGTAATGGAGATGAGATGTGCAGGAATGATGTGATATGGACTGAGATGATGCAGGTGTGTCTAATGATGAGCGTGTGCAGCTTCAGTGACACTGATGTGAACATGAGCTCTCTACAGGTCAGCACTTTCCCAGATTCTCCCCTGAGACACTGACAGAGGATCATTGAGCATGTGGCGGCCCACATCCTCATTGTCTGTTCCAGCTCTTCCATTGGCTCCAAACTGTGAGAAACTCCTTGAAGCTCAAGCCTCACACATTCATATGGAGATTTGGGAGTATAAATAGAGGAGCTGCAGCCGGTGCAAATCAGACTCGCTCTGCACAGAGAGATACAGCACAGAGATCCAGACATGACACCTACAATCATCTCAAAGGAGCATCTCCCTCTCAGCTTTCACGGCTCTTCTCAATCACTGGCTTATTCCAAGGCCACTTTCCTGATGCTTTTCTGTCGTGATTTGCAGCTGAGAAAGCCAATAGTGGAGAAGATGCGCAGAGATGGTATCAACAGCAGCATCGAGCAGCTCGAGTGTCTTCTGGCTCCAGAGCTCCTCCAGCAGCAGCAGCCTGATTCCCAGCTGGAGAAAGCAGACATCCTGGAGATGAGGCTCAACTTCCTGGAGCGCCATCGTTCCGGCTCACATGCGGTCAATCAAGGCTTCTCCAGGCGTGTGCGTGAGAGCGTGCACTTCCTGTCCACAGATGAAATGAAGACCCAGAGCCAGAGAAGACTGCTGAAGCACTTCCAGAAGCTGCAGACATCATGTGATCAGAACAGGAGGGAAAGTGTCCTGCCTCGGCTGAGCGGCCCAGACCAGAACACCTTCAGCAAAGAGATGAATGTCAACAAGAGCGCCATCTGGAGGCCTTGGTAGAGCCTTACAGCAACAGCAGCACATACTGAACGTCTGCACTAGACTCAGTGGACGGAGGCGCTTCAGCTTCTCTTTGGAGAAAAAGTGTTTCATGAGTTCCAGTTTGGAAGAGATATTTGCACTGCAAAGTGCTCTGATGATCCGATCTTCTATGAAGACTTCCTGTCAAGAGTTCCTGATGGGAACATATACTGACGTCTACATTAGACAACATTGACTTCCATTAGATAAATCTTCATTATTAAAGAGATGTGCAGAAAACTATTTCTAAAGACTGTTTATAATCAGTTTGATTTAACATACTCAAGCTTTGTCCTAAAAGCTGATCAATTTACACAGAAAATGATATGAAATGTTATAATTTCTTGATATTAATGCGATGCGTTATAAATTCTGTGCTGTTTATATGAAGTGGCTCAAATTGGGCTCATATTTGTCTCCCTCAGAGATGACCAGTTTACAGAGACTTTATGATTCATATTTGATCTTTTCCTCTTTGGTCTATATTAGATCATATTCATATTCACCCTGTTTTAAGGGTTTGTAAGTGTGTGTTGGCTCTCAGCGCTCTCTGAATCTTCTCCTGTACTGTATACAGCCGTCATTGTTCCTTCTGTGAAGGCTTATATTCTCATGGCAAACTTTGTCATATTGGCATTTGTCGTTTTAATTGATCACGTGATCATTTGTGTCTTTCTGTGAAAGCAACTGAAGTTTTAAAACACTAAAGCAGTTCAGTGAATGTATTTCTGCTGCAATAAAACAATCAACTGAACACCGGACATCTTCTGTGATTATTAATGTCGTTATATCTGAAATGGTGGACTCTTCTTCTTCTTCTTCTTCTTCTTCTTCTTCTTCGTCTTGAACGAAAATAAGCCAAAATAACAAATGTCCTCCACACAAATATTCCCCATGTACAAACTCAGAGTCATGACAAATCGGGTTTTCCCAAATTGTCAGTTAAGGATTACCCTTACTATATACGAATGATATTAATTTAAAATACATATAGCTCACTATATAATGTGTATGAAAAGAAATGAGTGCATATTAAACCATAATTTGTTAATATATAATAATAGCCTACTAATAATATATATATATATATACATGTCTGTGTGTAAACTAAGCTATCAGCATCAGGCTAATCGCTTATCTGTATGCTATGCTAGTACATAAGCTAACTATTACTACAGACATAAATGGTCATTATAACGTAGTTGAAGCAGCATTTATCATAACATGATTTTGTAGGAATTGTAATCAGGGCACCAGAGCAACTTTACTCTATTTACGGATATGATGAGACACGCATGTACGCCGTTTCCTATGAAAACCATCCCCTCAAGTCTAAAATATAAACACTTATTAATAGGCTTACCGTAGTGAATCAGAATAAGGCACGTTTTGGTAGTAGAATTGATGATGTATTGCCTCGTTGTAATTTCCCTCCCATTTTATTTCCCTTTAGGGGCTCTGTTGTGCTGCCTCCACTATCGGAATTATTGTAAATATTAGTTTCCTAGTTAAAAATTGGACATGGACGCCCTCAGGTCAAAATCTGAATGCGATGAGCTTGTAATCACGACTTCAGAAGTGGGAAGTAGGAAATATCCGATATCAGGTAAAGGCAGATTAGACGTGTCATCCACACAAATGTACGGAGCCTCTGCAGGGACACAGTGAAGAATTTCTAAAGAAGAAATAAATTTGAGATAGGAGGGGGGAAAATAATGTCACTGCTTTTGCATTCTCTCTTTGCGTTCCCCTGAGAAACACAAAAGAACAGGAAAGTTTGGCATGCGAACACAAAGATTCTCAGGAATGCAAAAGCATTGAAATATATTTTTCCTCCATTTCATACTTTTTCCATCTCCAGGTCACTCCATACTAATGCATAAAAGTTGCACATTATTATTATTATTATTGTTTTTAAAGAATTTAAAAATCTGGACATGAATAATGATTATCCTACTATAGGGCACTTGAATTTATTGAAAGCCCTAATATATTAAGTCGTAATTTCAGTTTTATAAAGCAACATAAAACATTTCCAAGTACTTACTGGTTTAAGTAATCCTGGGATACATGAACTCCAGATGGAGGAATCGCGGACTTAAAATGCACTTATGATAGTTAATACATGAGTAAAATGATCGAATGCATTTCTGTGTTTTAACTGAGAGCGGAAACGTGGCATATTTTATATGTAAGAGCCTGACCTGTTATTGGGCAGGACACCTTCATAACACACATCAAATAAGAGGCAGAAATGTCAATTGTAAAAAAAGAAACTAGTTTTATTTTCTATCTTTTGGACGCAGTTGTCCGTTTGTATGGCTTGAGATCCGTGTGGAATCACAATACTTATATAGAACAACATTTACTCCATTAAAGGAGTTTGGGGTTAAAATCTCTTCTTGCAGTTTAAATGAAAACAGCATTCATTTACAGACACAAAGATTAAGATATTGCAGTGTAACTGCCAGAAATAATGCATATAATGCATAAAAACATAATTTGTAAAAACAAAGATATAAAAATATTCTTTTGAGCAAGAAATATGAATCCAAATGTAACTCATTAAGACATAAAGTTATATACACAAAGTTAAGGCATTATAGTGAGAGAGAGGTTTTTAGGTTTTATGTTCAGTCTTTCTTCTAAGAGCGGTTTGTGTGAAGAGTTTTCCAGGTGATGTTCATTCTTCAGAGCACAACGCTGCTACATCCTCTGTGTGATCCGGGGAAAGACGCAGGATGTCACGGGAATATTTGGAGTAGCCGTCATGGGAAAGTAAAACTCGTTTGAGGGTGATGAAGGACACGGCCCTCTCCAGAAGATCTGAGGTGTGGATGCCGTTCTGAAGATACTCTCCAAGAGCAGATCTGAGCTTCTCCAAACTGTTGCCACACTTTCTTTCCAAACATGTAAGAACGCATCTGAAAACAACAACGCCATCACTTTAGTTCATGTGCATTTACAGGATGAACACTGAATAAAACAGCAGAAGATAATGCTTCATGCATCCATGAGTTTCTGAAGATCTCACCTTGCGTGTTGAACATGTTGAGTCTTGATGCTGCTCTGGAAAGACACGTCCATGTAGGTCGCCATGACTGTGTTGAAGCTCAAGCTCAGTTTGGACTGAAGTGTCTTCGCTGTGAAATGTCGTCTCATCTTCAGCTTCCATTTATACTCGCACCTCACTCCTCTCAGCCAATCAGAAGCCTCTGAGTTCTGAACAATCCTGTGATGAGTGAATCGGTGGGATGTTCTCCTCACTGCCATCTGCCAGTAAGGTCACTTATATTCATCTTTATGAATGTGGGGATGCAGGACATTTCAGGTTCCCACAAGATGTTCAAATCAAGAGTTCTGCAGTTACAGCTCAACTTCTACAGTCAATGAGCTCTGAAAACAATAAAACAGGCAACGAATAATATATAATATGTTTAAGCTCTATTGTCTTTAAGTGTATATTATAGAAACTCAAACAAAATTCAAAGGCTAAAAAAGTTAAGCTACAATTATATTTAGGTTTCGCCTTAATTTCTATCTTAGTTCTTTAGTGCATCATAAACACTGGATTTGAAAGTACAAGAGAGTAGATAGAGATGGTTTTGATCTTGTGGACTCTTGAACATCTCACATGCTTTAAGAAACTGCAGGATAAAGCTCGTGCATGTGTGTGAAAGTGTGTCGACTCCTGTGTGTGTGTGTGTGTGTGTGTGTGTGTGTGTGTGTGTGTGTGTGTGTGTGTGTGTGTGTGTGTGTGTGTGTGTGTGTGTGTGTGTGTGTGTGTGTGTGAGACATATTGAGGCTGTGTTGGGGTTTATGATGCTGATGACACTAGAACTGTGACTCTGTTCTCCAGAGTTTCCCACACTGAGCCACAAACACAACAATAGAAGTGTGTCTATTCACATGATAATGAGACGCACAAACACTAATAAAACCCCAGGGATTCAAACTCTAAATGGTTTTGATCCACAAACGTTTCCCATGTCATTCCCGTTCACTTCAAAATGACTTCTGTGCAAAATATTTTTTTTAAGTTTATCAACATTTTTAATCTTTGTCAATTTAAAGATAAAAAAATTGTTACACGAACTTTTGCACCCATTCCTGTGAGGACACACTTCTCTTGTGTGAGTGATTTAATGTGATGAATACAGAAGTGTGTGAATCCGTGTGTGTCTGTGACTCCAGCAGAATAAAGATCTGTTAGAGAGCAGCTGCGCGTTCATTGAGCGTTGAGCATGTGGCGGCCCACATCCCTCATTGTCTGTTCCAGCTCTTCCATTGGCTCCAAACTGTGAGAAACTCCTTGAAGCTCAAGCCTCACACATTCATATGGAGATTTGGGAGTATAAATAGAGGAGCTGCAGCCGGTGCAAATCAGACTCGCTCTGCACAGAGAGATCTACAGCACAGAGATCCAGACATGACACCTACAATCATCTCAAAGGAGCATCTCCCTCTCAGCTTTCACAGCTCTTCTCAATCACTGGCTTATTCCAAGGCCACTTTCCTGATGCTTTTCTGTCGTGATTTGCAGCTGAGAAAGCCAATAGTGGAGAAGATGCGCAGAGATGGTATCAACAGCAGCATCGAGCAGCTCGAGTGTCTTCTGGCTCCAGAGCTCCTCCAGCAGCAGCAGCCTGATTCCCAGCTGGAGAAAGCAGACATCCTGGAGATGAGGCTCAACTTCCTGGAGCGCCACCGTTCCGGCTCACATGCTGTCAATCAAGGCTTCTCCAGGCGTGTGCGTGAGAGCGTGCACTTCCTGTCCACAGATGAGATGAAGACCCAGAGCCAGAGAAGACTGCTGAAGCACTTCCAGAAGCTGCAGACATCATGTGATCAGAACAGGAGGGAAAGTGTCCTGCCTCGGCTGAGCGGCCCAGACCAGAACACCTTCAGCAAAGAGATGAATGTCAACAAGAGCGCCATCTGGAGGCCTTGGTAGAGCCTTACAGCAACAGCAGCACATACTGAACGTCTGCACTAGACTCAGTGGACGGAGGCGCTTCAGCTTCTCTTTTGGAGAAAAAGTGTTTCATGAGTTCCAGTTTGGAAGAGATATTTGCACTGCAAAGTGCTCTGATGATCCGATCTTCTATGAAGACTTCCTGTCAAGAGTTCCTGATGGGAACATATACTGACGTCTACATTAGACAACATTGACTTACATTAGATAAATCTTCAAGAGATGTGCAGAAAACTATTTCTAAAGACTGTTTATAATCAGTTTGATTTAACATACTCAAGCTTTGTCCTAAAAGCTGATCAATTTACACAGAAAATGATATGAAATGTTATAATTTCTTGATATTAATGCGATGCGTTATAAATTCTGTGCTGTTTATATGAAGTGGCTCAAATTGGGCTCATATTTGTCTCCCTCAGAGATGACCAGTTTACAGAGACTTTATGATTCATATTTGATCTTTTCCTCTTTGGTCTATATTAGATCATATTCATATTCACCCTGTTTTAAGGGTTTGTAAGTGTGTGTTGGCTCTCAGCGCTCTCTGAATCTTCTCCTGTACTGTATACAGCCGTCATTGTTCCTTCTGTGAAGGCTTATATTCTCATGGCAAACTTTGTCATATTGGCATATCATAAGTATAAAAGTGCATTAAACTGCATTTTTCATATCTTCTGGGTATAATTTCCCCCTCTGAGGTGATGCATTATGTGATTGTAAGTCAAATCAGCTTTATTTTGGTTTCATGTTGAAAACGGCAAAAGCATTTCTTGATCTTTTGATCATACTTGTTCACCTTCTGCTATCCTCTATGAGTTTTAATGAATGTAATTTCATTTTTGTAATCCCTCTATGAGGGTCAATGTATATTTTTAAGGATATGGATCTTCATCTATACATGCTCACTCTTTATACTGCTGTATATGTTAACTGTATTTACGTTATTGTAAATCTACTGATATAATGTGTTATGTTCACACATGACGTGTGTTGTCGTCTCTCTGCTCAGAGCTTCAGTTTAATGAAGCAGACTGAATTGAAACAAATGCTTTTAACAGTGAAAGTAATGTGTATGAGAAATATTTTCCATATGGAAAGAAAAATAAACTGAGCTCAACTCAACTATGTGGTTTCATTTATTTTCTAAGACGTCTGAAAGTGTTTAAACACTGAAGTCACACTTAATGACACTGGATGACATGATATTAGATGGCACAATATCAAAGGATGTATCTAACATTCATACTGTAAGTGTGACTTCAAATACTTTTAGGGGCTACTAATGCTTGATACATACTGAAACTAAATACTCTATCTATCTATCTATCTATCTATCTATCTATCTATCTATCTATCTATCTATCTATCTATCTATCTATCTATCTATCTATCTATCTATCTATCTATCTATCTATCTATCTATCTATCTATCTATCTATCTATCTATCTATCTATCTATCTATCTATCTATCTATCTATCTATCTATCTATCTTACCGCAAAAGATGACAAAGCTCAGTATCCCATCTAACAGGGAATGTTCTCAGAACATTCTGGCAAGGTTCTCTCAAAGCTATGAACAAGCGTTCTTCCATTAACATTAACAGAATGTTCGTTCATCTGTAAAGTTATCTGGTCTTTAATGCATCGTTCATGGAACTTGTCTCGGAATGTTCAGAGAACATTCAAATGTAACAATCCCAGAATGTTTGCAAAATGGAATGTTCCCACACACACACGCACGCACACACACACACACACACACACACACACACACACACACACACACACACACACACACACACACACACACACACACACACACACACACACACACACACACACACACACACACACACACACACACACACACACACACACACACACACACACACACACACACAGTATTTAACTTCCTTTAAGTGTTTAAGTTCCATTATAGCCACCTGAAGATCCATACTCTGTACATGCACATATACGTCACATGTGCACGTCAACCTGTAGTCAATGGGGGTTTATCTGGTTATTAGATGACAAGCATTCAACAGTCTCCCGGGGGAATTTTTATTATAGGATCAAGCGGTCATTAGCATCTGAATAGGCACATGTCTATTGTTCAGTGTGGGAAAGCTCTGGTACCCAGAGTCACAGCTCAGTGTCATTAGCATGCCAAAACCCCCAATAAATCTCAATATTTTGGGACTCTGAAACAAGAAAAAACAAACTTGTTCTCAATCATATCAAAGGTTTAAAAACCCAGTACATTCATGAAAATTTTACGTTAAAAAAAAAATCTAAATTGGTTAGTCTGTAGGTCTACCTTTGCATTAATAGAGCAACAGAAATGTACATTTCAAAATGCTTATCAGTTAAAGAATAATGAACTTTTCTTTTTTTTTTCCATGCAGTCAAAATATGTAGGCATATGGACAGAAAAATATACAAATTACATAAAAGAAAACAGACATTTGAATGAAAATCACTCAGTGCCATTGGTCACAGTCTAAAAAAATCCATAAAAAAGGGCACAATTTGATAGAATTTTCTGTAGTTGTTTTTTCACCTGTATTTCTACCAGTTTTACCTGTATTTTGATTTTTGAACTTCATTGCATTGTGTTTTAGGGTTAATGGAAATGTCCGTAAAATTGCTAGATAATGTCCGGGTAATAAACTGCCAGTACTTTTTCTGTTATTTTATGGATTTATTTTATTACAGTGCACATTCCCTCCCAAAAACTGAACATCCAAAGGGCTTTTAAAGCCTTCCTGCAGGTCCCACAGTAATAATATCATTAGTTAGTGATGTCCTCTTTATAACCCACAGCACATCACGTTCCAACATGGCAACAGGCAATCAAGAACACAGTGAAAGAATGTTTTATAAAAGCTCTTTTAACCCTTCATCTCATTAAAAACTATTTAGAAATGCCATCATGAGCAGCCATAAACAAACCCCATGCAGGAATAATTCATGCTTTTGATCAATGAATCATTCATTAATATAGTTTGATACTCTAAATGAATAGTCAGAAGCACAGATTTTCTTTTGATTGTTTTATTTCGCCACAGACTGATTGAAATACATTCAATGGCCTTTTCAATTCATACTTTAAAAGGAATTCCTTCACAGAAGGAAACTTGATTTCACTTACACAGTGAAAAGGTTGTCACAATGGAAATGCCCTTATGAAAGGCAGTTCAACAGCACAGTACATGGTACAGATAGAAAAATGAAGTATAACCTCTTGAGTCACAATCTTTATGATCTCTGCAATATCAGATCTGCATATTATTTCCTTAGAAACACAAATACAAGCCCAGTTGGGTTTCAAATATATCTCAATATGATTTAAAACAATCATAAATATCACTTCCAAATATTGGACACACTTGGTGTTCAGATTAGAGAAGAATCTTTCACATTTGAAAGACATTAAAAAACTTATTATAAGCCCAAATTAAGATACATACAATATGTTGTAAGAAAAATAAAAAATAAGTGTGAGAGCTTTACATGTATATGCATATGACCAATATGGTCCTTGAATTAGAGAGCTGAGCTCCAGATCTACCAAGGCCTCCAGATGGCGCTCTTGTTGACATTCATCTCTTTGCTGAAGGTGTTCTGGTCTGGGCCGCTCAGCCGAGGCAGGACACTTTCCCTCCTGTTCTGATCACATGATGTCTGCAGCTTCTGGAAGTGCTTCAGCAGTCTTCTCTGGCTCTGGGTCTTCATCTCATCTGTGGACAGGAAGTGCACGCTCTCACGCACACGCCTGGAGAAGCCTTGATTGACAGCATGTGAGCCGGAACGGTGGCGCTCCAGGAAGTTGAGCCTCATCTCCAGGATGTCTGCTTTCTCCAGCTGGGAATCAGGCTGCTGCTGCTGGAGGAGCTCTGGAGCCAGAAGACACTCGAGCTGCTCGATGCTGCTGTTGATACCATCTCTGCGCATCTTCTCCACTATTGGCTTTCTCAGCTGCAAATCACGACAGAAAAGCATCAGGAAAGTGGCCTTGGAATGAGAAGAGCCGTGAAAGCTGCTGCAGTGATGTTGCTGTAAGTAGGATGTGAACGTACCTTGTTGCTGAGAGGGAGATGCTCCTTTGAGATGATTGTAGGTGTCATGTCTGGATCTCTGTGCTGTAGATCTCTCTGTGCAGAGCGAGTCTGATTTGCACCGGCTGCAGCTCCTCTATTTATACTCCCAAATCTCCATATGAATGTGTGAGGCTTGAGCTTCAAGGAGTTTCTCACAGTTTGGAGCCAATGGAAGAGCTGGAACAGACAATGAGGGATGTGGGCCGCCACATGCTCAATGATCCTCTGTCAGTGTCTCAGGGGAGAATCTGGGAAAGTGCTGACCTGTAGAGAGCTCATGTTCACATCAGTGTCACTGAAGCTGCACACGCTCATCAACATTGTACACATGTGTGGAGAAGCTTTTGCAGAGCATTAGGCACCTTATTGTCCATCTTATTAAATTATATATTATGGGGACAAAATGTTCAATATCTAAAATCCTTGTCCTTGTGGGAGGATTTACTGGGAGGGGATACTTGCCCATCCTGTCAGATATATATTAATAATACTATTTTCTAACGTTTAACAATTCTTCAATAATTATTTTAAATGTGATTTATTTTGTCATGCATTAGAACTCTATTCTATAAAATAAATATTCTAATAAAAATATGCTAATTCATCTCTTCAGGTCATGCCAGTAGTAATGTTATGTTCTTCTTCACGGCAATATCTGGATTCGATTTTTAAAAAATAAATAAAAAATAGCTAAACTGCCATTTATGACACATTTAAGAAAGAAAGAAACACGTCCTGACAAAGATGACAGGACGACATAACACTTTTGTCGTTTGAAAGTGAACTAACAGAATATGATGCTTATCACAAACCCAGCCAAGTCCGACTTGTTTAGAAGAGACAACAGCCGTACAAGGTAAGCTATGGGAGGTTTTTAGTCTGGCCCGCCGTGACATGGCTATGCAATATTTGTGAGCAAGTGGTTTTCTGAAATGTACATAAGCCACATGTACTGTATTAGCAATGGCAGGTTGTCGATACAGGACTCTGATACAGACTGGATTTTGCTTCCAAATTAAGGGGTTATGCGAATTATTCCTGCCCACCCATCATCCACTTTCTGCCTACGCCACTGCATGTTTTGGTCCCCATGAGAAAAACAGCTTATAAATCAGAGTGCATTTGTAAATGTAAAAATGCAGAAAGTTTTGTGTGATGGGTAGGTTTAGAGGTAGGGTTAGTGTAAGGGGATCAAATTTACAGCTTGCACAGTATAAAAATCATTATGCCAATGGAAAGTCCCCATAAAATACAAAAACACAACATGTGTGTGTGTTTATTTATTTATGGTCACTTTGTTTTAGTTGGCCATATGTGTGTTGCACTTACACTGACAATAAACAGTGCTCTAAATATTTAACTACAAACTGCAGTTTAAGGAATGTGTTTTTAGTATAGGTGAATGCATTTGTATCTAAAGCTTTAGAGTTGTGCTCTGGAATCCAGACGTCATTGTCTCCATTGTCTCAGACTCCAGGCCTCCAGATGTGTGCGTGTGTGTGTGTGTGTGTGTGTGTGTGTGTGTGTGTGTGTGTGTGTGTGTGTGTGTGTGTGTGTGTGTGTGTGCTGGTCAGTGTGAGTAGATCTCATGTGAGGTTCCCACACTGACTCTCTGTCTTCACATCAATGGAGCACAAAAGCATCCAGAGTCCTGAATGGAGCATTAGTGCCGCTGAAGACTCTGTTCTTCCTCACGTCACCAACCATCTGGAGAGAAACGGAGTCAGTCGGTCATCACACACTTTATGATCGCAGATATCTCATGCAAATATGCAACAACAAAAAAAAATTGCATCAAATAAGATTTTAGTTGCATTAGTGAGAGATGTTTCTGTTTAGATGACAAAAGTTTCTTAAGCACCTGATGCAAAAGCTCAGTCATTGTAAAAGTTGATGATGCGTAAAGGAAAATAAATAGTGATAGTGCTGATGACATCATGAGTGACATCATCAGACCATCTTGTCAAGCTCGTGCATGTGTGTGAATATCCATAAGTGTGTCGACTCCTGTGTGTGTGTGTGTGTGTGTGTGTGTGTGTGTGTGTGTGTGTGTGTGTGTGTGTGTGTGTGTGAGACATATTGAGGCTGTGTTGGGGTTTATGATGCTGATGACACTAGAACTGTGACTCTGTTCTCCAGAGTTTCCCACACTGAGCCACAAACACAACAATAGAAGTGTGTCTATTTACATGATAATGAGTCTTAATGCAGGACAGATTCCCTACAAGCTTTCTCACGCCTCTGATGCTCAGCACTTGTTATAGTAAGCAAACATTCAGATTTTTATATGAATCTGAAGACACATTTCTTAAAATAAAGCATTTGATTCCGTTTATTTAGTTTTGAAACATATAATATTAGTATATGTAGATTTATATAGAGTAAAGTTACAGTCCAATCTATTCATGATGACCTCTGACCCCTGGTCTCTTAGTTGAGCTCTGTTGTCTCTGAGGGCCTTTGATTGAGTTCTGTCTCTCACGCTCTCTTCATTCACACGATTCAATTACACAACAATAGACGTGTGTCCTACTGAAACCCACAGCGGACACACGTCTCCAAACGTCTTAGGTCTTAACCTGATCAAACTGACTGTTAGTCAGTTATGAATATGAATCAATTACAGAATCTGATACACTTGCAGCGTGACTTAAATAGCCAGTTGACGTCGTATACCTTTTCTGTCCTTTTATATTTTGAAGATAAAATAATATATATTTACCATGAATAAATATGTGAAATTAAAACATCAGGTTGTTTACAGTTTCCTTTCATAATGTATTAAAATGTGAGCAATAAGCAAAATATATTTCTCACTTTAAGTAGTTTGCTATAGCGGAATTACATTTTCAAATGTTCAGCACTTAATTTGCATAATTTCCCAGAGGGATCTGAATTAAAATGAAAATAATTACAGCATCTATCCCGACCTTTCATTATTTTAGAAGATATTTTGATGAGAAAAGTCTGTGTAAGAGAGCATAATAATTAAAGTCACCTTTATTTATGCAGCGCTTTTTACAAGTCCAGTTGTATCAAAGCAGCTTCACAGTGTTAACAGGAAAATAATGCAACAGAATTTGATTCGGCTGTACAGCCGCTCTGGTGAAACAGTGATGTTATCCAGCTCATTTCAAGTATCATATAGTGTCAATGCGGGCAGATCGGTAATATAGATGAGATTTAGGTGTGCCCAACTGAGCAAGCCAAAAGCCAGAGGCAACGGTGGCAAGGAACCAAAACTCCTTCAGGGTCAGAATGGAGAAAAAAACCTTGGGAGAAACCAGGCTCAGTCGGGGTGCCAGTTCTCCTCTGGCCGACGAACAAACAGTGTATGATTATAATTCTGGCAGCATTGCAGGTCTTAAGTCATATTAGGTAAATAGATATTCGTAAGATTATTTGAAAGATTGGAGTCGTCACGCTGGAGACGGGTTTAATGAGGATGTCATGTCGATGCGGCCTTTACAGGGGGAGTTCAATTGACACGCTCTCTGCAGACATTTCAGGGATGTGTCATGTCCAGGCGCTGGTCCACAGTCTGATCTGGATACGGCCCGGGTTCGGCTGACTGCACTAGAAATAATAGAAGTGTCAAGTTCTTTATTGCTCAAATATTAACAATGTATATTTTAATTTTAGGTACATTTGTTTTGTTTTTTCATATGTGACCCTGGACCACAAAACCAGTCATAAGTCGCACGGGTATATTTGTATACATTACATTGTATGGGTCAAAATTATCTATTTTTTTTTCATGCCAAAAATCATTAGGATATTAAGATCATGTTCCGTGAAGATATTTTATAAATTTCCTACCGTAAATATATCACAAATGTATTATTAGTAGTAATATGCATTACTAAGGACTTCATTTGGACAACTTTAAAGGCGATATTTGGATTTTTTTGCACCCTCAGATGCCAGATTTTCAAATAGTTGTATCTCGGCCAAATATTGCCCTATCATAACAAACCATACATCAATGGAAAGCTTATTTCAGATGATGTAAATGACCCATATGATTGGTTTTGTGGTCCAGGGTCACATGCATAATTTAAGAAGACAACTGAATTCCATGACAGAACAGAATGCCACAGCAGAAAGTACATTTAACATTGTTTATTGTTTTGTGATGTCATGATGTCATCACGAATGCAAATAAACAGGTGATACCATATCACAGCATTTGCATGAAGAGATTACACACATCCAAAACACATTAAACGCATTGGAACATCAAATAAACTTTACAAAAGTCATGTGAAAAATTATTTACCAAACATCATTATTAACATTCCTCCAAATGAGGGGTCGTATTAAAGCATAACAAAAAAACAGTTAGTGCTTAAATGTCAATAGGTGATAACATATCACAGCATTTGCATGAACATTAAACGCATATTGGAACTCACATCAAATATTAATAAACTTTACAAAAGTCAAATTATTTTCCACAAATCATTATTAACATTGCTCCACATGAGGGGTCATATTAAATGTCAAGGTACTTAACAGTTCAGATATTCCACTAAAGGAAAATATGTACATCCACAGGTGTCACACTCAGCAGAAGTAAGTTCATTGCATTTTATGGCAGGAAAAAACACTTTATATGTGATTCTATGATATGAAATGTCCTATGAGGACAACAGAGCGTTTATCATACTGATAAAATATTCAAACCAATATGGGATATTTGTACTTCACATAAAGCAAAAATGCACCATACCATGGTGAAAATGTAATTTGCCTTCATAGAAGGTGTATATGAATGTATTCAACAATACACAAGAACTTTCCAGTCAGAGAAATAATATTGTTAATGACATCTAACATAGATGTGTATGATAAAATCTGACTCAGAATAACAGTCTTTGCACATCAGAAAGGACCAAAATGTGGTCCACATCCTTGGTGTCTAACATAGACACGTTTGCTTTCCTTCAGAGGGCGCTAGAGGATGAATCAGTGCCTTTGCTGACGCTGATGGATGGAGCAGCTCTTACAACTGCTGGAAGTGTTTCTGTAGATGGTATCTCAGGAAAATCCCATCATCTCCAGGATATCTGCTTTCTCCAGCTGGGAATCAGGAACTCTGGAGCCAGAAGACACTCGAGCTGCTCGATGCTGCTGTTGATACCATCTCTGCGCATCTTCTCCACTATTGGCTTTCTCAGCTGCAAATCAGGACAGAAAAGCATCAGGAAAGTGGCCTTGGAATGAGAAGAGCCGTGAAAGCTGCTGCAGTGATGTTGCTGTAAGTAGGATGTGAACGTACCTTGTTGCTGAGAGGGAGATGCTCCTTTGAGATGATTGTAGGTGTCATGTCTGGATCTCTGTGCTGTAGATCTCTCTGTGCAGAGCGAGTCTGATTTGCACCGGCTGCAGCTCCTCTATTTATACTCCCAAATCTCCATATGAATGTGTGAGGCTTGAGCTTCAAGGAGTTTCTCACAGTTTGGAGCCAATGGAAGAGCTGGAACAGACAATGAGGGATGTGGGCCGCCACATGCTCAATGATCCTCTGTCAGGGGCTCAAAGCACGAGTTTCATGGGAGCAGGTGGAGGGTGACTATTATTGTAATTATTTAAGCAGTTTTCTTGTATTAATTGAGCAAGCTAATACAGCACTATTGGGATTAATATGGATGTGTTGCAAATTACCACGACTGGATCTACTGATGCAGTTGTGTGCAAAATGAAGTTCTTTTAACAAAAACAGCATGTCTTTGGTGCAAACAAATATATAGGATTTAACATTTTGTAATTCATAAATCATATCTTCATCATTATCATCGCTGCAGTGACGTCACAAACTCATGATGAAGCAGATAATAAATAAATAGTGATAGTGCTGATGACATCATGAGTGACATCATCAGACCATCTTGTCAAGCTCGTGCATGTGTGTGAATATCCATAAGTGTGTCGACTCCTGTGTGTGTGTGTGTGTGTGTGTGTGTGTGTGCTGGTCAGTGTGAGTAGATCTCATGTGAGGTTCCCACACTGACTCTCTGTCTTCACATCAATGGAGCACAAAAGCATCCAGAGTCCTGAATGGAGCATTAGTGCCGCTGAAGACTCTGTTCTTCCTCACGTCACCAACCATCTGGAGAGAAATGGCCTGACTGGATGATGATGCAAAAATAGACGGGTAAAATATTGGCAATACAGGAGAACTTAAATTTTAAAAAAATATTTTTGATGCAATATAGCAAAAATGTTATATATGAATCTATTAATGACTAAGTTTCATAGCTGGTCATTGGCTTTCATGTTTTCTTATATATTTCATCATTGCATAAGCATATGTCTGCATTGCATTTAAATGGCTTAATGGCTTGACCGCTTGACCAGATTATTAAGATATATATATAGCTGTTTCCAACCTTATATTGAGAAGCTATTTTTTTCTGTGTTGCAAATGCATGTTCATGCAATCATTCAGCAGCTCATTAAAAATGCACCGAGAGCAGCGGCTACTGGGGTTTTCCCACACTCCGCTCTGAATGGATGCTCAGAACAATAGAAGTGTGTCCTCTTTATCTGTGTTTCGTCCATTCACACACCTGTCCATCACGTCCTCAGGGCATTTCACTCTGATAATCCTCAGTCAGCTGACCTTTTCAACCATGAAACTGTTTGACTTGCCACAAACTCACCTAAAAAAATTAGCTCCTTTTGAGTATTGTGTGTGTTGGATGGACGAATAATAAGATACATTTATAATGTCTAATTATAAAACTGGAAGCCAGATTAACAGTTAAAATAATTAGGTAATTCCATAGTATTTGCATATATTGAGTTCTTTTTCCTACATCTCATGACACTTTGGGTTTCATCAAACTGTAAACATCAGTGATTGTGAATGAGCCTGCTTTATTACCTAAAAAATATATAAATATTCATGAAACTGAATGAAGACCATAAATAACACAATGTGTATCATGAACTGGATGCCTTCTTTAACTACTAATATGCAAGCCATATGTACTGTAAGTGACAAGTGTGTGTTGTGTTTTCCATCATTTATCAGTGTTTTACAACGCTTTCCATAGTTTTGACAGGAACATTCCCACAGTAAATGCTAATTAGAGAAAACTGTGGAGACGTGAGTGGGAATTTGGGAAGAACAATTTGAATGAAGAATCAAGAATGGCGCCATATTTTATAATGCAGTAAGTGTTTCCCAAAAGTGGATATTAATTCAGTATAGCTTAATATAATTTACCCATGTACAGGTAAATTATTGGTTTGATCAACGTTTGACATTTATCATTACATTTATACCCTAAGATTCGCAGACACCTGGACTTTTAGATTATGAAAAATTATATATGATGGATTATATATATATATGGATTTGTTTTAGAAGCTTATTTAGTGGGTATGACAAGGTTCATTCAAATATTCATTTGTCAGGTTCAGTACTGCATAAATCACAGGATGACATTAATGCAATCAAAATCATTTATTTTATAGAAGCATATGAGAGCTTTACACAATTGATTAAAAAAAATCATCACAAAAGTAATCAAATGATACACTGTATCTTTAAAAACAAAACAGTTCTTTTTGCATGTCCTCCAAAAGAGAGCATGTACAAACGGTTCTAAAAAGACTCTCTTCAAGAGAAAAATACAGTTATATCTAAATGCACAAAATGCATCGTCAGCCTGGTGCGTCCCACAATGTGCATCACAATCAGTGCGCAACTTCAGATGATATTCTTGCCTTTACAAAGTCTGCAGTGAAGTCATTCGGGGGGAAAAAGTCCAACAAAAAAGCAAACAAGTGCTATTTTCCTCCGAGGTAGATGTGCTGCTAACACATAAGATCAGATCAGATCAGATCAAGTGCTTGACCCTTTTCATTCAAAGGTCAGTCTGTGTGATGGACGTTCGCGTCAGAACAATGGCGTCACGTCCTGTTCTGGAGAGGGAGAAAGACGCAGGATTTCGCGAGAACACCTGGAGTAGCCGCTGGGGAAGATCAAGGCCTTTTTCGAGCTGAAGAAGGACACCGTCTTCTCCAAAATGTCGGATGCAGGAATGCCATGATGGAGGTGGTCTTCAAAAGAAGATTTCAGTTTCTCCACTTTGCTGAAACATTTTCTCTCCAAGCTGTACAGTTTGCACCTGCAATCCAAAAGAGAACATCTTTAGTGTTTAGAGCAGTGTCAATGAGATCAAATTAATCGAGCATGAAAATTACACTGTTGCAAGCATTTCTGTTCCTTTACCTGGCATAGTGAGCGTTGTCTTGAGGGGTGATGTCCATGTAGGCAGGCATGTTTGCTTTTTCAATTTCAGTGGTCAAGAGATTAAATATTTGAGATCCCTCTGGCTCTTCTTCAGTCGCAAAACTAAATGCCGCACAAGACCCTCGATCTAACCCACTTTTATACCAAAGCATATCTGCAGCCAGCCAATCAGAGAGCAGAGGAAAATGGAACAATAGGCTTGCCATAATTTGCATTGGTCCGAGGGCTTTTAATTGAGCTCTTTAGTGGACAGGTGGGATTTTCTTTCTCTAGTGCCATCTGGAGGGTCAGCCGGCCCGTGGGAGAATAATCGAGGGCATGAGGACTCGGGATTTTAATGTTCTCACACTCAGATTAGCAATGGAGATTTGTGGAAAATATTTACTGTATGTGTATGATCCAGTTATGGTTGGGTATAAAACGTTTTCATTTTTAATCCACGTTGATATAATGATAATTAGAGTTTTATTTTTAAATGTTTAATTTTTTTTTTTTTTTAAGTATAGCTTCTGAAGGCATTTCACAGAAAAAAGGAGGGAAAAAATATGCATCGCTAAAACATTCATAAACAAATATGTAGCAAATTATGGGGATTTGTTGAAAATATTTACTGTATGTTGTATAAATCACAGACATTTAATGAGTTTAAATAAATGTTATGTATACAATATTTTGACAAAGTACTCTATAAATCAGGTAACCCTTTACAATAAGGTCTCATAATGTAGTAACTAACAGTGAGCAATGCATTTGTTACAGTATTTGTTCATCTTTGTTAACGTTAGTTGTTTGTGTTAGTTAACAGTGCATTAACTCGTTTTGATTTTAATAATAAATGTTGATATTAACATGAACTAAGATTAATAAATGCTGTAGAAGTGTTCTTTCTATGTTAATAAATGAAACCTTACCATAAATCAATATGCACTTAATACATTTAAAAAAATGAATAGATTTTTAGATTAAACTATTTAGAAATAGAGCTGTTGGAGGTAGCACTTTACACAAAAAAATATTAAAATGCATTACTGAAATGCTCATAAAACATTTAGTATGTAAATATAGAATCAAAACAAAAAATGTAATAGCGTCCATTAGGCTTCCCTCCAGAAGCCTTGTTAGTCGAGCCCTGTGGGAACCGACACACTTCTCTTGTGTGAGTGATTTAATGTGATGAATACAGAAGTGTGGGAAGCCGTGTGTGTCTGTGGCTCCCACCAGCTCCAGGAGCGCTGGGGCGTGTGATCGGGGTCCACATTGTGCCGTGAGCCAGTTGTGTGTGTGTGTGTGTGTGTGTGTGTGTGTGTGTGTGTGTGTGTGTGTGTGTGTGTGTGTGTGTGTGTGTGTGTGTGTGTGTGTGTGTGTGTGTGTGTGAAACACAAGACTGAGAACAGGTACAACCACAGATTTCATAGAACACCTGCCTCACCAGAATATCCTGTTACATTGACCTGTATATCATTACAGCATTTCTACTGATTCTAAAGTAAAATTTTATTCACTAATTTAAGAACAATCAAATATACACAATTACTAAAAATTCTAATGCAAATTTTTATGGCTGATAACACTGATGTGTTATTGTTGTTCTAACATTAGAGAATCTCGGCACGTGTTTGGTTATGAAGGGTGTGTGTTCATAAAGTGACAATTAATGTGAACACCGGGTCAGGACTTTCCCAGAGACACGGGCTTTGAGCCCCTGACAGAGGATCATTGAGCATGTGGCGGCCCACATCCCTCATTGTCTGTTCCAGCTCTTCCATTGGCTCCAAACTGTGAGAAACTCCTTGAAGCTCAAGCCTCACACATTCATATGGAGATTTGGGAGTATAAATAGAGGAGCTGCAGCCGGTGCAAATCAGACTCGCTCTGCACAGAGAGATCTACAGCACAGAGATCCAGACATGACACCTACAATCATCTCAAAGGAGCATCTCCCTCTCAGCTTTCACGGCTCTTCTCAATCACTGGCTTATTCCAAGGCCACTTTCCTGATGCTTTTCTGTCGTGATTTGCAGCTGAGAAAGCCAATAGTGGAGAAGATGCGCAGAGATGGTATCAACAGCAGCATCGAGCAGCTCGAGTGTCTTCTGGCTCCAGAGCTCCTCCAGCAGCAGCAGCCTGATTCCCAGCTGGAGAAAGCAGACATCCTGGAGATGAGGCTCAACTTCCTGGAGCGCCATCGTTCCGGCTCACATGCTGTCAATCAAGGCTTCTCCAGGCGTGTGCGTGAGAGCGTGCACTTCCTGTCCACAGATGAGATGAAGACCCAGAGCCAGAGAAGACTGCTGAAGCACTTCCAGAAGCTGCAGACATCATGTGATCAGAACAGGAGGGAAAGTGTCCTGCCTCGGCTGAGCGGCCCAGACCAGAACACCTTCAGCAAAGAGATGAATGTCAACAAGAGCGCCATCTGGAGGCCTTGGTAGAGCCTTACAGCAACAGCAGCACATACTGAACGTCTGCACTAGACTCAGTGGACGGAGGCGCTTCAGCTTCTCTTTTGGAGAATTTTTTTTAAATAAAATTTCATTTTGGACATTTTTTTTATTATAAAGTACGTTATATTACAGTGAATGATAGATGTAATGCCCTTGCATATGCAATGCATGTGTGATTTTAACATGAATCAGTTTTAACTTAAACATTTCTGTTTATGGAAAGAATGATATTCCCCATCTATTTTGATGGCTTACATTACTTATTTCAAGTAATCTCAATTTGCGCTTCACACTGAAGCTAGATTTAATTATTTTAAAACCTCATAATGAGTCATCTGTGTGTAGTTATTTCTAATTTTTTGAGCATGTTTGGACAAATCTTGTCAATTTATGTTGTAAACAGTTATTTTAATAAGTTGCTTAATGAACTCATTCCTTTCATAAAGGCATGTATTGTAATGAAAACTTCATGAAGTTTTGCTTCACTTGTATTGTATCAATATACGTGTGTATTTGACGTTGCATGCACAATGTGCAAAAACATGTCAGAGATCTAATAAATCCAACTGCTCTTCAATCACTTTTTGCTTTTCACTGGTATTGAAACTTATAAGCACAACATTTTAAATGCAAGGAATGTTTAATAAGTGATATCAGTTACAACATGATTTGATTAAATAACAAAAACACGCCTTTACAAAAGGCACCGATTGAGACTAAAACTCAAATGATAGGATTTTCTCATGATGTTATGCTTGTCATACGTTGTAGACATTTTTCAAACTAGATTCACTCCAAAATAGCATGCAAATGTTGCATTAAAGGGATAGTTCACCCAAAAAATGAAAATTATCCCATAATTTACTCTTCACCCTCTTCTTTCAGACGAATACAATCAGAGTTATATTAAAAATGTCCTGGCTAATCCAAGCATTATAATGGCAGTGAATGTCAGCCAAAAAAAAAAAAAAAAAAAAAAAAAAAGTGCATCTATCCATCATAAAAGTACTCCACACGACTCTGGGGGTTAATAAAGGCCTTCTGAAGCGACGGACTTCAATTTATGTTGTATGGACTTCAGAACAGAAACACCCATTCACTGCCATTATAAAGCTTGGAAGAGCCAGGACATTTTTTTAACATAACTCCAATTGTATTTGTCTGAAAGAAGAATGTCATGTACACCTAGGATGACTTGAGGGTGAGTAAATCATGGGGTAATAGTCATTTTTTGCATGAACTATCCCTTTAAAAATCAACAAAACTGTGAATACGCCTAAACAAACGTTTTGTCAAAGCAGTCAGTCTCTGATAAAGCTCTACATTAATTGTTCTTCCATGGTCTCCATATTTGAACTCGTTTTGGTGATCTCTGCACCAATCCACGCTGCGTGGAGGCCATTAAGAGCATCTGATTGGGCCTTTGCGTCACGTGCAATCGTTTGATCGCTGTTGCCGTGCGTCAGGTCTGCGTGACTACGTGACGCAGCGTCTCCAGCAAGCGCTGCGAGAATCCGCAAGCGTGGCTGGAATTGGCGCGCTGTTTGAAAAACCCAACGGCCATCTCCAAGACTATCGGCACCGTCGAGTCTAACAAACTGCTCGGGTATCTGCGTAGTTTCGTGAAATAACTCTCTCAGATGTACGATACTGCGGTTGATTTAGTCTCTCCGGCATCTCATCAGCGAGGATCTTTCGAAACCGAAGAATTAAGAGGAAAAACGGTAAGAGATGGAGATTTGACAGGTGATATTACACTATACGTTGTGCTTGTCATGACATAATGTGCTCCCACGACCTTGATTTGGACTTTTTTGGAAGATTTTAAAGCAGAATGTGTAAACAAATCCTATCATAGTTATAGTCACACGAAGTGATTCGCTGTATTTATAGGCAACGGTTGATTCAGGCGCTTCACTTGCGTTCTCACACTGCCAGCCAATCAGAGAGGAGCATTAGCCACGCGCTTTAAAATCCGACGGTGGTTTTATAGCACGCGAGCTTCCGTCCTCTCCCGCTGTGGGTAAACACTGTCACGGGCCACGAAAAGTGTGCCTGACACCTGCTTAGAAGTCCAGTAGTGTTGACAAGACCAACAAGGCGGCGTGATGCAGACAGACACGCTTCAGACAGAGTGTTTGATCTTTGCGGAGGTGTTATCGCGGACTTTCCCAGCCTCAGGTCCCAGTTTATGGCATTGATGTACGGTGCAGAGGGTCTGCAAAGAAATGCTGATTTTGGATGTGATTTTAACAAATGCATTCTGCACGTGCCTGAGCTTTCACTTATTAAAGTTTGTGAAGTTGAACCACTTTAATTTGACTTATGTGCTCTTCCTGATAGAAATCAGTGTCAAGTAAATATAGATATTATTACCGAATAATACACAGTGACTTGGGATACTGTAAGAATAATTCCTGATGATAAAATATTATTTTGCAAAATCCTAGTTTCAGTAAAAATACATTTTATGACCATTACAAAGTCGACAATAGCCAACATATTCTTTTATGCCAAAAATTCTTTTATGTTCCATGAAGATATTTTGTAAATATATAAAAAATGTATTATTAGTAGTAATATGCATGGCTGTGGTCTTCATTTAGACAACTTTAAAGGTGATTTTGCCAATATTTCGATTTTTGTTGCAACCTCAGATTCCAGATTTTCATATTTACATGTATTGCATCTCGTGAAATATTGTCCTAACCTAACAAACCAAACAAAGATGCATAAATCTCAATTAAAAATAATAATAATTGGCCCTTATGACTGGCTTTGTGGTCCAGGGTCACATATTCCCAGCCAGTGTTGGGTTAGTTACTCTAAAAAAAAAAAAAGTAATTAATTACTAGTTACTATTTACATCTTCAATAGTATAATTAGATGAATATACAAATTACTCTCAAAAATTAATTACTTTCTAAATCCTATATCAAGCATGACTAGTTCAAGGATAGCCATGAAACGGCTCTTAATTCAAATAAATAATATAAAACGACAAATTATTCTTATTAACTGATCAAAGTAGGCTATTACAAATGTGAGAGTACATAAAACATGCATTTTAAAGTTAGACTTTAAATTTCGATGTTAATTCCACTATTGTTGGTATTATATATAATTGGTCCGTCTATACACCATATTTACTTCAATTACATCGAAAGTTACTAATTAAATTACAGAGTAATCCCTAACTTTCCTTTTTCAAGGGAGAAGTAATTCAATTACAGTAACTAATTACTTAGTGGTTACACCCAACACTGTTCCCACTGGATTTTGTTAGTTAAAATAATGTTTGCATCAAGTTTAGATATAAAAACAATTAAAAATGCAGTTTAATCACACATTTAGAGCATGAAACGCTCAATTGAATTATTGAAGGAGCGATTGACCTATTGATTAATTGAAACCAGATAAGGTAAATGTAAGTCCTGTGGGATTTGTACAGCCAGTGTTTGATTTGATTTGTTGAGGACGCCTCACCCACTGGCCTCAGAGTGTGGGAAAGCTAATCCTGACTGGGACTCATGGCTTTGTAATGCTAATGAGCTCCTATAAATAGAGGAGCACGACCCTCATTCCCAACACAACCGACTTGCCCTCCTCAGAGCAACATCTCTCCATCTGAAAGAATGGCTCCAACTTACACGACTGACTACTCCAAACTTTCCAACAAGGAGAAACATAAAGTAAGTATTGTTGACTTTTCAAAATCAGTTGTTTCTCTTTCATTCTGCCATGAATTGTAATCAAATGAAGCAAAGAACTGACCATAAGTCTCTTTCCTCAACAGTTAAGAAAACCTGTGGTGGAAAAGATGCGCAGAGATCGCATCAACAACTGCATCGAGCAGCTCAAATCCATGCTGGAGAAGGAGTTCCACCAGCAGGATCCAAACGCCAAGCTGGAGAAAGCCGACATCTTGGAGATGACGGTGGACTTCCTGAAGCAGCAGCTGCAGCCCAAGACTTCAGCTCCACAGAAAGCCCACTTTGACGGCTATTCCCAGTGTTGGAGGGAGACCATGAGCTTCCTATCGGTCAACTCCAAGGTGGACGCTGTACGTCAGCATCTGAACCACTGCCAAGAAGCCCAGAGATCAGCTAAAGACCTCACTCACTCGCCTCCAGCTTCCCATCAGCCCACCAAGGTGAAGCAGGAACCATGTGCCCACAGACCGCTCTGGAGACCCTGGTAGAGACCCCGCGATCAAAGACTTTCACATTCAAGCTAGATGGTGGTTTTACCATCTCTTATGTTGTAGGAGATCATTCCTTTTCTATGTTAATTTCTTTTGAAAGAATGTCTTTTTTATGGCACTTCATGTTGTGACGTTTGTGGAAGGAAACGGGTTTCACCATGTGAAAGTCCAATCTTCTACAGATGATTGCATTATGATCAGAGGTGTATTGTAATATGTCTCTATAGTTTTCCTCATGGATGGACAAAATATAATCTTCACAATGAAGAGTCATGGTTTAACTCCTATGGAGTTGATGGCAAAGTAATTATTTGCAGTGTTTGATATGCTTTATCAATGCAAATGTTATTGTTTCTTCTTATGAAGGATGTGATTTTTTTCACTTATTCCTAATTTATGGTGATGTAATGTTAATTGTGCAATACTGTCACATGAATAAACACCATTTAAAGAGAAACAATCCTGCTTTCCTCTAATTGATTCTTGAAATTTAAACAATGTTTTTTTAACAAACCATCTCAGTTGTCAAGTGATCTCGTTTTCATCTAATGGGTGTCCATTTGCACTTTTACCTCAATGGTAAACTCTTACTTTATCTAGGTTTATGTTCCAATAATGACCCCCTACAGTAACAATCCCTTACATTCCGACTATTAAATGAGTGTAAAACCATGTGTCAGGAATGGGACACTGTGCTTTTTACCAAGTAAGACATGTTCTGTCTAATATTCATGCCCAAAAATGTAGTTCTAAACCTAACCCTACCCGTAAGTTATCCCTAAAATCAGAGGGAAGTAATAGGTGAATAACACTGTTAGAAGCTGGTTGAAAGCCTGTTGTCATAAACTGTAAACTTCTGAAATGTTGATCCAGGATCAACAAAGATATTAATCATGCTGCACTTCAGGGACGCAGCAGCCAATATAACGTCAGAAATATCTACACTCTAAAAAATGCTGGGTTGAAAATGGACTAACCCAGCAGTTGGGTTAAATGTTTGCTTAAAACAACCCAATCACTGGGTTAGTCCATTTTCAACCCAACTTGGGTTGTTTTTAACCCAGCATTGTATATTTGATGATCAATACCCATGCCTTAATGAGATGCCAATGTAATGCCCTTTAAGTATTTTTTTAAAATAATGTAATCAGTGGCATGTATTAGTTGAGTGTGTGCACCAGGAGCATGACTATAGAGTTCAGTGTGTGAGAAAGAACGCAGGGGCTTAATGTTGGTGTTTGTACTTTGAAACCCTTGATAATAGGCACTGTGTGCTGTCAGCTCTGGTTTCATCAGACAGCTGGTGTGGCTGACGGGAGGAGGCGTCTCCCATCATGTGTGGGGCCGGCTTCTCCCAGGATTTCCCACACCCGCAACTCTGGCTCCCGTTTCAGATCCGACATTAAGGAAGTGTGCCGTACTAAATCATCCATTAGGTATGGCGGTGTGAATCCTGACCCTTCCCTTCTATTGCCCCTCATTTAAATCTGAGCCCCCTTGGAAACAGTCATTCACTTGTTGTTCGAATCTACTTGTTGCAAACTTGAAGTGATGTATTGTTACAGGTCATGCGAGTTTTAAAGTTCTTTACACTTCAGAAACTTTATTTTCTTTAAACTTTGGGTGGAAATGTGGCTTCGGAACAATTAACGCTAAAAACAAGACGCATTAAAAAGACTATATAACTAAAAAAACATAACACCACTATGATTTTAATAGTCCAAATGAAGTATTTAATTTAAGTAAAATCTTGTAGGTGTAAATTAAATGCAAGTATACAACACATATTTTTTTAAATAAAGTTTTGTACAAATAAATTGTATCAAATACTACACTCTAAAAAATGCTGGGGCTGTTTTAACCCAAATTTGGGTCAAATATGGACAAACCCAACTGCTGGGTTAAACGTTTAATTAAAAAAATGTACCCAACGGCTGGGTTTGTCCATATTTGACCCAAGTGCATTGTTATGAATGTTAATGTGATTTACTTAAATTGAATAATGTGTACATTAATTTTGTGAAAAACATAATAAAACATTTAGTATAAATCATAATGGAACAAGGAAGTGGACCATGTAGTTTGTGATTCTATTCATAAACTAAATTTTTGTATTAATCTCTGTTTTTTCTTAATTCATAATATGTAAGGATTAATCAATTCAATTTGACAGAATTTTACTACTAATTGAAATGCATAATTCTTGAAAAAAGTCTTACTTTTGTTTTGTTTTTATTGAGTGTACACTTGCCAAGCAATTATACTTAATTTAATAAATACTATTTGACCAAGTTCAGAACCGAGTTATTTACTGAGATTTGAGGATTGCTAGAAGTATTTAAAGTGCTGACACACTTTTCTCACCGCATACACTGAAGGTGAGACGCATTTTATGGGACTGTATTAGATGTCAGGATGGCCATGTGCCTCTGTTGAATTTACAGGAGCAGGAAGCCTTTGGTTTCTGAGGGTGTCAGGCAGTGTAATCAGGAGACGGCACACCTCTAGTAAACACACACACACACACACACACACACAAATAGTGGCTGTTAGATCCCCTTTCAGGATCGCCCTCCTCCTCCTCTTGTCCTCTTCAGGTCCAAGCTGCTGATGTTATCAAGTGTTACAGACAGCCCTGTGATTGGCCCGTGAGTGTGGGAAAGCATCAGACGCTTCAGACCCATGCACACAAAGGATTGTAATTGGAACATGCCTGTGTGTCATCACAAACTCCAGCATAGGTGATAAAATCATTTTAGGAGGAAAGGCTACCCTAGAGTATTTTAATGACACAAAAATGTTACATTAAAACAATATTGTGAATTAAATAATTAAAGCGTTTCACTCTGTGTTTCTGAGGTTAGAGGTCAACAACTCAAAATATTGTTACCAAATATGAAACCTGCACTCAATTATTTAATATTTAATCTTACCATACCTCAATGCAACTGAGTTGATCGCAGTGTTATATTATTACCATACAAAATTTTATTTTGATCATTTTTATTTTTGTATTTTCTGGTTGTAGTTAAAGTTTTAGTATTTTGTCATTACGTTTTAAAAACTTTATTCATTTTTATTTCAGTTTGACTTCTTTTAGTACACCTTATATTTTATTTTAGTTAACATTATTCCTTATTTCAAGTAACAAATGTGTTTTTATGGTTTTGGTTAACTATGATAACCCTTAATAATGATATGCAATGATTTGTATATTAAATATTTTTGTTACTATATCTTAAACATGTCACTTAAGCATTTGCAAATTTACCTGAACATATTAAAGTGATTAAAAAAACATTAATTCTACATGATTATTTAGATGTGCAATACTATAGATATAATTAATGCATCCAAATATATCTATTCCTGTACTGAATAGAGCTGCACACTGTTTTTAGCATAATATCATTGTGGTGAATGTTTATGTGGTGACTTCATTGCCATTATTAAGGACAATATACTGTATATGCACTGAATGAATTCAAATGATTTTTAGTAATTAGTTGCTTTTATTAAATGCAATGTTAGACACACAGTGTCTACAATGTTTCAATGCACCAGGAGTGCCATCACTAGAACAAATATTGTATTTCTGTAGCCTTCACAAAAGGCTGTATCAGATGAACGTCCATCAGGACCTTACAAAGAGCTCAGATTCTGAGCAATATCACAGTTTGCAAGCCAAACAACATTAGAACTGGGGAAATAAAGCCTTTAGACATCAAAGCAAATGTCATACTAATCACAGCAATAATTTGCAAAGGAATTCTTAGAATAGAACAATCAAAGCTTCAACATGAAGCAATTGAACGTATGTTTGCAATGAACATAGAAATATGGAAATGTTTATCTCCTACAACATAAGAGATGGTAAAACCACCATCTAGCTTGAATGTGAAAGTCTTTGATCGCGGGGTCTCTACCAGGGTCTCCAGAGCGGTCTGTGGGCACATGGTTCCTGCTTCACCTTGGTGGGCTGATGGGAAGCTGGAGGCGAGTGAGTGAGGTCTTTAGCTGATCTCTGGGCTTCTTGGCAGTGGTTCAGATGCTGACGTACAGCGTCCACCTTGGAGTTGACCGATAGGAAGCTCATGGTTTCCCTCCAACACTGGGAATAGCCGTCAAAGTGGGCTTTCTGTGGAGCTGAAGTCTTGGGCTGCAGCTGCTGCTTCAGGAAGACCACCGTCATCTCCAAGATGTCGGCTTTCTCCAGCTTGGCGTTTGGATCCTGCTGGTGGAACTCCTTCTCCAGCATGGATTTGAGCTGCTCGATGCAGTTGTTGATGCGATCTCTGCGCATCTTTTCCACCACAGGTTTTCTTAACTGTTGAGGAAAGAGACTTATGGTCAGTTCTTTGCTTCATTTGATTACAATTCATGGCAGAATGAAAGAGAAACAACTGATTTTGAAAAGTCAACAATACTTACTTTATGTTTCTCCTTGTTGGAAAGTTTGGAGTAGTCAGTCGTGTAAGTTGGAGCCATTCTTTCAGATGGAGAGATGTTGCTCTGAGGAGGGCAAGTCGGTTGTGTTGGGAATGAGGGTCGTGCTCCTCTATTTATAGGAGCTCATTAGCATTACAAAGCCATGAGTCCCAGTCAGGATTAGCTTTCCCACACTCTGAGGCCAGTGGGTGAGGCGTCCTCAACAATAGAAGAGGCATCAATTATTTCATGGTTAACTGGCCTCAGGGCTCCCACAGAGGGAATAGCCTTCCACACACCGAACACAACACGGGCAGGTTGCTGTACTTTTATTACCTGGGAACATCTCTGCTCGCTGATAAGGCTTCTGCAGATGGGGACTGTAGACATGATAATTTCCCAAGGGATGCTAAGGACATATAGATAAGACGTTGCACACCTTATCGGGCAAAAACAGATCCTGCTCAGATGCTGTAAATTAGATGTAATAACAAAATTACACTTCACATGCACACAAGTGTATAAAATGTAATTAAAAAGAAAATGTTAATGTTTCCCATACTATTTGTGATGGCTCTAACCAACTTTAAAGTGTTTCTTCAGTCTTCGCACACACTGACCGGAATGCATTCGCTGTGAATGTCAATTAAGCGCAATTATCCCGTGCTCTCAAGGATGGCACACTTCTATTGTTCCGGGCTCCCCTCCCGCCCTGAGAGAATTTTGGGTAATAAATGGACAGATAGTGTGGGAAACCCAGGCTGGCTCCTGCTCACACGTTCTGGAGTCAATAGATCGAGCCCCTCCTCTGTCCCTCCACAAACACCCTTTGAACCTGCTGCTCAGATCAGAGGCACCACTGGGCTGCGGGACGCGTGTGTGTTCTCACCGGCCTCGGCTCACATCACCTGCTTATACTCGCCCTCATTACGCCGCCCCTCCCGCACACTTCTCCATCACCGCAAGAGCATGTGCCGCAACATCTGCAGCAGAGGTGCAGCCCTGACAGGAACGCTTTGAATGTGGAATTTCATTTATATATATATATATATATATATATATATATATATATATATATATATATATATATATATATATATATATATATATATATGTGTGTGTGTGTGTACATATATGTATGTGTACACTCTAAAAACAACCCAAGTTGGGTTGAAAATAGACTAACCCAACCCAGTAAATGGGTTTTTAACCCAGTAGTTGGGTTAAATGTTTGCTTAAAACAACCCAATCGCTAGTCCATTTTCAACCCAACTTGGGTTGTTTTTAACCTAGCATTTTTAGTGTACACTTACATATATGTACACACACATATATTTATATTGTATGTTAGTGCTGTTGACATAAAATAATATTTGATTATTTTTTTATATATATATATATATATATATATATATATATATATATATATATATATATATATAGAATATATAGACACAGACATATATAGAATAGATTTACTCATCATAAAGCAATAAACTGCAATGATAAAACTGAATAAAAATATGAAATAAAATAATATTTATTTGGAAAAAGATTTCTGTTTTTTTATAATATAATATATAATTTATATTATAAAATATTAAATATAAAAAATAGATTTAATATATAATATAATTGTGACGCAAAATGAATAATAAATATTGTTTAATAATAATAATTTAATTAAATGAATAAAATACAATGGTAAATGTAATAAAACAAAATAAAAGAATTCAAAACAACCCAAGTTGGGTTGAATATGGACAAACCCAGCAATTGGGTTGTTTTAACCCAGCGGTTGGGTTAAATGTTTGCTTAAACAACCCAATTGCTGGGTTTGTCCTTTTCGACCCAACTTGGGTTGGTTTTAACCCAGCATTTTTAGAGTGTACCTTTGCAAATAATACTATAATAAATAAATAAAAAGAAATGATGAATAAGTCTCACATATACCACAGAGGTACTGCTGAATGAACTTTGAACTTTTTTACACTTAATTTTAAGGTGTCTTTGTTACACTGTAATTATACATTTAAGTACAATTACATACTATATGCTTAGGGTTTGGTTTATGGTTAGTTGCATGTAATTGTGCATAATTTATATTTATTACTAACTACATGTGTAACAATGACACTGTAAAATAAAGTTATTTCACTCATTTTGGACGGTACAAAAAATATTTTCTCTAGACTCAAATCATCAGCAATATCTATGGACACATATGCCAGATGTTTTTTGGAGGGAAACTGGTTTTCTTCAGCTTCTTCTCTCACATTTCTCAGCAGTGACTCATCCTGACAGATGACACTGATAGTTTAAAGAATGACTAGCCTTCATTCCACCATAGACCCTCTCATCATTCAGAGGGATAAAGGCCCTGGTGCCATAATAAGACTCCTCTCTCTCATTCTCCGTGTGTGTCGCACACAAACAGTCGTTGTGTCCAGCTGCAGGGCCGATGCAGGTCTCCAGTGTGGAATGTGTGAGAGCTGAGGTCTGTGTCTGCTTCCCACACTTCAGTCCCATTCAGCGAGCCGCCCCACCCTGCTGCCACTGATCCAGCATGCCTCATTATTCCCCTCTCTCAATAGACCATCTGGTCCTCTGCTTGTGCACACAAAGCCTCCTGCTCTCCCACACACACCTCAAAGCTGCAGGTACGCACTCCTGAGGAGAGATTGATCTGCGCACAGTCCCACGACCACAAACAAACAGGGAGGCGTGTGTGCAAAACACGTTTCTGCATGTCACAGTATATTTATACACGCAAATAGACATGCACTGTAAACCTCTCATACGCAACAGGCTGCAATTCATATGCAGAAAACTACAGATAGATAGATGAATGGATGGGTAGATGAATGGATGGATGGAAGAATTTTGAGATATTTGGACTGGAAACAAGACAAAAAACTAAGAAACGATTTTTTTGCAATTAATTTTTTTTTTTTTTTTGTGCTTTTTTTTCTGTAAGCCTAACAGGTTGCAATGCATAAAGAAAAAAAAATAGTTTTAATACAGATAATAATAATATATATATAAAATTGAAAATCATTCAGTTTATTATTTGTTTTAAATATTTTTATAATATTTTTTATACTATATATTTATTTTATTTATATTATAAAAGATGTATTTACATTTTATATATATATATATATATATATATATATATATGATTATATAATAATTTCATATATATATTTTTAAAAATAATAGTTTTTTTATAATATTTTATATATATTATTATTTATTTATATTAATTTATAAATTATACATTATTAAACATTATTTTAATTTTATATATACATTTTTATATGTATTTTTATTATAATAAACGGTTCAAATGAGCTCTTTTAATACATAAAAATAATTATATATATTTTTACATTTATATTTTAAAAAATAATAATAATAATAAGGAAAAAATAATTTGAATAGTGTCTTACTGTGCCAAAGGAGAATTCACAATTCAACAGTTGCTTTCCGGTATTGAAAAAGGGGCTGCTTTTCTTTTTTTCACCTTTTGTTTTGTTTTAATGACCTCAAACACGCTGGCAAGACTTGAGGGGTTTCAATGGGGCAGAGGGTATCGGACAATGTCACAGTTTCCCGCTCTAACTGCATCTTTTCATGCGTCTGTGCTGTGAATGCCAGAGCATGTGATGCTGGAATGTCATTGAGCTTCTCTCACATCACGACCCGAATTCCTCTCCGGCGAGGGGAGGTCAGGGGCTTCCCAGGTCCCCGTTTTTATGAAGAGAGGGACACTTCACACTGGGCACACAGTGCTGAGCATCTGCTTCCCTCGCTGTGTGTGTGTGTGTGTGTGAGAATGAGGAGAGTGTCGGACAAGGGGGCGCCCACATTCAAAGACCCTTTTGCAGAGTGGGATGGAATGTATTGTGGCTTTACCAGTCAATTTTGGCGGGAGATGGGAATTGGTGTGGGAACGGAATTTGGGGTTAACTAAACCACAGCACCTCCTGATAGACACCGAGAACAAGAGATGCACTTGTTCACAGATCAGAATAAAGAATAATATTTCTCGGCATACCAACTCAACATTTATTAACATTATGAATTCTGATTCATAACTCACTTGTTCATTGATGAATGAATTGCTATCCGTGTGCAGTACGTCAACAGATTGCATCCCCAACTAATTGGTATAAAATAACATTATAGTTACCCAAAGTAATTTACAACTGCATAAGTGAGCCAAGTGAACTGAACATGAACCTTGCATGTGAAAAGCCTGGACAAAACGCCTGTCAGCGCTGGGCTTTGCTGACCACACTTTCCCGCGCACAGGAGCCAGCTGCGCTTTTGAGCTCTTCAAAGTCTAATCCTGGAGCCTGTGTTGTCCCAACTTTCCCACAGCAGCTCTTCAATGGGGCCCAATAGAAGTGTGCCGCACTCCCCACCGCATTAGTAACGGCTCTCAATGAGGCAACCAGCCCCCCTGCGGATATATGGAGGAATGATTAACAGAATAATTCATCCACTTAACTGTCCCAAAACACTTCTTGATCTTAAATAAGGTGACTACAGAACAGATGTGTCATAAAATAAATAATATAAATATGCATAGCCGATATTAATGCACTCGCAATATGTAAATTGTCAATGCAGCATAAAACAAACACACAACAAACTAAAACAAATACATACTATGAATGGATAAACATTTGGTCATTGTTAACCTGCAAAATTATTAGCCAGCTTTAATATACTTATGTAAAGTGACATTCCATCACATAAAATTAAACATTGTATGTAGTGACACAATAAATAGCAAGCATTCTATTAAACATATGCAAAATAACAAAACTATATGTGTGTGTGTGTGTGTGTGTGGTGTGTGAGAGTGTCAGAGGTTAGTTGAGTGTGTGTGTGTGTGTGTGTGTGTGTCTGGTGTGTGAGAGTGTCAGAGGTTAGTTGAGTGTGTGTGTGTGTGAGTGTCCTGATGAACCCTACTTAATGAGGACAAAATGTCCCCACAAAGATGGCAATATCTGAAATCCTTGTGGGGACATTTTTTGGTCCCCATGAGGAAAACATCTTATGAATCATACTAAGGGATGTTTTTTGAAAATGTAAAAATGCAGAATGTTTCCTGTGATGGGTAGATTTAGTGTGTGTGTGTGTGTGTGTGTGTGTGTGTGTGTGTGTGTGTGTGTGTGTGTGTGTGATGGGTAGGTTTAGGGGCTGTGTGTGTGTGTGTGTGATGGGTAGGTTTAGGGGCTGTGTGTGTGTGTGTGTGATGGGTAGGTTTAGGGGCAGTGTGTGTGTGTGTGTGTGATGGGTAGGTTTAGGGGCTGTGTGTGTGTGTGTGTGTGTGTGTGTGTGTGTGTGTGTGTGTGTGATGGGTAGGTTTAGGGGCAGTGTGTGTGTGTGTGTGATGGGTAGGTTTAGGGGTGTGTGTGTGTGTGTGTGTGTGTGTGTGTGTGTGTGTGTGTGTGATGGGTAGGTTTAGGGGCAGTGTGTGTGTGTGTGATGGGTAGGTTTAGGGGCAGTGTGTGTGTGTGTGTGTGTGTGTGTGTGTGTGTGTGTGTGTGTGTGTGTGTGTGTGTGTGATGGGTGGGTTTAGGGGTAGGGTTAGTGTAAGGGATAGAATATACGGTTTGTACAGTATAAAAACCATTACGTCTATGGAATGTCCCCATAAAACATGAAAACACAACAAGAGAGAGTGTGTGTGTGTGTGTGTGTGAGAGAGAGAGAGAGAGAGAGAGAGAGAGAGAGAGAGAGAGAGAGAGAGAGAGACCCTGGACCACAAAACCAGTCATAAGGGTCAATTTTTTGAAACTGAGATGTATACATCATCTGAAAGCTGAATAAATAAGCTTTCTATTGAGTTATGGTTTGTTATGATTTAGCTGAGATACCACTATTAGAAAATCTGGAATCTAAGAGTGCAAAAAGTCTAAATATTGAGAAAATCGCCTTTAAAGTTGTCCAAATGAAGTCCTTAGCAATGCATATTACTAATAATAATACATTTTTTATATATTTACAGTAGGATATTTATAAAATATCTTCACGGAACATGAGCTTTACTTAATATCCTAATGAAAAGTTAATATCCATAAAAGAAAAATCAATAATTTTGACCCATACAATGTAAACAAATAAAACTATACAAAAATAACCCCGTGCGACTTATGACTGGTTTTGTGCTCCAGGGTCACATATATATATATATATATATATATATATATATATATATATATATATATATATATATATATATATATATATATATATATATATATATATATATATATATCACACACACACACAATAAAAATATGTAACAAAGCATGTAGCCTATAGCAAGCATTAAGATATACAAAATAACAAAACATGTATGTAACACAATAAATATGTATATCAAGCATTTTATTTAAGATATGCAAAATAACAAAACGTTAATAATCTAACAGTAATGATGGCACATGCCTGCACAGAGAAGATCAAACGAAATATCTGGGCTTATGGAATATTAGTCACTCAATATTAGAAGGCAGCTTCTGTACATTTTAACTATTTGATACCATATTCAATATCAATTAAGACATTCTTCACATAATTTTTTCTTACCCCTAAGAAGAAAGAAGAACGCATTCAGGGTTAAGGCTCCTGGAATCATTTACCTTTAAATGTGCGATCTTCGAGTTAGTGTGTTTAAAAATGGGTTGTTTCGTTGTTTTAGAAACTTGTTGTAATTGCTTTAGATGATATATCTATGATTATATTTAATAATGCTAGGCAACAATTCATATTTTATGTTAATTTTGTAGTGGTGTGTTTGTTGTTTTGAATGAGGTGTTTGTTGTCATTGTTTTCTGTTGTTATCTAACTTATTAGGACCCCCTTGAAAACAAGGGATTTTTTTTTTTTTACCAATTTTTAAAGTATGCTATATACACACACACACACACACACACACACACACACACACACACACACACACACACACACACACAAAATAAAAGTGCAAAATAACAAAACATAGTTTACATATAAACACAAAACTAGCCCATAACTATAGGTTTTGTTATTTTTCATACATATATAGCCTACATATACACACACACACACACACACACACACACACACACACACACACACGTGTGTGTGTGTGTTAATTAAGGGCTAAACATCTACTCATTGTTAGGTTTTCAAATAATTGTTCAGAATCTTTTCTGAAGGAGATTTTTTGCGCTGGAAACGTTTGAAAGTTCTCATAATCTCTATTCACTGCATTGATCATCTGCTTTCCCGCTGGAACAGCCAAGCACGCTGTCAAAGGCTCGTGCACTCCCGCAATTTCATGCTTCCCATTTACAGCGCGCACACACACACACACACTCCAGCTGTTTGAGCGCGCACCTCTATTGTTTTCCACCAAAGAAGGATCAGGCTAATTTAAACTTCTCCTATTGAACCTTCAGCTGCGTTCCGATTGGCTCAAAAGTGTGGGAAACAGAACACGCGCAGGAGAGGCGCGCGTATATAATGGGACTGTTTACCAGAAGAAACACACACACACACACACAGAGCACACTAACTGCAGCAAGAATGGCTCCAACTGTTTGCAAAGTGACTCAGCCTGCACGTGATAAAACTAAAGTAAGTATTTATTTATTTTTTAAGAATTAACTTCCATTCCAAATGCATGCTTTTACAAGAGTGTTTATTTGCGATCATTTATGAACTTTTTTCTCCCCAGCTGAGGAAACCAGTGGTGGAGAAGATGCGCAGAGACCGTATCAACAGATGCATTGAACAGCTTAAAGCTCTTCTAAAAACCGAGATGAAAGCCAGCCAGCCCTGTTCTAAACTAGAGAAGGCTGATGTCCTGGAGATGGCTGTCATTTACCTGAAGAGCAACACATGGCCCCTGACAGCGTCTCCAAACGCAGACGCGCATGCGCAGAGCTACGCGGACGGGTTCTCCCGGTGCATGGAGGAGACTGCGCGATTCCTGTCGCAGCAACAGACCAGCAAATCAGTTTTAATGGGACACTTTGACAGAACCCAGCAACGCAAATCTGCTTGTGCACATGCGCGCAAAGAAAGCCGCCAGATCACATCAAAGAACACCGGAGAGCTCGCGCTCTGGAGACCCTGGTGAACAGCATCCTTATGAAGACATATCGAAGAACACATAGAGAATGGACTGTTTTCTCTATCCAAGTAAAACATATTGTTTTGATCAAATGTTGACGTAGGCAGCAGCTGTCCTGACGCAGAGAATGTACCAGTCTACCCCATGCCTGAACCTGAGAGCACGTTTATCTATTCATTTACTTAACTTCACCCGTGTGGAGATTAACTTACTTTACATATTGTAAAAAAGAGGCCTCTGTCACCTCTGTATGTTTCTGTCGAAATCATCTTTCTAATGAGATTTGTAACCTTTGGAGGTGTTTGATCTGTCATATTGATGGAGTGTGTAAAATCGTCTCATGTTGAGATCGATAGGAAAATAAACTAAAATTACACATATTTCAGTTTATGTTTTTATTATTATTACCGTTTATTCCCAAACAAGGTCATAACTTGAATATATATATTTTTTTAACCAGATGCAATCAAAAAAAATAAAATATAGACAAACCCAACCAGTGGTTTTAATTTTTAAATACAAATTTTAAACCAAATGGCTGTTTTGACCCAAACATGGCTTGAAACAACCCAGTACTTTTTTATATTTCGTAACAGAAGACTTCCAAACAGACTACAATACCAGCCAAAAACGTGATTTAAAGGTGCCAAACAGCCAGTGTTATTTTAGTAATATTATACTGCTTATTAATATTTTGCATATCGTAGGTCTGCCTTAGATGGTTGTCCTCAGACACACTTAAGTGCAATTAGTAATTAATACTAAATGCATTTAATTTAGCTAAATAGGTTTTTTGAATGAATGCTTAACCTGTCCTGTGGAGCAACATGCATATATAAAAAATTATATATATTATATTATGTGACCCTGGACCACAAAACATTATCTTTTATGTATACGTCATGTAATGTAATGTGGAATCCGGCATGCTTCATTCTCAAGAATGACATAATTATTCGCACTTGGGTGGGTTTTCTCATCATAAAGTGTGTAAAGAGGAACTGGCAGCATGAGAGAGGAGAGAGACTGCGTTCTCAGGCCCTCACGTAGCCCTCTTGAGTTTACTGTCACTTACTCTTAGCTTTCCTGTAGCTCAAACAATAAGAGCGTGGCGCTAGCAACGCCAAGATAATGGGTTCGATTCCCAGGGAAAGCAAGAACTGACAAAATGTAAAAATGTGTGCCTTGAATGCAATGTATGTCGCTTTGGATAAAAGTGCCTGCCAAATGCATAAATGTAAATGTACTGTGTAAAGAAGTGTGCCTCCACAGCCATATCTCCATATAGCATCTGTCTGAAGTGATCTTGGTTTGCTTGGTAGTTGATTCTAACACAAATAAAGAAAAGCAGAGGCACACGCAACTGTTATATAAGAGTCATTTCATCAGTTCTTTTGCTTATCGTGCACTTCAGGTCATAAAGCACTGAGGTGTGAAGAAGTGTGTGAGAACCATGTATGGCAGACCTAAAATATGCAAAAGAGATTCATTCATTCATTCAAGAGTTTTATTTGTCACATACACAGTTATATACAGAATATACAACCGGCAGTGAAATGTAAACAGGTCCGCTCCATGGACAGTGCAAATTCACAGTTAAAAACACAAGGGGGAAATTATAATAGAAATAAAATAAAAAGTACTATATATATATATATATATATATATATATATATATATATATATATATATATATATATATATATATATATATCTGTAGAATTATAAATAATCAAGTCAAGAGAAGAAAAAAAAAAAGTAAAAATAAGAATAAAGTGGAATAAAAATAATTGAGGTAGACTGTGCAGTGAGTAAACTGTAGACTTATAAATATGTGGTTAACAAATGTATAAAGAGTATAATGTGCAAACAGGTTTATAACAGGCTGTTACACAGTAACAACGAGAACAGAAAGTGCAGTGCAATGTCAGTATGTTTATTCTGAAGTGAAGTCACGTGATGTTAAGTGACTGAGTTCAGGAGTCTGATGGCCTGGGGGAAGAAGCTCCTCCTGAGTCTCTCAGTTTTGGCCATCAGGCTTCGGAAGCGCTTACCAGATGGTAGCAGCGTGAAATGAGGGTTTGCAGGGTGATTAGAGTCCTTGATGATCTTGGTAGCTCTACCTTTGCAGCGTTTGGTGTAGACGTCCTGCACGTCTACACCATTTAAAAGATTAATAAGCACTATAATAGTATATTACTAAAATGACACCGGCCGTTTGGCACCTTTAAATCATATTTTTGGCTGGCATTGTAGTCGGTTTGGAAGTCTACACATAACTTTATGATTTGTTAAATATCTTCAGTCAACCCTTATTCTTGGAGTGAAAGTGTCATAAATCTGAGGTCTTTGTGAACAGCAGATCTGCAAAACAATATAGCCACTGCTTGGACATTCAAGGTGTCGGCAGCAAGACTGAAAAGGAAAAATAGCAGATAAGTATCTGTATTTAAGGGATAGTTCACCCAAAAATAAAAATGACCCCATGATTTACTCCCCCTCAAGCCATCTTAGGTGTGTATGACATTCTTCTTTCAGACGAACACAATCGGAATTATATTAACAGATATCCTGGCTTTTCCAAGTTTTGTAATGGCAGTGAATGGCAGCCCAAAATCTGAAGCTAAGTGCATCCATCCATTATAAAAGTGCTCCACATGGCTCAGAGGGGTTAATAAAGGCCTTCTGAAGCCAATCGATGGGTTTGTGTATGAAAAATATCCATATTTAAAACTTAAAATATATCTACCTTATTCAGCTTATGAAAAAAGCCTAACTGGTGTAACTATGACTTTGAACGTAGCACAAGCGGTTTGAACTGCGGGAGGCGTTACACTTTTTTTGTAAGCTGAATTGAAGGCGGTCTAGAAGAAGCTAGATATTTTGCTTAATGTGGATTTTCTTTTTTCTTACACAAATCCATGACTTCGCTTCAGAAGGCTTTTATTAACCCCCCGGAGCTGTGTGGAGTATGTTTATAATGGATGGATGCACTTTTTGGGCTTCAAATTTTGGGCTCCCATTATAAAGCTTAGTATTTGTCTGAAAGAAGAATGTCATGTACACCTAGGATGACTTGAGGGTGAGTGAATCATGGGCTAATCTTCAATTTTGGGTGAACTATCCCTTTAAGGCCCTGAACGTCTTATTCTAAAGGTGTAAAATCACAAATAAATCCACCATCCCCACCATGTGTTTATTGAGGCACAGTAAATTCTCAGATATTTACATGTAAATGATATTAGAATGCAACAGATTTAAATTAGAACAGCACGGAATTCTAATAATTTAAACTTCAAACGGACGGTCGCATCAGTATGAATGTAACAGAACAAATGACATGGACACTGTGTTTCCTTCCACTTATTCAACAATTATAAAATGACAGATCTCTCTGGATAGCTAATTTTTAAAGAAAAAAAAAAAAAAAAAAAAAAAAAAAAAAAAAATCACACAGTGAAATGATTAAAGTGAAGACGTTTCAGTGCATTTCCCAGGATTGTTTGAACTGAGTATCTCTTGATATTAACAATGCAGTGAAGAGGCAGCAGAAATCTGCAACGATTCCTTGAATACATTCACACCAGCTGGATTTCCGAGGGTTTGCATGATGAGGGCTGCACCAGCAGAGGGAGATTGTTTTGTTCTAACAGTGTAACGGCCCTCTTGACTGTGTTTTCAGCACGATGGGACGATTAAGAAGGGGTTTGATTGCTTTACGAGTCTTGATGGAGGGATTCAGGGTTCAGGACGGTACGGTCATGATCTCTTAGCCCATGTAGGGATACTTCCATTCTGTAAGCGGCACGTAGGTCTGCTTGACCACCTGTGGGGACGTCCATCGGAGGACGTAGTGTGGGCCACCAGGCTTGTCGTTGGTGCCTGAAAACATGATCAACAAGCATGAAATGTGAAGTTAATATTTTTGCTAAAACGCTTGAATTATTCAACAAAAACCTATTTGAGTTAGAACTACTTTTCAAGCTGAATTAACTTCTAGTTAAGCAATACTGGTATATATATATATATATATATATATATATATATATATATATATATATATATATATATATATATATATATATATATATATATATATATACACACACACACACACACAATATATACATGCAGATATTTCTTAAATATATACATGTATGTGTGTGTATTCAAATATATATAATAATTATATACAATACACACACACACACACACATATTATGCAAACACAAACTTTTATTTTGGATGAGATTAAATCGATTTGTCAGCACTAATATGGAAGCTCGTTTCTGCCACAGAACAAAAAATAAAAATGCAATTGCAAGTTTATGTCTCACAATTTTTAGCAAAAGTTATAATTGCAAGATTTAAGCTAATAAACTCTTAAACTCTAAAAGTCATAATTTTGAGATAAAAAGTCCTTTTTTATTTTGTGGTGGAAACAAGCTTCTGTAGTTATGAGATTGAAGATTAAATACTGTATATACATTTGCACAGATAAGGACAGTAAGGGATTTTAAAATGCCAACATGTATAATGCTTAAGTCTTTTGGCTATTCATAGTTTTCAGTCATGTGACTGAGGGCAAAACAGCCATAGAACTGCAGCACAAGCCTGTCAATTTTGACAAACTTATGACCCATATAGAGCTCCTGCTGCAGTATTTCAATCACTAAAAACAGCGGGACGTTCTAAAACGCTTGACGTGAGAATGCACCAATAAGGGTTAAAGTAAGCAAAGTGTAACGCTAGTCAAGGATTTGCTGATATGGGTTTTATTTTAAATCGAGTTGTGGTGCACCACTTAATTTTAAACCAAGATTAACTACGTAGAAAGAAATGAAAGGGCTGATCGAGCAGCACAGGCGGAGGGTGAACAGTGCAACCCACCCTTAAAGTGTCTTAATGTACTAAAGCAGTGATATTAAAAGATCAAATTCATTTCTGCATACTATATACAGGCGAGCAGTTGCATTGCAATGCATTTCTTTATAATGGTTTTCGTTGGAAAAAAATGCTTAATGAGAAACCTTGTGTTGCATTTATATTGTTCATTTGCTTGCCTGAACAAAGTATGCATCATCAATAAGGTGTATATTGAATTTGGTCTTTTAACATCACTGTTTTACAGTACTACATTAATACTTACTACAAAGCTGGTAAAAATGACTAGCGGTCAATGGAGGAAAGCCTTGTTTTGCCCTCTGTGTGACATCACGTGAAAACTATGAATTTTTTTATGCTTATTGTCTGGTCCTATGGACTTTAGGTTTTTGATGAAGTCGTCAATTATTTTCACTTTAAATTATTCCACTTAATCTGTCTCAAGAGCTTAACTTGATTGAATATGGAGCATTCCTTCGTTTGGTTTTACCTGATGCTCTGGCGCCACCAAATGGCTGCTGGGCCACGATGGATCCTGTAGATTTGTCATTGATGTAATAGTTTCCAGCAGCGTTTCTCAAGACCTTTCCTGCCTCATCAATAACAGCCCTGAAACAAGCAGTTAGATTATAAATGTATGTTAAAAATATACAAGAGATACGAGTGTCTGGACATCCTCCAAAACGTCTTTAAAAAAAAAAAAAAGCTGATCTGGGTTGCTTAATGGATATAATTTGCATACTAACTCAATCTAATGACATGGTGCAGCACTCACTTGTCTTGGGCAAAGACGGCTCCTGTCAGGGCATATGGAGAAGTGTTGTCTATTAAGTGCAGGACCTTTTTGTAGTCAGATTCAGGGTAAACGTAAACTGCCAGGATGGGCCCGAAGATCTCCTGAAAAAGCAAAGAATAAATATGAGATGTTTTATATTCACTGTTTTTGACTTATATTTCACTTTTCAAACATTTTAAAAACATTACTAGTCAATTAAAGAGGACTTATTATGCCCTTTTCAAAGTCTTGATGTTGTTTCTGGGCTCTACTAGAACAGGTTTTCATGCTTAAATGTTCAAAAACACAGTTTTCCCATATTCTCCATTGTTGCAGCTCTTCTCTTTTCAATCTGTCAGTAACGCTCTGTTTAGTTCCTTTCTCTATGAAGCACCTCCTTCTGATTGGTCGTCTGGATCAGTGTGTTGTGATTTGTCAAGCGCTTCCAGTGTGTTTGGGAAATGTCCCGTCCTTCACCATAACCGTGAGTTTCAACACACTACTAACCAGCTCAACCAGGCCCGCCCCTTTATTTTGCATTTGCCTTGGGTGGGAATTATTTAAATGAGGAATATTGTGACATGTTCTTTCACGGAAGAAAACTCAAGACTAATGGAGGCATTTCAGGGAGTTCAGAAACACTGACACTGATATAGCAAACTTGTATAATGTTAAGTAATCAATTAAAGCAAATAGGTTTTATAAGTGGATGCTCTTAATATCTAGATCCGGGTGACTGTGGGTGGTCACTGGATCAGCTGAGACCATCCATTTGTGAAGAGAAGCGTTAAATGAGGTTAAATGGAAGGGATCGCTTTATCTAAACAATTCAAAGTCCACCCATTCACCGTCCTGAGCCTGTGTGTGTGAGTGCAATCCTACTCAAAAACCAAACAAAGTTCTGAGCCGTTGAGCCTTCACTGAAAAACACTGCATGCAACCAATTTTATACCTCATTCATGATTTTTGCCTGTGCGTCTGTGGTTTCAATGATGGTGGGTTCCACGAAATATCCTTTTTTATCATCACAGTTTCCTCCAGCGATGATCTTCAGATGTGGAGAGGATTTGGCATGTTCCAGCCATCCCTTGATCCTGGAGAAGGACTTGGGAATGAAAGACAATGTGTTTAATACTTTGACCAGAAAACATCATGCACTTACTTTCTTTGTTATTGGTTAAATAGGTAGCTGGTTTGTACCTTCTCATCAATTACTGCTGAGAAGAAAGTGCTGAAATCTTCAACTGGCTGTAAAGGGAAACCACAGAAAAATGTCACATGAACGTTCAACCCCCGATCTGCTGAAATTTCAAAGGCTGCCCGTAATAAAACAACTCAAACTCTTCTACTTACGTCTCCTAATTTGATCTTTTTGTGCACATCCAGGAGTCCCTGTTTGATCTGAGGCCACAGTGACTCTGGTACGTACATCCTGGAGCAGGCCGAACACTTCTGGCCTCCATACTCAAACGCTGAGCGGATGGTGCCAGTCACCACGCTGTGAACGTCTGCGGACTTGTGCACAAAGTGGAAGTTCTTGCCACCGCATTCTAAAACATACATGAGAAACAGGTATGTTTTTTTTTTATTTATTTTAAATCATACACATCATTAGAATTTAATTCTCGATGCAAAGGAAAACACAAACCTCCAGCGACACGAGGGAAATTCCTGTAAATATCCAGATTCTGGGCAACCTGCTTCCACAACCGTTTAAAGGTTCTGGAGATGATACAGGAAAGTCAGATTGGAGCGATATAAAAATCATTTTTAACTAGGCTTGGTCTACATCTGGAAAAATCATATACATCCTAAAGGGTTTTCTATAGCAAGTCTTATTTGTGATGTCAAGTTATCAATTATCCTTCATCATTACACAACTGTTCAAAAGTAAATAAAAGTATGTTATTCGGCAAGGATGCATTAAATTGGTCAAAAATGACAGTAAAGATATTTATAATGTAGAAAAGATTTCTCTTTTTAAATAAATGCTGAACTTCCTATTCATCAAAGAATCCTCAAAGATACATGGTTTTCACAAAAATACTGTTTTCAACATTGATAATCATAAATGTTTCTTGAGCAGCAAATCATTGATTTCTGATTTCTGATCATGTGACACTGAAGACTGGAGTAATGATAAATTCAGCTTTGATCACAGGAATAAATTACATTTTACAATATATTCACATAGAAAACAGTTATTTTAAATTGTAATAATATTTCATGATCAAATAAATGCAGCTTTGATGAGCATAAAAACATTAAAAAAAAATCTTACTTCACACAAACTTTTGAACAGGTTTTAGGTTTCAACCATGCAAAACATCCAAGGGGTTTTAACTTTCCCTTTGCACTGCACGAACGCACAGTCTGGCAAACTTTAACCCAGACAGAATGTTATACTAAAGATAAGAGTAACGCAATCACATTGCATACTGTATGACCAAGTCAACAAGGACAGAAAGAGACATACGGGACACTGCCAGTGAAGTTAATGCCAGCCAGGTGCTTAGAGGACGTGATGGTGTCTCCAAACACTGGACCGTCAGCTGGGACAAACTGGATGATATTGGGTGGCAATCCAGACTCTCTCATGACCTTGTAGACGGCGTAGCTTGCCGACATGGCTGTGTCACTGGGTTTCCACAACACCACATTACCCTGAATGCATATTTGTGACAAAGTCAGTGTTAGAAATTAACCAAAACACTCAAATTGATTTTACTATAGGTAATGTTTAAAAGATGATTCAGTAATATTATCAGACACACTATATTGCCAAAAGTCTTGGGACGCCTTCCTTTACATGCACATGAACTTTAATGACATCCCATTCTTAATCCGTAGGGTTTAATATGGAGCTGGCCCACCCTCTGCAGCTATAACAGCTTCAACTCTTCTGGGAAGGCTTTCCACAAGGTCTAGGAGTTTATGGGAATTTTTGACCATTCTTCTAGAAGCGCATTTGTGAGGTCAGGCACTGATGTTGGACGAGAACGCCTGGCTCGCAGTCTCCGCTCTAATTCATCCCAAAGGTGTTCTATCGGGATGAGGGCAGGACTCTGTGCAGGCCAGTCAAGTTCCTCCACACCAAACTCTCTCATCCATGTCTTTGTGGACCGACGCTTTGTGCACTGGTGCGCAGTCAAGTTGGAAGAGGAAGTGGCCATCCCCAAACTGTTCCCACAAAGTTGGGAGCATGAAATTGTCCAAAATGTCTTGGTATGCTGAAGCATTAAGAGTTCCTTTCACTAGAACTAAGGGGCCAAGCCCAACCCCTGAAAAACAACCCCACCCCATAATCCCCCCTCCACCAAACTTTACACTTGGCACAATGCAGTCAGGCAAGTACCCAAACCCAGACTCGTCCATGGGATTGCCAGACAGAGTAGCATGATTGGTCACTCCAGAGAACACGTCTCCACTGCTCTAGGGTCCAGTGGCGGTGTGCTTTACCCCACTGCATCCCACGCTTTGCATTGCACTTGGTGATGTGAGGCTTGTATGAGCTGCTCGGCCATGGAAACCCATTCCATGAAGCTCTCTACACACTGTTCTTGAGCTCATCTGAAGGCCAAAGAAGTTTGGAGGTCTGTAGCTATTGACTCTGGAGAAAGTTGGCGACTTCTACGCACTGTGACCCTCAGCATGCGCTGACCCCTCTCTGTGATTTTACATGGCCTATCACTTCGTGGCTGAGTCGGATGAGAACAAAACTGGATAACTTTTCTCTGTTATTGAACTAAACTGCAACATTAACACTATTATTTTCCTGCTTTGAAACAATCTGTATTGTATAAAGTGTTACATAAATAAAGGTGACTTGACATCTAACCATGATCGCAGGGGTGCCGGCAAGGTTTCCACCAATCGCTGTGAAGTTGAATGGTGCAACAGCAGCTACAAATCCCTGAAAAAAGCAAAATTGAAGTCAATACCCAATCATGGCTTGCGCAAATAAACCTGTTACGTAATTATCTGATTATTCAGGAAACGCCACAGTAGAGAACTCACCTCCAATCCACGGTACAGCATGGTGTTGGTACTTCCATCACTGTCCAATGGCTGCTGATGTTCCAGCTCGATCGCATGTTTGGCATTGAACCTGAAGAAGTCGATGAGTTCTGCAGCAGCGTCAATCTCAGCCTGGACCACAGTCTTACCCTGAGACATGGAGCAAATAACATCAGGATAATGGAAAGCCAGCATACATAATCACATGTGTAACAGACTAGTTAACATCAGACAACTTGTGATCAAGTAGCAACAGGCTCCAAATGTGCAAAGGTCTCAGTTTGGCCCTGTTTACACCCGGTATTAAGATGCTTCTTGGGAGACACATTCCCGTTTACACCTGGTGTTTTAATCCGTTTCTTTTGTCCACATTCAACCACTTCTATCCTGATTTCTGATTTCTATGGGCGGGTAAATGTATGGGCTTTTTCAGATCTTTCGATCTAAAGGACAAAATAAGCTCACACAATTTACAAACGAACGTGAAAAAACAGGGATATCATCAGCTTTCATTTCGGCTCTGACAGCCACAAGACCAGCCGAACGCCGTGAGTGTGTGTTAGAAATCAGGAATGGTGAGAGAACATTGTGCTTGGTACGTTTTTCATCTTCAAACCAAAAATGTTTAATCCCGTCTGACTAGCACGCTTCCCATATTTACGCATTAGGGTCAGCGGGGGGTCTTTTAGTGGCTGTTCGAACACATTCGATCACATGAGCGATTACTAGGGATGTGACGAGATCTTCAATTTCATCAGCTCATCCAACACGAGCGGTTCGAGTCATACGTAGTGCGCAGCACTGATCACGTGACGAGATGACTGACAGGACTGTGTCAGAGGATTCGTTGCGCAATAGAAAGAGTCTGACAAATGTCTAATCTTGTAGAATGTGTGTTCAGCACCACTGCTCCCCATTCACAGAGTACACGCGATAGCGAAAGTAAACGCAGGCGCGCATTGAAGCACGATTTCAATACCCTGCTTTTCGAAAGCGGCTCTCTGAAGCTATCTTAGACTGGGCTGTGTAGTTGTAACCATATCTTAGCTCTGTATCATGCTTGAAGAAAAATTTGGTCTCTATTTGCACTTTGAATATTGAGATAGTACTTTGATTATGATTGCACTTATTGTTTGCACTTAATATCTATGATCAATTTGTAGAAAGGAGTTCAGTTAGGAGATCAAAAGTTGTAGAAGCTCATAAATCATGTGCGGTTCTAAGGTCTGAAGAGAATCATACAGGAGAGAAGCCAGTCAGTTGAGTTTGTGGCAAAACCTTTTACACTGCTTGAGTATTATCTTTTTTACGGCATATTATAATTCATACTCAGAAAGTAGAACTGAAATGACATTTATTACAAGATGATGAGTTAAAGCATTTTTCTAATGCACCTGCAGACTATTTTTCTAGTTATGCATTTCGTCACTGAGGATTTCTTACGGCTCGTGAGCAAAGTGTCTCGTCACACCCTTAGTGTTCACACTACGAAAGCAATGCGTTTTGCACTACCTCTGCAAGTGGTCAAAAGTGGACAAGCTCAAAACGTTTAGACCCCGTTTACACCTGTATTTAGTGTCGTCCACTTGTGATCCGCATCTTAATACCAGGTGTTAAACAAGGCCAAAATGTTTGTGAAGACGCACCTGTCCGATCATGGTCTTGGCCAGAATTTCTGCCCTCTTGGGTCCACTGATGATGTCAGCAGCTTTGAAGAAGACCTGGGCTCGATCTGCAACCGGTTTAAGATCCCATTCCCTCCGAGCAGCTACCGAGGCCTCAATGGCTTTATTTATCAGCTCCTGAAGACAAACCAGACCAAATGATGAAGGAAAATAAAACCAAGTGAGGAGTTCAATGAAATCTCTCATATTCATTTGCAGCATTTCCTCGTTTTAATGTTATAACGTACAGTAAAAGCATACTGTACCTTATCAGCGTAGCAGAACTTGGACACTTTGTGAGAGTGGTTGAAGGGCTATGAAGACAAAAATGTACTGTTTAATATAATATCACTCATTAAACTAATATACTAAAATATTTGTGCATTTAGCAGATGTTTATCAAAAGTAACTTACATGCAGCTATCATGTTGTGCATGGCACAATATTAATAATAAACATAATATTTCATGCTGTGATGAATTCCAGAAATATTGATGATGATTTCACTGTAAAAGAGCTACAGAGCACATGATTAACTCACAGACAGCTGGTATCTAATATCTTTGGTCCACACTTCTTCATTTCCAATCACACAGGGAATCTCCTCTGTCTTTCCCTTCAGGTTTTGTAACGCCTGATGATCAAAGTAAAACAGAGACGGTCAGTCAGATAAGCAGCTTCAGTGTATCAGGACGTCCGGGTCGGTGTGTGTGTGTGTGTGTGTTTCACCTCCTCCAGTTCTGATCTCTCTTTACTGCCCTCTTTAAACCCAAGCACGGGCTCGTTCTTCACCTCCACAGCTGCACACGGGAAGGTCTTGAACCTGCAGAGAAACAACAAGCTTGCGGTTACTCTTCAGGACATCACAATGAAGCTTTTTCTTTAGTCTTTAAACACACGCCTCTCAATCAGTAACTTATATGAAGTCACCTAGACAGAATGGCTGCGAGAATAACCTGTTGTAAATCCATAACAAGAGACGATTGGGTCACTTTAGCCTTTAATGCATCCAGATGTTAGAAAGCTGCTTATTTAATAAAATAATAAATAGTATTTTAAATAATATCACTATGTTAAAAACGTATTAAAATCATAATAAACAAAATATGAATGCATTTCTAATTTCTAAGTATAGAGTACCGTTTGTAATGTTTCTGAAAGTAATATGATTTTGCTCATCAAGCCTGCATTTATTCAATCAAAAACACAGAAAAAGAAACATTATTATAATTTAAAGTGTAATGTATTCCTGTGATCAGGAAGTCTTCAGTGTCACATGATCCTTCACAAATCACTCTAATATGATGATTTATTATCAATTTTGGAAAGTTGTGCTGCTTAATATTTTTTTATAACCTGTGAGATTTTTCAGGATGCTTTGATGAATAAAATGTTAAAAATGTATTTAAAATAGAAACATTTTGTAACAGTATACACTACCATTCAAAAGTTAGTAATCTTACTCATATTCACCAAGGATGTGTTAAATTGATTGAAAAGATTTCTATTTTTGAATAAATGCTGTTTCTTTTAACTTTCACTCATCAATAAATCCTGAAAACAAAACACAAACATATTAAGTGTTAAGACCGAGTATCAAATCATCATATTAGAATAATTTCTAATGGATCATGTGTGTATATTTAATAATATTACTATATTAAAAATGAACCTGACACCTGTAAAAACATGCATACTCAGTGAGGCTGCAGTGTTTCCTTTGTACAGTGTCTCATTATGTGTATTATGCTTATGAATAGCTTGAGCTACAGTAAAAACAATAAGAGACACTTGTGCAAACAGATCTCAGCAGCCTAACTAACAGTGGGAGGACAGGTTTCATGTGCCATTACATAACGCAGTCTACTTGCACGTGAAATGCTAACTTCTAGCGCTTATTCAAATCACGTAATAAGCATACGATTAGTATTTTTCAATGCACAAGGTGACACATGTTAAACATGCTTCATAAGACTATCTCAGAGTCATGCGTGAGTCCATGTGCAATCGCATACATACCCCTTCCAAGACTGACAGATGACAGATCTCACTCGCAGCATGTTTAATGTGGACGGAGCGATTTTATATATATGTGTATTAAAAATTTAAAAAACTATGTGTATCCCCCTGCTGAGGAACTGTAGCACTAAAGTATTATTTTAATACTTGCTCTCTCTCCAAGATCACAGGCGACATCACATGAATGGAGGATAACTACCACTTCCGGTACGGGGGGACTTCATGTCAGGTGATATGTGTTGATTCTGTTACATTTAATAACAACATGTTTCTCATAAAAATCTCCATACTTGTGAATAACTGTTTTATTTAACATTGTATCTGTCGTGTACAGGCTCATTATATAGCAATACAAGAAATGCAAGTTATGCGGCGCCCCTGTTGTTCATAAATGGACTAGGCGAGAGGGCGAGTCTCTCACTGGCCAATCAGATTTCGAGTCGTTTTTCTATTTATAAAATATGAAAATCCCCCGCAGTCAAAATTTGGAGTTTAATCAACACAGCACTTAATTTGTGGAGTCTTAGTGCTTTACACAGAGTTTGTGTTAAATAATATATATGTATTTAAAATAGCAACCTTAACCACGCCCCCTCATACGTCCATAAATAAGCGCCAGATTTGGCGCGAGTTTGGCGTTTGATGAGAACGAGAACATACTTGTGTGGAAAGTCTTTTTTTGTACTGGGTTTACGTTGCATTTCAAATTAATTAACACATTTATAGCGGCTTCGAATGTGCCACAACCAATCAGAATCGAGGTCCGGAGCTATCTAAGATTTTAACACTGTCAGCATCTAAATTTCATCATGGCCCCAGTCAAGAGACAGGTGTGTTTTTCACTGAGAAGACGAGTGAGAGCACATGTCTGTTTTGTTATTGGTATTAATGATTTGAAAAGCTGTATTAGCCTAGTTCTGTCACCTGATTTTGTAAAGCACTTCTAATTCACATCTGCACATATTGTGATCTGCACTTTTTCTATAGCACTTAAAGGCACAGTATGTAAGATTTTTAGATTAAAATATCCAAAACCACCAGAACAATGTTGTATGTCTTGTTCACGTGCACTTGCATTATCCCAAATGTTTGCAAGAATGTTTAAATCCAGAGAAATTAGCAATTTTAACAAGGACACGGACCGTATCCGTGTGTCACCTATCAATGACATCATACCTGTTACCCTGTATTTCTGTTTTTATTTTGTAGAAACCATGGAAACACCAGAGATGCCTTAATATATTATGTATTTTATTAGACAGGCGAGCAACTGTTTGGACGACACGTTCTCACACTCAACTCGTCACTTATTGGCGCTTGGTCAGTGTCCGTCCATCCATCCATCCATCCACTGTCCGTCCATCCATCCATCCGCTGTCCGTCCGTCCGTCCATCCATCCATCCATCCATCCATCCGCTGTCTGTCCATCCACCCGTCCACCCACCCATCCAGCCATCCATCCATCCCATCTATCCGTCTATCCATCCATCCGCTGTCTGTCCATCCATCCATCATCCACCCACCCATCCATCCATCCGTCTATCTATCCATCCATCCGCTGTCCATCCATCCATCCGCTGTCCGTCCATCCATCCATCCGCTGTCTGTCCGTCCATCCATCCATCCATCCATCCGTCCATCATCCACCCATCCATCCATGCGTCTATCTATCCATCCATCCGCTGTCCGTCCCATCCATCCATCCGGCTTTACTTTCAGTTGCAAATAATTGGCAATGTTCTTTTTATAGTGAACTTAAATTAAATATTTCCTAATATACAATTAATCTCCACTCAAATACTATATCTTAACACCTTTGGCACAGCCTCATTCTCTTGTATTCTTATTTGTTTATAATACATTTTAATGTAAATACATACATACATTTTATGTAAAGCACTTTGAATTACCAATTAAATTAACTTGCCTTGCCAAAATGTTTGAATTATTATTAAAATAAAAAGAATTTAATTAAAAATATATATTTTCGTTGCTTCCCTAGTGAGTTTATTGAAGTACACACTCTACATTTATGTCCATAAACACTAAATGGTGTTTTCTTAAACTGAATCATTATGAACAAAAGGACCCCAACAAAGCAACTTAATCAATTCCGTTTATTTTTTGACCCCAGCACCAATTACATTCATTATTTCATAACATACACCAGTTGCTCACACACCAGGAAAACTCATTTGCAGCATAAACAAATGACAAAGACAACATATAAATGATCGAATGTATGTATACTGATCATTTCAGAAGTAATAATAATAGAAAGAAACAGTGCTTTGAGAAGGATGCAGGCCACAGATGTTGCGAAAGCCACTAACTTTCAGAAACTGTAAATCTGACGTATAGGCTTTCTGTAAAACTCGCTGATGCTGGTACGATGACGAAAGCGTCACTTGCTGATGGGGGTCTAATGAACTGGTGTCTTATGCTCTTTTACAAATCAAAACTGTTGTGCAACGTCACTGTATATGCAGCTTGACGTCTTCAGAAAAGACCTCATACGGTCAGAGGTACTGTGATGTAAAATAATGCCAACATGTGACCCAACAGAGCATCCAATGTGTTTTGTGTCTGTTGAACTAAATAACATTTTCTACAGATGAGCTCATGTACATTCATTGATAAAGGCAAATCTCTATGCAATATGTGAACACAAATGCTACACAAGCTCGATTTTGTGTGTTGTGCGCTTATGAAGTTCACACAAAATGACCCCATCACTATAGTTCATGTTTCACAGAAATTTCAGCCTGCATTTGCTGCCATTTTGTGCTTTTCTTAAAATGAGCAAACAAGCATCACTTTCTCATCCAGTTTCAATTAGAAAGTTCCTTCCGAATACAACATTGAAGTTCAAGCATAAAGATATTTACCAAATCATACTTTTGTTTTGGATTCTTGCAGAGATGATTCAAATTTTTTCCTCTATAAACACCATGAACAATGGAATTAAATCAGTAAACGCGTAACATGCACTTTTTCCAGTCCTTGTGATGCTGCCCTTTACCCATTTCTTTGTTCATAAATCATAAAATAGATTTCGACAAGAGACATCTGACCCATGTTATGGATTCAGATTCAGAAAAGACAAAAAATAGCTTGATTTTTCACCATAAACAATAAAAAATACCAACAGTGTTTCAGGTTAAAAGGCGAGAGCTCTTAGTGCAGGTTTGATTTTTTTCCAGGGAAAAGCATCCAAATTAGCCCTGGATACCCTGAACAATATAAAAACATGAATTTTATATATTTATAAAATTCAAAAAACAAGCTTTATTTAATCTTTGATAGGTTTGGAAATCAAATACACAAAGTAAATTGCAAATTGCAACATTTACAGATGATTCTATCAAATCTGAGTAAGGTCTTTAGCTAACTGACGATGTTATTAAAATTAATAAACAAAAACAATGCCCACCAACTTATTTACTACAAAATATATATTTTTAAAAACCCTCTGCAACCATATTTTAAGCTTATAATGATATCTTTGAGCTTATCAGTTTAATAAACCCATCAGATTTTCCCATGTTTCAGATTAATATCATCAAAATAATACATATGAATACAATTTTTTAACCCAGGAACATATTAAAATGCAAAAGATAAAGAGCCAAAAGACACCAAGCAAACAAACACAAGCCATTAAACATCATCAATTTTATACATTTTATAAGCCATATCCATGAAAACCCTGAATCAGTTTGGAACAGCGGCCATCATGAGGGCTTCAATGCAACGTGTCCAATAATCCTATGCTTTATAGACATGGGTATAATTTCAGATAAACCCAACCCCAGCTAACAAAAAAATGTTCTAAGAACATTATTTCTGAATGTTCTCTTTAATGTTTTAAAAATGTTAAAGGAACATTCCATTTTGTAAATGTTCTGGGATTGTTACATTTGAACGTTCTCTGAACATTCCGAGACAAGTAGTTACATTTAAAAATGAATGTGTTTGTGCTAACGTTTTGAGAACATTATTAAATGCCACATAACTTTAAACAAACGTCACGGAAAAAACGTTTGTCCATAACTTTTAGAGAACCTTGGCAGAACGTTCTGAGAACGTTCCCTTTTAGCTGAGACATAGTCTATATACAATTAAAACCTCCACTGAAAATTCTTGACTATTTTAGCCTTGCAAAAAAATGAGCTTAGACATCAAGAAAGTTCCCATACAATCATCAAAATATATTTGATCATTCCCCCATGATAATGAGTGCAACTTTAAAAAGTAGTGGAAATGCAGTAAGGCCATCCAAAATGAACCTGCAATATATACAGTCTTTAGGCACATAGCTCTTTAATATTTGAGATACTGATGTGTGTAACCCTTGAAAAAGCTTCTATCATCATTGGTAGCTGCTCAAAATGATGGGACACTGTTCCACAGATTCTGGCATGAAGTGCGTAAACATCGTGAGGCCCGGGCAACACTTTAAAATACGTGAACGCCGTAGATAACAGATGAAAAGGCCTGCGCTGCAAACAAAGGCAAATCATAAACACAGATCACTACATAAGGCCGATTGCATAGAACGTGAGCTTGTTCTGTGTTCCACATTCGTGACTGGGTTCGGGGCTTAAAAGGCCAAAATGTTTCTGCAGTAAACCGTTTGAAATTGTTTTTATAAAAATAAAAAGCCACAAATGTTAAGGAAATCATTCTGATGCGTTCGATCAGAGGGGGTTCAGTCCGTTTTGGTCTGATTGGCTTTCAGTCTTGTGTATCGCTGAACGTTTTCCAGTTTCTTATCAAGATTTGGGGTTTGATCAGGTGTATTGTGTGATGTATTTTGGCTGGGACTGATCTGATTCATAGTTGTCCTGTCCAGGACAGGATAGCAGAGCTGTGGCACCTTGTGAAGCATCGATATTGATGTCTAAGCACAAAAACAACCCTCATCAACACCGCCCCACTCTGACACGGAGACGTTAAAGCACCTACAGGATTTTGGGTTTGTGGGAGTGTGTTCTGTCCCTCAGTATAAAGCCATTGGCTGATTGCTGGGTGGCCCAAGAGCTGACTGGAGCTCGGTGGGGGGAAGAGGGCGGGGCTGGGCTGGGCAGGTATCAGCTGATTGGCCCCTCCGTCTCTCCATCCTTGTCTGACTCGTCTTGTATCTCGTCAGTGTTCCCTGAGTCACTGCTGGCGGATGAGCTGATGGAAGGAGAATTTCTGAAGAGATCAGAAACAGTCGGAGATATTGTACTTAAGTCACATTATATGATAGATCTGACTTTGTTCGGTGTCTAATGGTTAAACTTTTTCCCCGCCAATAACAGAAATTTCTGGCTCTCCATGTTTTCATTGTTATACGGTAGGGGGCGCTATTATGCATCTTCTGAAAGAGTAAAGAATCTCTGGATCAAAACATGTGAAGAAGATGCAGAAACAAGTTATATCATATGTAATAATATGCATATGTAAAATAACTTGATCATCAACATTAAATCAAAGCGGCCTAATGTTACTGAATGAAATGTCGACCCATTACGAGCTATAGTCAAGTCAAGTCATCTTTATTTATGTAGCGATTTTTACAATGCAGATTGTTTCAAAGCAGTGTTAAACAGGAAAATAATGCAACAGAATTTGATTCGGCTGTACAGCCGCTCTGGAGAAAAGTGATGTCATCCAGCTCATTTCAATTATCATACAGTGACAATGCGGGCAGATCGGTAATTTAGTTGAAAATTTAGTTGAATATTTAGTGTCCCCAACTGAGCAAGCCAAGCCAAAGGACAGTGTTAATGAACTCGATCTACTCCATCTGTGTTTTAATTATCGTTCTGAATCCGATCCTAATGTAGTCTTTTACAAAAATGCTCAAAATGTTGCTTTTTTTATGAAGATTACCCACTCAAGTGTTGATAAAATGAATGCATTAAGCCAGAATAAAACAGAGGCTCTGTTCTTTCTTTTGCCATATTGCATGTTCAGATATTCATACAACAAAATATTCTTGTAACAAAAAATTCTGGCGGTGGCTGGCAATTTAAAAAAAACGCTGGCGGGGAAAGAGTTAATAGTGTATATAATATAATTATACCTGAATTTTCTGAAAATATGCATTCATCCAATCAATGTACAGTGTGAAACGTCACCTTATGAATAGCCAGGATTAATTGTTAACCCTGGGTAAATTATGAGCAATGTGAAATGTGACGCAAGATAACCCAGGGTTCCGTTTCCAGGGGTTTACAATGACCCAGGGTTAACTAGTTAAAGTGTGAAAAGCCCTTCTGTTTGGCTTTAGCAGTTCTGAATACTACAAACAGTAGGCATACTATAAGCTGCTATTATCAAAATGCCTTTAGTGAAGCTGTGTTCTCTGAAATCACCTGCCACCCTTGATCATTCTCCTGCACGTCTCCATCTGCACGTCCAGCCCTCGCTTCATGCTGCACATCTCCATGTACTCATGCAGGTGTCTGTTCATGTCACTCTTAGCGGTGGCCAACTCCTCCTGTGTGAGAGAGAGAGAACGATATAAATATGTCTGGCATGGGTTGGTGAAGAAAAACATTTAATCCCAGACACCTTCAACTGCGTCAGTCGAGAGACAAACTAAATCACAACCAATCACAGTCTGGATGGAAGAACAAAATGAAGAAAAACAGACACATTCAAACCTCAATTTGTCCGATTGTCTGCTGATATTCCTGCTCTCTGGTCTTGAAAAGAGACTCTGTCTCATCGATGAGACTGCCAAGACTGCCGTCCTGAGACACAAAACAGAGAAACAGGCTTATTTCCTCTCAGTCTGTACAGATGTATTGAGAACATCGACAGCACGATACACTACCGTTCAAACTTTGTTTTTGTTTTTTTTAATAAATGCATACTTTTATTAAGCAAGGACGGATTAAATTGCTATTGTTTTGAAATTTTGAAAAATCAAATAATCCTAAAAAAACATCTATCATGGTTTCCACAAACATATGAAGCACAACTGTTTTCATCACTGATAATAATAAGAAATGTTTTTTGAGCAGCAAATCAGAATGATTTGTGAAGGATCATGTGACACTGAAGACTCGAGTAATGATGCTGAAAATTCAGCTTTGATCACAGGAATAAATTACATGCTTAAATATATTCAAATAGAAAAGAGTTATGTTGAATGGTAATAATATTTTATAATATTACTGCTTTTACTGTATTTTTGTTCAAATAAATGCAGCTTTAAAAGCATTATATGTGTAGTCATATTCATCTGCAGAGCCAAAGCTCAACCAAAACGATGTTCTTCCGCAAAATGCATGCAGTTTGGTTTTTTTAACTGCTAGAGGGCCAAAAACGACATAGTGTACCTTTAAGAAATCTTACCAACCCCAAACTTTTGAGCAGTAGTAGTGTATATGGATGATATACACTATATTGGCAAAAGTTTTGGGACGTCTGCCTTTACATGCACATTAACTGTAATGACATCCCATTCTTAATCCGTAGGGTTTAATATGGAGTTGGCCCCCCCTTTGCAACTTTAACAGCTTCAACTCTTCTGGGAAGGCTTTCCACAATGTTTAGGAGTGTGTTTATGGGAATTTTTGACCATTCTTCTAGAAGCACATTTGTGAGGTCAGGACTCTGTGCAGGCCAGTCAAGTTCCCCCACATCAAACTCTCTCATCCATGTCTTTGTGGACCGACGCGTTGTGCACTGGTGCGCAGTCATGCTGGAACAGGAAGGGGCCGTCCCCAAACTGTTCCCACAAAGTTGAGAGCATAAAATTATCCAAAATGTCTTGGTATGCTGAAGCATTAAGAGTTCCTTTCACTGGAACTAAGGGGCCGAGCCCAACCCCTGAAAAACAACCCCACACCATAATCCCCCCTCCACCAAACTTTACACTTGGCACAATGCAGTCAGGCCACTGCTCTAGAGTCCAGTGGCAGCGTGCTTTACTCCACTGCATCCCACACTTTGCATTGCACTTGGTGATGTAAGGCTTGGATGAGCTGCTTGGCCATGGAAACCCATTCCATGAAGCTCTCTACACACTGCTCTTGAGCTCATGTGAAGGCCACACGAAGTTTGGAGGTCTGTAGCTATTGACTGCAGAAAGTTGCCGACCTCTGAACACTGTGTCCCTCAGCATGCACTGACCCTGTTCTGTGATTTTTTTTTTTTTTTACGTGGCCTACCACTTCGTGGCGGAGTTGCTGTTGTTCCCAATTGCTTCCACTTTGTTATAATGCCACTAACAGTTGACCCTGGAATATTTGAGGAAATTTCAGGAATGGCTTTATTGCACAGGTGGCAACCTATCACGGTACCACGCTTGAGTTCACTGAGCTCCTGAGAGCGACCCATTCTTTCACAAATGTGTGTAGAAGCATCTGCATGCCTAGTGCTTGATTTATACACCTGTGGCCATGAAGTGATTGAACACCTGAATTTAAGGATTTGGAGGGGTGTCCCAATACTTTTGGCAATATAGTGTATGTAAACTCACCGCGTCTTGAGCTTCTCCATTGCAGTCGAGAGCACCGGTGCTGTTGTTAAGGGCACAGGGCATGTTGTAATTGGTGAAATCTTCCCATAGCAGCAGCGTATCATCGTTCTCCTCCCATGTCAGACTGTCACAGTCATCATCGATCTCAAATGTCTCCCGCCTAGCAACAAATGAGTTATCTGAACAATGTCTGCACGTGAGGGAAAAGAAAGGGACAGGAAAAGAGGAGAGAGAAAGAGCAGGCAGTGAAGACAATCACAGACAAGACAAGAGTGAAGACAAACACAAAACAGGATGGATACACACAAGTACACATGTATAGAGACTAAGTTCACACTGCAGCTGAATGAGACCCAAAAATGGCAGTGAATCTCACATTTTCAATTTGGATCTGCGTCACATTCATAAGTATAAATGAATTGCTTATGCATCTCCAGCTAACAGGGAATGTTCTCAGAATGTTCTGTCAAAGTTATGAACAAACGTTCTTCCAGTAACGTTAATAGAATGTTTGTTCAAAGTTATCTGAGGCCAGATGGATAAACGTATCCACTCTAAGAACCGGTTTGACCAACGAGCAGCTAGATAAGAGATAATCAGTCTTAATTATCCAATTACAATTAGGCAAATCTACCTTTTTATGTAACTGACTTTAAAAAGTTAGGACTAGTTGATGACTAACTTTTAAGTCTAGTCTAATCCGTTTATGCAATCGGCCACAGGTATTTAAAAATGCCCTCAAATGGTTAGAACAAAAACATTTCATACTTCTTTCTTGGAATGTTTTACCGGAAACATTTTAGTTCAGAATGTTCAGAGAACATTCAAAAGTAACATTTCCATAATGTGTGAAGAATGATGAAAGGGAATGTTTCCTTAATGTTCACATAACCATTATTATAACCGACGTTTTGAACATTCAGAGAACATGTAGAAATGACATTTTCATAACTTAACGTTAGTAAATCATTCTCAGAACATACTGTTGCTGGGTCTGTTGTTTTGCAATGTGACTTCAGATCATGTTCCATGAAGGTATTTTGTAAATTTCCTACATATATGTATATATATAATCAAAAATATATTGTTATTAGTTATATGCGTTAATAAGGACTTCACTTCAACAATTTAAAGGCGATTTTCTCAATATTTAGACTTTATTGCACCCTCAGATTCCAGATTTCCATAGTTGTATCTCGGCCAAATATTGTCCTAACAAACCATAACCCAATGGAAAGCTTATTTATTCAACTTTCAGATGATGTATAAATCTCAATTTAAAAAAAAATCGACCCTTATGACTGGTTTTGTGGTCCAGGGTCACAACTGTTCTTTCTTTGTTCATGTTAGTTCACAGTGCGTTAACTAATATTAACAGATACAACTTTTGATTTTAATAATGTATTAGTAAATGCTAAAATGAACATCAATTAAACGTAATAAATGCTGCTGAAAATTGCTGCGAAAGTAGATAAAGCGCTAAGCAGAAGTGGGAATCAGATGCTCAAAGAAACACAGAGATTTACATGGTCAAAAGAATAAAACCTCAGTCTCTGTTCACTGTAAATGCATGGAAAAGAACAACGTGGGCTGCTTTTGTTCTATGATCAACTTAAGCTTACGATGCTTTTGGGAAACGCAGCCCTGCATGATTCCCCCCAATTGCTTTTGTCCGACTGCATTGTTCTTTGCATCACCACTTGATGGTGACAGAGTACAGACATGAAGCAGTCTGTGACTGCAGTCTGAAACCTGAAACTGTCTCTCTGCTCTTTGTGTTTGTGAGGACTCACAGCTGGTTGAGCATGCGTTTCATCTCGTCTGTGATGTTGAAGGGAACATCCTCCTCTGAAGTGCTGGGATCAGCATCCATCTCTGAGCTTTCCTCATCCGATACCTGCTTCTTTTCCTTCTTTCTGCATGCAACAGCCGCCTGAGACCAGAAATATTACAGGCACATATTAAAAGCCATGCAGAGGAACCAGAGTGTGTGTTTGGCAGCAGTGCAATGTGACAACCTTGTGTGCATTGCAGTAAATTGCAGTCCTTCCTCAGCAGTTTTACTCTAGTACTGTACTGTGTGTGTGTGTGTGTGTGTGTGTGTGTGTGTGTGCGTGTGCGTGTGTGTTTTACCCACCCTGTCTGCTGGTGCTCTGGAAGGACTGACGTTGAACATCTTCGACATGTCCTCTGAGTTCCTCTGCTGAGCCACGTCACACAGTTTGGCCGTGATGTCGATTCTCCTGCAGATGTCCATGTCCACCTTCATGGCTTTCTCCTGAATCTTGCAGTCGAGGTCGGACATTTGCTAAACAAAGATTCAAGCAGTGTTAAGAAATGTGATGGAAACTATTGGTGTACACTACAGACAATTATGATGCTGGAGAAACAAGATTGACAATTGCGATGTCATTAGATTTTTTGCCTCCAAACCTAGAAACATCAGTAGTTTAAAAAACGCAATCGTCGCTTTATTCTCACTCCCATGCCTCTATATTCACACATAGGCCACGTGCACACTGCAAAGTTTTGCGATGCTATAAATACAGACAGTGTTTGATTTGACAGCCGTATTTATTAACAGGTGCGACACGCCAATTGTCCACATAGTGAACCACATACGGCCTGTATGAACAAGTAAGCAAAATAAATCCACTTTTCTGTTGTAACCATAGTGACAATTACCTAATTTAAATATCAAAGATGGTCCAATCGATGGGCAAAATGTTTTTTGTTGTTGTTTTTTTAAAAATAAAAATAAATGTTTTTTTTTTTTTTTTATTAAATGCATTTAAAATGTAATATCTTTAAAAAATTTAATTATTTTTTAAAAATTAATGTATATTTAAATATACATTAATATTGTTTTGTAATATTGTTTATAAAAAATTCTGGATTGAGTTAGAAAATAAATGTTAATATTTTTGTAAAATAAAAGATTGTTAATATTTAAAAACAAACAGAAAAACTACTTTTAAAATAAAAATAAAAGTTAATTTTTTAAATAAAATGTATACCTTTAAAAATAGAATATTTAAGTAAAAACTAATATTTTTAAATTAAAAATGTATATTTAAATATTGTATATAAAAATATGTATATAAAAATATTTTTAAATAAAAAAAAAAACAGTAGTTTTAAATTAAAAATATATATTTTAATATCAGTTGTCATTATAGTGACAATGACCTTATTTAAATATCAAAGATGGTCCAATCGATGAGTTAGAAAATAAATGTTAATATTTTTGTAAAATAAGTGTTAATATAAAAAAAAAAAACAAAAAAACAGAATTTTGAAAATAAAAATATAAAAAAATAAAACTATATGTTAGCATTTTTAAATAAAAACGAATATTTTTACTTTGAACATTTGAACATTTAATACACATTAACGAAATACACATTGCATTAAGAACTGATTGTTCAGTTTGATTCTCTGCACACATGAACACTTGATTGTCACTAACAGAAATTTTCGGGGGAGAATTGGGTTGGAAAATGCAGATGCCACATGTAAATACCTGAACTGATTGCAAAAGGAATGGTATTAATTGATAATCATATTTAGCTGCAGTATGGGTCAATATGCTGATTCAAAACACTGCAATAGGATCACTTCAAATCACTGAAATCTCATGCTGAACGTCAATTATGAGCTATCAGTCATAAATCAATGACATTGCACACAGATGCTAAGACTAACAAGTTAGTCTTGTGGTGAATCCACAGGCACGCAACAAACTTGAGCAGCTCATTTCACCCTAAAGGCCTCATGGGAAACAATTGCTCTGACTCATTTATTCTGTATGGAGAAGAGGACAAGGCCGAGCACCAAATCACAGATGCTTAACTAATGCTATTTCTCTTCTGTGTGTGGTTTGTTCATTAAAACACAACACACAGAGTGCAAAAAACAGATGGAAATGAAACCAATCAAAGCAATTGTTTTCCTTTATTAAATCAGATCATGTCTTGCATTCTCTCTTACTTTCAGGTCCAGGATTTTCCTCCGGCTCTCTACGGCTCTAGAGCGGCATCGCCTGCCGGCCTTTATAATAAATACAGATTTCAGTTCAGTTTTTATTGCCCCAAATCTATTTATGATATTTACCGGCACACAGTGACACTCGTGTGAATGACTAACTAACACGAGGCAATCGGAAAGCGTGTGACATCTGGATAAACGGTTTATTCATTCCTCACCATCCAGATCAGCTGGTATAAATGGAAGGTGTGTATGTGTATGATAATAAAACAATGAGTGTGTGTGTGTGTGTGTGTGTGTGTGTGTTCGTGTGTTTGTGTGTGTTCGTGTGTGTTCGTGTGTTCGTGTGTGTTCGTGTGTGCTCGTGTGTGTTCGTGTGTGTGTGTGTTTGTGTGAGTGTTTGTGTTTGTGTGTGTTTGTGTGTGTGTTCGTGTGTGTTCGTGTGCGTGTGTTCGTGTGTGCGTGTGTTCGTGTGTGCGTGTGTTCGTGTGTGTGTTCGTGTGTGTTTGTGTGTGTTCGTGTGTGTGTGTTCGTGTGTGTTCGTGTGTGTTCGTGTGTGTTCGTGTGTGTGTTCGTGTGTGTTCGTGTGTGTTCGTGTGTGTGTGTGTGTGTGTGTTCGTGTGTGTTCGTGTGTGTTCGTGTGTGTTTGTGTGTGTGTTCTCTACTGCAGGGGAAAAGAGCCAAATAAGGCTGAGCGTGTTTCTCTGCTGTCATGAAACAGGAGTCATGGAAAACAACCAGTCACAGGGTTTACTTTGTAATTAAGCGAATAAAGATCTGATTGAGATTCTTATCAAATGTGATAAAAACAACATCCAAATGAAATACTGAGTTTTATTTGGACTGCAAACACATTCTTATGTAGTGATCTGATGATGTGATAAAACAGCAATTACACTCTTTCTTCACAAACTTAAAATGTTCTAAGGACATTCCCATTATGCTCTCTGAAAGTTCTAAACGTCGCTTTAAATGGAACATTCCATTTGATCATTTTGCAAACATTATGGAAACGTTACTTTTGAATGTTTTCTAAACGTTAAACTAAAACGCATCAGAATTGTTTTTTCCATCTGATGTTTTGAGAACATTATTAAAAAGATGAAAATGACCCCATGATTTACTCCCCCTCAGCTCATCCTAGGTGTGTATGACATTCTGTTTTCAGACGAGCACAATCAGAGCTATATTAATAAATGTCCTGGCTAATCCAAGCTTTATAATGGCAGCCCAAAATGCGAAGGCCAAAAAAGTGCATCCATCCATTATAAAAGTAATCCACGTTAATAAAGGCCTTCTGAAGTGAAGCCATGTGTGTTTTTTTTAAAAAACATATTTAACAAGTTGTAAAGTACAATATCTAGCTTCTGGCGGACCTCCTTCCGTATTCAACTTATGGAAAAAGCGTAACTTGTGACGCATGAAGTAGGACGTAGATATTTAACTTTATAAAGTTTTGAAGTCCTCATGAAATCAAAATTGACCCTATTTACTTTGTTAGCACATGTTAAAGGTCTTAGAGTGAACAATTAATCCGTGCAAGTTAATACACAGAAAAAAAATAGTTTGTCGTGGTAATCTTTAATCAAAATCTGAAAAGTAACTTCCGGTCTGGAAACGGCGTTCCTTCTCGCATGATGTCAGTTTGACGGCTTGGGTTTGAAAATGCTTAACCACGCCCCTCCAGCCGTTAGTCTGCTGTGAGCGAGAGATGGAGAAGAGGAGCGCTGAAGTGAAACCCTGCCCTCTGTTCAATATCCGTCTCACTTGGAAATACGTCACAGCACTGAAGAAAACTCACTTGCTACTTCCGGTTCACTGGGACTTTAAATGTGGATATTTCTCTCACTCAAACAAACCCATCGCTTCACTTCAGAAGGCCTTTATTAACCCTCCAGAGCCGTGTGGAGTACACTTATAATGGATGGATGCACTTTTGTGATCTTCAAATTTTGGGCTGCCATTATAAAGCTTGGATTAGCCAGGACATTTATTAATATAACTCTGACTGTATTCGTCTGAAAACAGAGTGCCATACACACCTAGGATGAGCTGAGGGGGAGTAAATCATGGGGTAATAATCATTTTAGGGTGAACTTCAAAGACCAGAAAGACCCTTTAAAGACCAGATATCTTTGAGCAAACGTTCTATTAACGTTACTGAAAGAACGTTTGTTCATAACCTTTAGGGAAGTTCTGAGAACGTTCCCTGCTTGCTGGGTGATGAATACAATTCAATTTTTACTTGTATTGGTGTCTATGGAAATACTCACATCGCTCATGAGGCTCTTAAACACCACCAGTTCAGCTTTCAGTCTTTCAACCTTCTCGTTCAGCTCGTCCTGAATGGCTTCAGACTCGTTTACGTTCTGCACACACAAACACAAGAGCAAAGCAACATAAGATTACATGAAGCAGCCTGTTTGTGATGACATCTCACCATCAGGCAGCATTAAAAGCAGCCATTTACACTAGGTTTTTTATGTATTTGATCAAAAATACAGTAACAACAGAAATATTGTGAAATATTATTACAATTTAAAATAACAGTTCTCTATGTGAATATAATAGTAAAGTGTGATTTATTCCTGTGATCAAAGCTGAATTTATCATCATTCCTCCAGTCTTCAGTGTCACATGATCCTTCACTGATCATTCTCATGTTTTGATGCTCAAGAAACATTTATGATTATTATCAGTGCTGAAAAATTATGTTTGTGGAAATCGTGACATTTTATTTGTTGAACCGCAAGTTTAAAAGAACGTTTATTTCAAATAGAAATCTTACTTTTATGTCACTTTTGACATTCTTGCTGCATAAAGTTATTATTAAAAAAGATATAAATATATATATATAATAATAGCCTAAAGCACACTATTCTCTTACACCTTGAAGTATGTTTCTTATATATTTTCTCATATATTTTTCGACCATTTTTAATTGTATTCTCATTGTAAATGTGTTTATGTGGTCCAAAATACATTAAAAAAAAAAACGTTTGCATTCACTCAAAACGTATTTAAAGACCGGAAATGTATTTTTTTCTTAAAGACCCCCTGTGGTGAGAATGTTTAATGTTGTTTATGTGTCTAATATGCTTTAAGACAAACCATGTGAAAATGCATCAGTCACGGCTATTGCTGAGTATTTTCTCCTTCAAACTGCAGTGAACCAAAGCTCAAAAACATGGTTTGAAATCGCTGGTGTTTCTGACGTCACAAACCTGTAACCAATCCCATCACGAGGGGACGGGGCAAGGGCATCGCAAAAGAGAAGCCAGGTTATCCCGGGATATAATATGAAATTCGGGTACATTTAGCAATATAGCCTGTGAATTATGTATATTACGATGTTATGATGAACTATATGCCTTTCTCCACTGCCGTTCTGAGTTGTTCAAAGCATTTCTAAGGATGCTGATGTTCAGAAGGCAGAAATGGCGAACGGGAACATGGTTTGTGTGACATTAGCAACACATTATTAGCTGTTTAATAACATAGTCAAGCCAAAGGCTAATCATATAAACTACAGTTATGTGTCTGACCTTGTAGAGAGCGATACATAAAACGCATCACCATTCTGATACATGGACTGTATAATTCACTCTTCCTCGTCTTCTGAATCAGTTTCTGGTTCAAACATATATGACTTGAAGCCATCATGTAGCATTTACCACATCAGGTATTCTGAGCTGCTGTGATTGATGGAGGCGGGGACTAATTTGCATATTCATGGTTGTGCATACTAAATGAGGCAAGGGTGTCGAGTTACATTCAAGCTATTTTAAGGCATGAAGAAATTATTTTCACTGGGGAAAAACATTTAAATATGCCATTTTGGTGATCAAAGGTTAGTTTTAAGGGATACAATTATTGACTACAGGGGTGACTTCAAGACTTGAAGTATGGTGAGGTATCTAATATATTTCTTTAATCTATTTGCTATATTTTAAATTTACTGAAAATGCATTTTAAGATTGGAAATGTGCCAGCGGAGCACAGATACACTGATCAACCCAGCTTGAACATAACACACACTCTTTAGTGTAATGACATCCCCACTGAGGCGATACTGAAGGTTGGAGAGGAAATCCATACGGCTCAGGGCAGAATTGAAAAAGCAGGCTCTGGGTATGTTTGGGCTCTCTGGGGACGGCGCTCTCCTCTGCGCTTCTGCTGACCCATAATCCACCACAAACACAGATGCAGCCGTTTATTGATTTTCCCGCTGCTTCAGCAGAGGATGGATCCCACACCTGCAGCGTGATTCTGGGGGATGTTGGGCGTTTGAGACATGCGATGCAGCACTGCTTGTTGATGTGGCGGTCCAGTACAAACGGTCTGTTATGATGTCATGTTTAACACCGTGTCGGTGCTTAAATGCATCCTGACCCAGATTGTTGGAGGTCACACACACACACACACACACACACACACACACACACACACGCATTGTGTTTTCATGTTTTATGGGGACGTTCTATAAACATAATGGTTTTTATACTGTACAAACTGTATATTCTATCCCCTACTGCTAAACCTACCCATCACACAAAACTTTCTGCATTTTTACATTTTCAAAAAACATCACTTAGTCTGATTTATAAGTTTTCTTCATAGGGACCAAAACATTTCCCCACACGGACAAGGATTTCGGATATTTTGTCCCTATAATGTAGTGTTTACATTACACACACACACTGCACAACAAAGGCCATCCCAATTCAAAGGCTGCTTTAAATGCGACCTTGAAATGAAATGAAACCTCCTTTTTTTCCCCAGGAAATGAAGGATAAAACAGATGGATCCTTCGTGGCCTTGCCTACCCCATAATTCATTGCGTGCCAGTGACGACAGGATTAAAAAAAAAAGAAATTGCTGGATTATTCTTTTAAATGTAAGGGCCCTACCATACACCCAATGCAATGTGACGCCAGGCACGACGCAAATGTTTTTTGCTAGTTTCAGCCCGACGCAGTTATCATTTTCATGTCTAGCATCGTTTAAATAGCAAATGCACTCGCCCCCATTTTGTTCACCAGTGGGCGTGCTAGTCTGAAAACCAGGTGTGTTCAGACACATTGTTGGCATGTTGCCATTTTGAGGAACTGACGACTGCGCCATTGGCCAAGAAAAATCTGGTCTAAAGTCAATATCGCAGTATTTTTGTGTTATTTAAAGGGCGTGTTAGTAAAATGTGCCTATAGGCGGGTGCACAACGTGCGTACACTCTGATTATTACACACACAGAGATGCACAGCAGCATATACACATTTTTAAATATTAAAAATAATATTTTTAAAAGGATTCCTCTCTGGAGAAGCATTCAGTCTTTCCGCTCACAAATTCCTCCATGTAAATAGCGAATCCGCCATGGTGCGAGCGCAACTGGCTTTTAAAGGGAATGGGATACAACCCTTTTGGACCATGCATCTGGTGCGCTGAATGTTTTTTCCGTCGTTAAACTAGCAAAAGTGGATTCGGACGCGCCCCAAGTGCACCTGCGCCATGTGCTTCAGACCATGTGCTCAGATCATTGAAAATAGGGCCATGCGTATTAGGGGATGCAAACTTTAAAGTTTAAAAATATGTATGAGTATACAAGTATATGAAACAATGTCAATCGCCAGATGGATGGTGACATTTTCATTGTTGAACAAAATTGAACAAACATGAACGACACACAGTGGATGAGGCAGTGTTGCTTTGTCACGAAAGTTTAAGCCTTGCCAATTTAAATATTCAAGCTTAAAAAGACACAAAAGGGAACTCAATTCATCCAGAAATCCGTGTTTTACACGGCGTGCGACTACTGAATTGATCTCTCTTTCACGGATTCTTGCGCTTGGACAGACATATTCAAACAAAATTATAACAAAATGCCCGTCTTGGCAAGTATCCTTGTAAACATAGTCAGTTATGCCTTAAGTGAATGTAAACAGTAATAAAACGCATGTGTATCAGTATATTGGATCCGTGCATTAGCTCTTAAAGTGACAGCAGCCTAAAATTCCTGATGCTGAGTTTTTATGTTAATCAAACAACAAAAGACAAAAAACAATCACTCATTGCTCTTGACTGAATCATTTTTGTAACTTTAATAAGGATTAATCAACGTTTTTAATGGCTGGTAAAAATATTTATGGCTGGTAAATTTTCTTAAGTCACCAGCCATCAGCAAAAAGTTAGTTTTAGGCCCTGGGTTCAAATGTTGGCTTACACAAGTTGTGAACCCTATTTTGTTTTTAGACAGTTAAATATAACTTTCAAAAAAGTCCAGTACAAACCTGACTGCCTCATCAACGGCAGCTGTCACAGCTGCTAGACGACAAGAACATTCCTCTGTAAGCTAGACCGTCCCATTTAACAACGCTCGGTCCGACCTTCATGGCCTTCGAAGGATGCCGCCTCTGAATTGGGACACAGCTTATATTTGCTCAGATCACGTGTGTGTGAACTTACTCATCATGTATTTTAGCATGATGGTATGAATCCTTTCACATTCTTTAAAAGGGTTGCATCATGGAATGCCAGATTTCATTTTCTTGTTTAAAATAGGAAAAGAGCTCTCAATGTTGTGGTCGCTAAATGTTTACTATTCATACTTCAACATATTCTAGTCATTTTGAAATCTATGCACTACATTTGCAGATACATTTAAAAAAATACATTTTGCATTCACTCAAAATGTATTTTAAGATCGGAAATGTATTTTCTTGCACCTTGATATTTCCTCTAATATTTCATAAATATATTTTCAATGTAAATACATTTATATTGTCCACAACATGTAACAAATACACATCGCATTCACTCAAAATGTATTTTATAATTGGAAATTAATACCTTGAAGTATGTTATTTTGTATTATATTTTGAATATATTTATATTGTCCAAAATACATTTTGCATTCACTTCAAATGTATTTTTTTTTTTTTTAAGAGTTATATAGTATCTAATATATTACTTCAATATATTTCCTATATTTTAAATGTACTGGAAATGTATTTCAATATTGGAAATGCATTTTTTTGCCCCTTGAAGTGAAGTATGTTTTCTAATAAAAGTTTCAACTAAATCTATTTAGAATTTGGAAAATATTTTTAAGCTGTGCTGTTTTCATTTACATATCTGGCATATATTCTACACACTGTACACGTACAAAAAATTGTCTCATGGGAAAAAGGAGACATCAGGAAAAGCCTCCATTGGTTGTTAATGGGCAAACACATCATTAGAGGTGCTAATCGGACTATAAAATCATGTTAAAATACATTCTTAAACATAAAGGTTCCAAAATGTTGTTTTTTTCCACAAACCTAAAGAACCTGTTTCAACTATAAAGAACGTTTTGTGGAATGGAAAGATTCCATTGATGTTAAAGATTCTTCATGGAACCGTAGATGCTGATAAAGAACTTTTATTTTTAAGAGTGTATGTCTGTATAATGCCAGTATGTTACCCTGCATCATGAAATCTGGATGTGTGTGCTCATGCTAGATTTCAGGGTCGTAAAGTGGCACACACACGTCATGTAACAGCAAATGTAATTAGCATCACAGCGAGAGCGTCTAGACGGCTCCAGCGCAGGTGAGCTCACCTCCTGCAGCGTCTGCACCATCGACTCCATCTGTTCTCTTCTCGACAGCTCCTCTTCCCATCTGAAACACAGACACACCTTTGATGAGTATAACGGGGCTGGATGGGATGAATCAAATCTTATATCACACTATGAGTCATTTTATATCATGGTAACGGTGTACAATATGATTATTTTATATTATGACTACTTTCCTGTTGTGGCAACAGTGTCAAAACCTCATTTTGTGGAGAATCACAAAGCTAATCTAATTTTTTTCTCCAGAGCTAGATCAACTAGATCAGATAATTCATAACAAACAAAAAGAGCTGACATCAGTGCAAAAACAGATTCACGTTATGTAATGCTTGCATTCAAACAAAAGACTCGAAGCAATGCTCTTTTTCAAAGTGATGTTGTTTTTGGGCTCTACTAGAATAGGTTTACATTCAACATTAGTTTCATTCACATTATTCTCCATTGTTGCAGCTCCTCTCTTCCCAGTCTGTCAGTAACGCTCTGTTTAGTTTCTGTCTCTGTGAAGCCCCTCCTTCTGAAAAGCACACTGTGCTCTGATTGGTTGACTGGAGCAGTGTGTTGTGATTGGTCAAGCGCTTCTAGCGTGTTTGGGAAATGTCTTGCCCCTTACCATAACCGCCATTTTCGACTGTAAAAAAAATATGGACATAGTGTCCATGACATCACCCGTAAGTTTCTGAAGAGTAGTTTTGAAGCCTAAAGTTGGCTGTTACCATCTTGGCTTGGACTGGAGCTGAGGTGACGTGATGACTAACAGACAGCAGACAAACGGCTATCCACCTGTCACTCAAAGTGGCCACGCCCTTAATTATGCAGAAATTTAAGGCTTTATATAATGTAAACGAATGAGTTATAAAATAATTCACCCCTCTTACAGTTGTCATGAAGGGCAAAATTAGCCGTATAGACCAAAACCACAATTTGTCCCAGACTGTAAACATGTTTTATTCTGCTGTAAAGTTGGGCATTTTAACATGGGGCTCAATGAGATTGTGCTCCCTTCTGGAGCCTGTCTCTAGTGGCCAGTCGATGAACTGCAGTTTAAGTCACTTCCGTATTGGCTTCAACAGAAATTGGGGGAGGTTGCCGCTTAAAAATGGTTTTATTGTAGTAAAAGTGTAGTAACTATGTTTTTTTGGCTAATTGATTACCATTTATATAACCACAGTTTTACCACAAATACCATGGTTAAACTATGGTTAGAATAGCAAAACCATGGTTAATTTGTGGTTACCATGGTTTAACTACAATAACCATGTTTTTTTTTGGTTTTATTTGTAGTAAAACCATGCGTAAGGGTTGATTTTAACACACTCTTAACTAACTCAACTAGGACCCGCCTCTTTATTCTCCGTTTGGCTTGAGCGGGAATTATTTAAATGAGGAATATTGTGACGGAAGAAAACTCAAGACTACAATGGAGGGAATTCAGAAACAGTGACACTGATATAGAGAATAACTCACGCTGGAGGGACCTTTTTCATGCTCAAACAGCAACATTACACACTAAAGGAAGTTGAACATGTAAAAAAGCATAACATAACATAATAGGTGTTCTGATTAGATGCGTCACCTTGTGGTAAAATAACAATGGCAATATATTTAAACCGGTGACAACATAATATATCATGTTACATTTAACCTTACAATAGAGAAATATAAGCGATTCATCACAGAGCCAACAATATTTTTAGTTTACAATGCTAGGTTTATTAGAAAGCTAGGTTAGTACCTAACACCACCATTTAAAGTCTTGACTTTTGAATCCCACTTTGCAATAATGCAAGTTTGTTGCATTCAAAGCAGTCCTGCCCAGTGATAGCCTTCATTTTGTGAGGTTATGAACACCGTTGCTCATCATCTCCATTTCAGTTCCATTTCAGTCTGATTGATCCTCCGGTGAAGCCCTCGGCTGTGGTCTGCTGGCGTCTGTGGTCTATGCGCCCACCCCGGGGTGTCTGGGACGGGGCAGCTCTGTAACCTGATACTGACAGTGGAAAACCAGCTGAACCTGACCGAAGGGTGGGCATACTAGTGAATGAATCTTTATAGATTTTGAGCTTATTCATGTTACAGATGATCGCTGAAACACTGAAAAAAATTACTTATTATTATTGGATGCCATTAGATATATACACCGATCAGGCATAACATTAACATTATGACAGACACATTGATGATCTCTTCATCACGGCTCCTGTTAGTGGGTGGGATATATTAGGCAGCAAGTGAACATTTTCACCTCAAAGCTGATGTGTTAGAAGCAGGAAAAATGGGCAAGCGTAAGGATTTGAGTGAGTTTGACAAGGGCCAGATTGTGATGGCTAGACGACTGGGTCAGAGCATCTCCAAAACTGCAGCTCTTGTGGGGTGTTCCCGGTCTGCAGTGGTCAGGATCTATCAAAAGTGCTCCAAGGAAGGAACAGTGGTGAACCGGCCACAGGGTCATGGGCGGCCAAGGCTCATTGATGCACGTGGGGAGCGAAGGCTGGCCCGTGTGGTCCGATCAAACAGACGAGCTACTGGAGCTCAAACTGCTCAAGAAGTTAATGCTGGTTCTGATAGAAAGCTGTCAGAATGCATGCTAGGTCCTTTACATGCCATCTGTTAACAATCACATGATTACCGTATGGCACAAGCAATTATTCAAAGAATGCTGAAAAAAATATATAATGGTTTCTACAAAAGTATGAAGCTGTTTTCAACATAGATAATATTAATAATAAATGACATTTTACAATATGTTACAACAGAAAACTGTGGGACAGTTTAACTATTTTAAATTGTAATATTTTTTTTACTGTATTTATGATCAAATAAGAGCACTAAAATCATACCACCCCAAACATTTGATCAGTCATATAAATAGGCTACATTCACATTAATATATATTTTAATAATTGTATTATAATTATTAATATCATATTTGTTTTTGTATAGAGACTTGGATGCATGTTTTAAGTATATAATAAAACATGACATTATGTTGTTATGTGGTCTCTGTTTGGTTTATATCATCCTGGAGTAAATTAAAACCAGGAAACAAGAAACCACAACCCGGAGAACAGCTTCTGAGAGCACTAAAACCATTACTTACATACACACATCCTGCAAACTATGATTGACAGCTGTAAAAAGGCAGTTAATCTAACTTGTAAACAAAATGCACAACGACTTTGCACGCCGGAGGGCTTCTTCCGACAGGGAATCAAATCATTTCTGAGGCATCACTCCCTGTTGCTACAGCAACGCTTGAGGTCACCACAAAAATAGAGCATTGAGCGTATAAAGCGCTTGATCGCATTTACTGCCTGCTGTGAGGGTGAACGCTCTGGCCGGCATTGTGGTTACTACAGGGAAGTAAACAGCACACATCCCTCCTCGTGGAATGAGACGCTGCAGTGCCGCTGAATGAGACACATGTCTATAAAGGACACAGGCCCGTGTGATGTCAGCATACTAATTAGGGCACTTGATAATCTTGAGTGTCTGGACTGGAAACTGCCCTTAAAACACACACACACACACATGCTTTCAAACACACATAAAACACAAAGACACTTCAGCTAATCACTCGCTATCCCAAAACTTAAGACTGCCGACCTTTGCTTTCCTGTTGCCACAGAAACTGTGGCAGAAAATACACACTTAAAACCAAAGAAACCTCTTAAAAATGGGCAAAACACAAACGTTCACACACACATTCACTGCTGCTATCTATATATCCATCCATCCGTCCATTCGTATGTCTATCTATATATCCATTCATCCATCTGCCTGTCTGTTTGTCTGTCTGTCAAGATATTTGATGCTCCCCGCTGGTCACTGTATTTTCTCCCTCTCTCTCTGTGTGTGTGTGTGTGTGTGTGTGTGACTGGAGCGTGGGAGACTGGACTGATCATGATTGAACGCTGTTCCTAAAGTGCTGGTGTGCGAATCGCTGCTGCTGCAGAGCTCTGCAGGTCACTGGAGTTCATCATCTGCATCAGCCAATCACAGCACAGCGCATCACTTCCTGCTGGATGCAGGGTGGCGTTACCACTGATGCAGAGGACAGAAGGACACAATCTGATCACAATGGACAAGTCTGGACATTTGCACAGGGTAAAGAGAGGCTTACTATGATTAAATACATAGGCTAATTAATCTCATGAATATGTCAACCATATATACTAACTATATGAAGATATATTAAAGCGTAGATATTGAGATATTGGAAATGTATTAATATCAGTGTACAGTCATGCAAAGCTTTATTTTATAGTTGCAGCAGGAAATATAGTCTGTCATCAGGTTCAAGGAATTACTCATGATATATAGTTAGGTATCTGCTCTTCAAAATTAGTTTTTTAGCCCATGTCTGTTGACTTTGAAGATACAGTATCTATATGAACTGATATACATTACATCTGTTCAAAAGGGCTAAATCCGTTTTAAATAATACTTTTATTCAGCAAGGACACATTACATCAATCAAAAGTGACAGTAAAGACATTTAAAATGTCATAAAAGATTTCTATTTAAATACATGCTTTTCTATTCATAAAATAATCCTGATACATTTTTAAAAATAATTTCTGAAGGATCATGTGACACTGAAGACTGGAGTAATGATGCTGAAAATTCAGCTTTGATCACAGGAATAAATTAAATTTTAACATTTATTACAATAGAAAACAGCTATTTTGAATTGTAATAATATTTCACAATTTTGTATATATTTTTGATCAAATAAATGCAGCCCTGGCAAGCATGTGCAGTCTTTAACGTCCAATCACAGACCCAAAACAATGATGACATCATCTGCGAGGGGCGTGTACAAATGTTTGTCCAATAAACTGCTCTCTGAAATGCACATGTCCCGCCCCCTAATGATTAACAATTGTGTAGCAAATTATGGTTTTGCCAGGCGTTTATATAAACTGTGCAACAATCTGTCAGCGTCTATAACACAATGGTTATTCACTTTACCCAAACCCACAATTATCTCTAGAGCAATGATTTTAATCCAGTCAACACTGACTGAACCTCATCTCATCTGGTCAGAGTCAGACAGGAATGACAGCAATGAGTTCATTCACAATCCCCACATAAGGACAGCTGGGCCCGGTTTCTGTTTGAGAAGCTAAGATAGACCTTACAAGGACAGACGGCATGTGACAAAGTCATCGCACAGACATCTGACCGCATGCCTTATAAATGAGTCCCATCATGCACTGCGCAGATGATTCAGTGTCACCAAAACGCCTCATTGCTGTTTGATGATCCCCTTGCTGGGGAATAAAGTTATACTATAGTATACAAATGAATTCTACTTCTAATTGGTTGTAAATGTGAATGTTGTCAGAGCCAAAACCTCATTTAGCCAGTTTATGAGAAGACAGACTCATGTGACCGAACATTTCCCATCATGCTCTCTGGCAGTTTAAGAATAAGGTAGAGCAGATACTGCATGATGTGCATCTTTTAGTACTAACATCCCAGGAGGACTGACCACTTCCAGAGGTATATGTTAATATCTTGTATATGAAAGAGAAAATGTTTACGGCCAGCTGTTTGCATGCAGTAATGAAGGTCTCCTGGCTATAAAAGTCCTTTGTCTGCTGTTTATTAGTCCTATACATCTTGAAGCAATCTTGTATGTGAGCACATCGCGTGCAGCTCAAATGCTTAAAAGACGGCAACCTGTTCCCTGACATTTTTTCCCCCTGTGGCACACATTTTTTCACTTGTCTCAATCTATTCAAAGGTGTGTTGACCAGTGATCCATCTTAGCTGAAATACTGCAGCATGTGCAGAAATAAAATGCAGGAAATCAGCGATTTGTTTGTTTGAGTTTAGAGTCTATGATTAAACCCTGAGATCCACAGGAGAGAACACATTCTTCTGTGCTCATTCAGTGTGTGTGACACAGCAGCCTGACCATAATCAAACTCATAAATCACACACACACACACACACACACACACATGCCGTGATTTATCACTAATACTCTTTCCCTGGCTCCTTCATTGGCCCCTCCGTTCACAGCCTGCTACATCTTCACCATGTGAGTTTATTGCATGTCATGAGTATATTTCCCCCAGAAGACGTGTGTGAGAGCGTGAATCTATCTCATATATAGGGCTTGATGAAATCCTTTTAATTTTTCACCTAAATTCAGTGTTTTTCATTTCCATTTAGCAGAATTTAATAATCAAAAAGGATGTCTAATCAACTCAATTCTTCAAACTGTAAAAATGTAATAGTCATGGGTCTGTCATGCGGAGACTCTCCTCATGTGTTTGCATAATGATGCATTTAAAGCCACAGTATGTCATTTTTCGCCGCTAGAGGTCACTTATTCAAAACAAAGGCGTAGCTTGATGGCTTGATTTCGCTGAGCTTTTATTCTGCCGCAGACGAGTGCTTTTTCCGCTCATGCATATGTGGGGGAACGCAACGCTGTTTTATCATATTAGACACATGTGAGTGTGTTAAAGTGATGTTATAATGCTACTATGAGACACTCGTTCACACTGCAGTGAGCTAAATCATATTAGGGATGGTAAAACATGGTACTCGCGGTAAATCAAGAAGCTGGAGAACAATGATTTGTTTTCTGGATCCAAACAGTTGCTCACCTGTCTAATAAAACACATCATATATTAAAGCGTCTTTGGTGTTTCCATGGTTTCTACTAAATAAAACCAGAAATGGAGGATAACGCGGGTATGATGTCATTGATAGGCGATGGACGGACACGTGTCCTGGTTAAAATTTCTTATTTCTCTGGATTTAAACATTCTTGGAAAAATTTGGGATAATGTAAGTACAACAAAATATATAACATTTAATCCAAAAATCCTTTAAAAGTTAATGACCACATTTATTTGCTGTTGCAGATGTGGATAATAATGTGGATAACATTGAATAAATATATTTTCGTCAGGTTAGATACTGATAGTTAATCATTCAAACCCCTTTATCTAAACCGTTGAACATCCGCCATGTTTGTAGTTTTTAACACTTTTTATTCGTGTTTGTAGTTCTAATCAAATCCTCGTCCAACGCGCAATGGGTTGTGCGCAATATTAGCTGTTAGAGAGTGTGCAGATCTTTGGAATACCTACATTTTGGAACACACTAAATAGAATTTTGAATACTATTTAGGATGGATACACTCTAAAAAATGCTGGGTTAAAAACAACCCAAGTTGGGTTGAAAATGGTCAGTGATTGGGTTATTTTAAGCCAGCGATTGGGTTGTTTTAAGCAAACATTTAACCCAACTGCTGGGTTAAAACAACCCATTTACTGGGTTAAAACAACCCAATCGCTGCGTTAGTCCATTTTCAACTCAACTTGTATATAAGCAAATTGGGAAGCAGTATGAGTGTTTTTGCTCTAACACACACCTTCACCTAAAAATGTCATGATTTACTCCGACTGTGTATGACTTTCTTTCGTTTGTATGCAAGACATTGTGTTGTGGCACAGCTATATGGTTGCTAAGGTGCTCTGGATGGTCGCTAGGACTATGCTAGAGGGGTAAATATGGCCTGTGTCGCATTTTATCATCTGCCAGAAGAAAATCAGTAAAAGCAAGGCACATGATGTGAGGTTTCATTTATGTCTGAGTTACGTTCCAAAGTTTAATACTTAGGATTAGAGGGTTTAGCAAACAACATGAGTGCTTAATTGTGAAGCTTGCTTTAACAAGCACAATCATTATTTGCATAAGAAAAAAATAATAATAATAATCCTTGTAAGAGCTGGAGTTAGGGCAGGTCTAGGCAGATAGCAGAAACTTTGAGAATTCCCTGGCTGTGACAAACGTTCCTTGAAATGCATCCAAATAATAATTGCAAGCTACTAAAAAGGAAATTCAGTTGCAAAACCAAAGAACACTTACATAATTGTGCAGAATGTAAAAGTCATACAGGTTGCAGTTTATTATACATTTCATTGATTTGCAATGGAAAAAGAAACACTGAAATTCTGATAGATCAGTTTTCATGTTTTATGGGGACCTTCCATAGACATAATGATTTTTACATTTTCAAAAAAAAGCTGTTTTCCTCATGTGGACCAAAAAATGTCCCCACAAGGATTTTGGATATTGCCGTCTTGTCCCCATAACTGAGGGTTTACCACACACACACAGACACACACGCACACACACACACACACACACACACACACACACACACACACACACACACACACACACACACACACACACACACACACACACACACACACACACACACACACACACACACACACACACACACACACACACACACACACACACACACATACACATACATACATATGATGTCCCATGAGGCCTCTCGTCTTCCTGAATACATAGAGTGAGAGAAAATAACCTCAAAATGATCTGAGTGTATCAGTAACGGTTGACCGGAGGCCACAGAGGAAAGACCAGGGTCTGTAGATAAGTTTGTGTGTGTGTGTGTGTGTGTGTGTGTGTGTGTGTGTGTGTGTGTGTGTGTGTGTGTGTGTGTGTGTGTGTGTGTGTGTGTGAATTTTGCATTTTTCCAAATTCCCTATTTACTGAACATCACTCTCTAATCACATTACTGTTGCGATTTGGAATAGTTTAAAAACAAAATAAAATTCTTGGAAAGCATACATAGCAGCGAATTTACACACATTTAATAAAGGTTTCCAGTTTCATAACTGTGGTAAAATCACTGTTATGCAGGCCCTCTTGTGGCTTCATTGACATGGGATTTAAAAAGACATTAACCCAGGGTTAACTGCAGTGTGAAACGCCTCACGAGAGCTTAGAAGACGCCCAACACAAGCTCAGTCCAAAAACTAGGGTGTGATTTAAAAAAAAAAAGTGTCATGAGGCACAAAATGATGAGGGATCTGGAGGCTCACGTGTGGCTTCGGAGGTAAGCAGACATGTGAAACAGGTGTGGACATTTAATACAACAGCTGACACAGTCATAAAGTATCCGAGCAGCTGGAGAAGCAGAAGTGAGTAACCAGGAACAGCTCAAAACCTGAATGGGTCACATGTTTGTTCTGATAGCAGGGAAAACAATGCAACCAAAATAATCATGCTGTTCACTCCTGTGTTGGGCATCCTTCCCATGAAACAGAAAACTGAAGCATGACTTATTAAAGGACTTGTCCTTTTTTAACCCTGAAAAATGTTTACTTCATCGGAATGGTGTGAAACTTGGAAAAAGTGTCTTCTTTAAAAAGAAACCTAACTTTCAAAAGCTTTCAAGCTTTATGACAGTGCAAGTTGGAAATTTCATTTTCAGGTGGTTCCAGGTAACAATTCCATAAATATAATTTAGTACCATAAAATCCCCTAAAAATACAAAATATTAAATAAAAATAGCTATCGAACTAAAATATAATACATTAATTTAAGTGGGCAAAAAAACAAAGCAAAATACTGCAAAAAGAAAGAATCTTGACGGTTATAAAAGTAAAGTAAAAGTCCCTTTAAGTCATTTCACTCGGCGGCTTATTCACCATATTGGGTGTTGCACTTTCTCCCATTCATGAGTAATCGGAGTGCACCGTCTTCATATATATAAAGTCTTTGGTAAAGTATCTGACAGCAGGGAAAACAATGCAACTAACCAAAATAATCATGCATAATTAGGACATTAATATAGATAAAAAACCTTTTCAACTTTTAAAGGAAAGCAGAAAATGCAGCTGTATTTTTGCACAAAGTCACAAAGTGATTAATTTTCTCATTTATGTTAAATTTTTTTGCATATTGTTGGGCCTGTGTTCTGCAGTATACATATACACTATATTGTCAAAAGTATTGGGACATGTCTCCAAATCACTGAGTTCAGGTGTTCAATCACTTCATGGCCACAGGTGTATAAATCAAGCACTAGGCATGCAGATGCTTCTACACACATTTGTGAAAGAATGGGTCGCTCTCAGGAGCTCAGTGAACTCAAGCGTGGTACCGTGATAGGTTGCCACCTGTGCAATAAGTCTGTTCCTGAAATTTCCTCACTACTAAATATTCCACGCTCAACTGTTAGTGGGATTATAACAAAATGGAAGCAATTGGGAACAACAGCAACTCAGCCACGAAGTGATAGGCCACGTAAAATCACAGAGCGGGGTCAGCGCATGCTGAGGGTCAGAAGTCACCAACTTTCTGCAGAGTCAATAGCTCCAGACCTCCAAACTTCTGTGGCCTTCACATGAGCTCAAGAGCAGTGCGTAGAGAGCTTCATGGAATGGGTTTCCATGACCGAGCATCATTTGGGTTTACATCACCAAGTGCAATGCAAAGCGTGGGATGCAGTGGTGTAAAGCACGCCGCCACTGGACTCTAGAGCAGTGGAGACGTGTTCTCTGGAGTGACCAATCACGCTTCTCTGTCTGGCAATCCCATGGACGAGTCTGGGTTTGGTGGTTGCCAGGAGAACGGGACTTGCCTGACTGCATTGTGCCAAGTGTAAAGATTGGTGGAGGGGGGGATTATGGTGTGGGGTGTGTTGGCCTTCTCGTCCAACATCAGTGCCTGACCTCACAAATGCGCTTCTAGAAGAATGGTCAAAAATTCCCATAAACTCCTAGACCTTGTGGAAAGCCTTCCCAGAAGAGTTGAAGCTGTTATAGCTGCAAAGGGTGGGCCAACTCCATATTAAACCCTACGGATTAAGAATGGGATGTCATTAAATTTCATGTGCATGTAAAGGCAGGCGTCCCAAAACTTTTGGCAATATAGTGTATATTTAAGGATGTTTTGATCTAATGATGCCGGATAATGGGCCGTCACGGCTAATCCAGCCTCCCGTCGGGCCCCCGATAGCCTCATCACACCCAGCGTGTTCAGCAGTGTGCCAGGACGTCCCGCTAAACAAACTCATTATCTCATATCCCTGTCATCTCATGTGCCGCAAGCTGTCACATTCCACATCTCAACGCACACGCAACCGTAATACACCTCAACGGCTTCAACATAAACAAGGTGTGGCCAGAAAATACTTTGCATGTTAATTCCCATCAAACTTTCTGGAGAAAGAACACTTAATTGATGTTAATAGCTTGTTATTGCAGCCAAGAACAGTTGAATACAAGTCGTTCCTGTGTGATAACTTGCACTGATGATGCTCGCGGCGGTATTATTCATTACAAAAACCACTCCCCATCACAGGTTTGAGCCAAAAATCACAAGGCTTGTTAGGACTGATATAACTATGGGACTGTGATGCAGCTTAGGTGTGATTTAAAGGTTTGTTTTGTTAGCTTTAGCCACACCCAAAATACAAGATGACTTTATCCTCCAGTTGACCCACGGCTTCTCAATTGTGCCAAAAAACGCTCATCAGTGCAACAGTAACCATGCTAATAACGAATTCTCTTTATAGAAGTGGAGTTGTAAAGGGTCGATAATGCATTAAAGCTCACAAAAAGATCTTTAAATCACCCAGAATTTAGCAAAAGGTATTGAACTAAAAGCCCTAGAAAGCCCTATTTTTATTGTCCTGCTAATGGTTTGATATTTGCACAGTTGTGATTCAGTAATCAAGAACATGATATTGTGAATATGGTTACAGCTCATGCATATTAAAATAAATAATATACGTACATAATTATAATTTGACATTAACACGCTGACTTTTGTGCTGATCGCTTTATGAATTGACAGCCTGTCCACTAATCTTCAACACATTAAAGATATTAAACATTCAGTTTGGAGTGAAAGTACAACTAAATAAAAGCTGAATTTGAGAATTTAATTTAATTTTTATGGTATCTGCTAACAATTATTGACTGGCGTAAAACTGAAGGCATTCAATGATTCAGAATCAGATTCAAATAAATAAATAAGCAGTGATTTTGATAATCAGGTTTATTTCTGAAATCTTGGCTTGTTTTGGCTAATAAAGGTTAATGACCAGTAATTTCAAACCCTGATAATATGTATAAAATGTTATCAAATTTAGATAGGTGTACTTAGATAATATTTATAACAAGTTACCTTCTAGTCTAAATGCACACATCTTTGAATTCCATATTAATGTGGCAATACCTTATGCATCCACAAAAGTACTAAAAGAGATTTATTTCATTACAAAGCACATTTCTAAGTGTACAGAGACAAAGGATCCATAGACTGCTCAGTCTCAGGGAACAACACGTCATGGGTGAGACGTGCCCTGTGCCGGTAACACTCAAACTGGACGTGTGCGAACCTGGCAGAGATCAGCCTGTCTGAATCAGAGCGCGGCCCACCCTAAAGGTCACCCACACCCCCATTCCATCAGCATGAGAGGGACACACATCTAGATTTCTAACCACGGACTGAAATGCTATGAGAAGCTGTCTGTCAAACATTAATGCTCTTTTAATCTGCCCGACCATCCCTGAAACATGACTACATCTCACACTGCCCACAGACTGACGAACGGATGGACGGACGGACAAAAAGACAGACTAGATGGATGGATGGATGCATAGATAGACATACAGACAGACAGACAGATAGATAGATAGATAGATAGATAGATAGATAGATAGATAGATAGATAGATAGATAGATAGATAGATAGATAGATAGATAGATAGATAGATAGATAGATAGATAGATAGATAGATAGATGGGTGGGTTGGATGGATCTATCTATCATCTGTCCGTCAATCCATCCGTCCATCTCTCCATCTATCCATCCATCCATTCGCCTATCTATCTATCTATCTATCTATCTATCTATCTATCTATCTATCTATCTATCTATCTATCTATCCTATCTACCTATCTACCTATCTATCTATCTATCTATCTGTCTGTCTGTCTGTCTGTCTGTCTGTCTGTCTGTCTATCTATCTATCTGTCTGTCTGTCTGTCTGTCTATCTATCTATCTATCTGTCTGTCTGTCTGTCTGTCTATCTATCTATCTATACATCCAGATAGATGGATAGATAGGTGGATGGATGGATGGATAGATTCCATCTGGAATACCTCTCTATTTCATCAATTCATTGAACACTAATATTTGTAATTACCAGGCAAATTGTTTCTGCGATCGTTTATGGTCATGACGTCCCTCAGGAGAAGCTGCTCGCTGCTTTCGGCTAATTACAGCTTTAATTTTTAAAGCAGCAGAGGAGGAAGCAAAGTCTCCAAAAATGAAACCTCAGGGCTCCTGCATTGATCCACAGCACTGAAGCTAAATCCAGCTGCGATTCAATTATTCATGCGGGGGAAAGAGTCTGTGCCGATGATGGAGGCTGCCTCGCCTCACTTTGATTATGATGATTAGGGAGCAATTTGTGTAATATTTAATATCTTTTCTAATATTTTTTGTGAAAACTGTGATACATTGTTTCAGGAGTCTTTGATGAATTGAAAGTTCAAAACAGAACAGCATTTATTTCAAATCTTTTGTAGCATTATAAATGTCTTTACTGTCACGTTTGATCAATTTAATGCGCCCTCACTGGATAAATTAAATCATCGTACTGACCACAAAGTTTTGAATGGTACCGTATATACCCCGTTATCATTGTTCAATCAAGTATGGAGTGAAAATGTAATCACTTCCAGCTCGTTCATCACACTGGAAATGGAAGGTCAAATCGAGCAAATTGCATTGTGGGATACAGTATATCAGTGGATCCATACTGCACATTTCAGCTGGGATTTCATGCTAACAGCATAGCTGCATAATATCCACAATAAGACTTCACAATGCATATTGTATACAGCAGAGAGAGAGAAACATGTCTATTTATATGAACATTTATATCTCTCTTAAGAGGTTAATGTATGTTTTCCTAAAGAAGCTGTGACAGCATGTTGCACCAGACTGCATTAGATCAACATATACACACACATACCAGTGTCCCGACTGCAGTTTATCACACCCTCATCCTCACACACACACACACACACACACACACTGAGTGCAGCAGGGAGACACAGAACCCATCAATCTCTGCTCTTGCTCCAGCAGGCTGTTGGCCATTCAGAGCACAAGAGAAGCGGCCGTAGATATACTAGTTAAAGTCATAGATACTACAGTCAGTTCACTTCATCTAACTCAGTGACCTCTTCACTGCCGCACTGATGATAAAGAAAAGGCTGTTTTAGTGGCGGAGCAGCAGAAGAGCAATATCACTAAAGTGTCTAGGAAATCAATAATCTTCACAAACTCAGCAGGTTTGACCAATCATTGCACATGGATTTTCACGCAGTGCAAAGACACTAACATCTTCTTTTTCTGAATGGTGCAAGATTGTGAATGTCTCATTTAACAAGCACATTCTTTTCATTCTATGAGAAATGTATATAACTACCAATATATTTAGAGACGTTTCACAAAAGACAGAATACTAAAATGTTGTTGATTAGTAACAGTGTTTGAAGTCATGCCTCACTATTGCTCATACTAAGCACACTAAGTTTTCAACTTCAGCGGGAAATATAATGTGTGTGCTATTACTTTTCTAAGCACAATCATAATAGTATTACACAGCCAGAAGTACCAGTATTTCAATGAGAAACATATATTCAAACATGACTCTGGAATGGGGATATCAATCAATTACATTTTCAAATGATATGCCAATAATTTATCAAATTAGATGCAACGATCAGGCATAACATTATAATTATTGTGTTGGTCCCCCTTTTGCTGGCAAAACAGCCCTGACCCGTCGAGGCATGGACTCCTCTAGACCCCTGAAGGTGTGCTGTGGTATCTGGCACCAAGATGTTAGCAGCAGATCCTTTAAGTCCTGTAAGTTGCGAGGTGGAGCCTCCATGGATCAGACTTGTTTGTTCAGCACATCCCACAGATGCTCGATTGGATTGAGATCTGGGGAATTTGGAGGCCTAGTCAACACCTCAAACTCATTGTGCTCCTCAATCCATCCTGCAGAAAGAGGCACCCTGACTGGTCAGCGGCTATGCCGCCCCATACACAACAAACTGAGATGACCACACGGGCCAGCCTTCACTCCCCACGTGCATCAATGAGCCTTGGCCTCCTTTTGATAGATCCTGACCACTGCAGACCGGGAACACCCCACAAGAGCTGCAGTTTTGGAGATGCTCTGACCCAGTCGTCTAGCCATCACAATCTGGCCCTTGTCAAACTCGCTCAAATCCTTACTCTTGCCCATTTTTCCTGCTTCTAACACATCAACTGAGGACAAAATGTTTACTTGCTGCCTAATATATCCCACCCACTAACAGGAGCCGTGATGAAGTGATCAGTGTTATAATGTTATGCCTGATCTATGTATAACAGCAATGAAAGACATTACAAAATGTGGCCTTAAACACAATATAATTTTTAGTGATGCATTAAAAACTCAATGCAACCTTGAATCCACACTCCAAACTTAGACTCACTTAGAAAACACACAAGTTAACACACACATGTTCAGATTTGGGAGGTGGTTTGTGCATATTTGAGCATTATAGCTAAGCTGATTAATTATTGGTTAAGCCTTCGAATTTAATAGTTTCTTAAGACTTAAACATAATGTATTTGTTGGAGCCTGTTAGAGCAAATAGACATGTAGGATCTGCACTTCCCAAACTCTGGCCAAATGATATGTGTGGTGTAATGTACACCAGTGATTCACATGCAATGAACTTCAGTCAGCACTAAAGAGCAGCGTGGGGATCGGATATCTCAGGCAGGAAGAACTACAGACACGTAAGGAAGGCTTACATGTACATTGTGAATGCTGAAACCTGTTAACATGGACACCGAAATAAACACACACCGCTTATGATCAGCAGGTCAGAAACCACACGTGCATCGCCATCTGTTAGCAAATGCATCATCATTCACAGTTATAATTTAATGTGTTAATAAGCATGTTTTGTTTGTAGCCAATTAATTTTGCACTTAGAGGAACAATTGTTTTAATTCTACTAATGCACATGAAAGGGAGTGATCAAACAAATGATTCTCTGAGCGTTATTAACTAACACTCGTTTGGGTGTCATAGAGATGAAGCCACTGAAGCGGTTAGCTGTAATCTGAGAGCATTTACAATCAGTATGTGTTTGTATGAGCATCTGAATTTTAGTAGGTATTTAGGGTGTTACTAGACCCAGTAAACTACAACCTTTTAGCCATTTTTAATGTATGCCGATTACAATTGCTTAAAAACATATTTGCACTCCTTTCTGTAATTGTGCAGAAACTGTGCTGGAGTTTATGCATCTAAGTTTTATACTTAGTATGATCACCCAATCACAGCAGACTGGGCGATCTGACCAATCAGAGCAGAGTAGACTAATCACAGAAGACTGGGCCATCTGACCAATCAGAGCAGAGTATACCAATCACAACAGACTGGGCCATCTGACCAATCAGAGCAGAGTAGACCAATCACAACAGACTGGGCCATCTGACCAATCAGAGCAGAGTAGACCAATCACAGCAGACTGGCCATCTGACCAATCAGAGCAGAGTAGACCAATTACAACAGACTGGGCCATCTGACCAATCAGAGCAGAGTAGACCAATCACAGCAGACTGGCCATCTGACCAATCAGAGCAGAGTAGACCAATCACAACAGACTGGGCCATCTGACCAATCAGAGCAGAGTAGACCAATCACAGCAGACTGGCCATCTGACCAATCAGAGCAGAGTAGACCAATTACAACAGACTGGGCCATTTGACCAATCAGAGCAGAGTAGACCAATCACAACAGACTGAGCCATCTGACCAATCAGAGCAGAGTAGACCAATCACAGCAGACTGGGCCATCTGACCAATCAGAGTAGAGTAGACCAATCACAACAGACTGAGCCATCTGACCAATCAGAGCAGAGTAGACCAATCACAGCAGACTGGGCCATCTGACCAATCAGAGTAGAGTAGACTCAAGTATAGGAGGTTTTTAGAGAAACCTTTACTGAACCATTTCAGACACAGAGAAAAGAGCTGATGCTGCAATATGCATTATGAGAGACTTAAAGTGTTTTTTGACCTTGGATGCATGTAAATCTATTGTAGGAAACTCTAAAACAAAATTAGGATCCTTTAAAATAGCATAATGGGGTACTTTAAGTTTCCTTTAACTTCACTTATGGACTAAATGGTTGGTAAACTTCCTGTGGAACATACAAAAGAATCTCTAACAAAAAAACTAAACAAAGATATTGTCCTATTTCATATCCTAACTTGTCTGTGGCCCATTTGAAGTTCCTGTGGATATCATGATGTCATAATTGATGGCAATCGCAGACAAAGACAAGCCCACAACACCAACAGTGTTAAAGTGGCTTCTGAATCACTCACAGGATGACCAGGATGTGATACACACATGCTTGTTTCCTCTTCGTTCGCCTTCATTTTGTGCTCATTGTTTGTGGCTATTCTGAAGGGTAAGGCAGCATTATTTACTAGTGAGTCAGCACATGCCTGGGCAAAGAGGGCAGCTTGATCAGAAACACACACACACACACACACACACACACACACATACACATTCGCACGGCTCACACTGTTTGAAGTCATTCAGAAGTCATGCATTAATAAAACCCATTCAACCTCTATTCAAAGCTGGAAATCATGCAATCTGTCATCATGTCTGTGTTACATTATCCTACAAAATCATTAGAACAAAAAAAGGAAATTATATTTTGCAAAGGGAAAAAAAAATGTTAAGAGCATATTCAGCACATATTCAGTATTTTCATTACTGTAATGCAAAACAAATGAACCTCATTACTGTAATGCATCCCATTGTTTTTCAATTATGTAATAATATATAAATACTTCATACTTCAAAAGTAATCATAAATAATTTGTGGTATTACAGTAATGAGATTTTGATGACAATGATGTCACAGTGCAATATATAATAATGGTCATAAAAATATGCCTTATTGTCATTATGCATTTTTTCATTTATGCATTTCAGTCAGACGTCATTTTGAAATGTTTTGAGAGATTCACCACCTATTAAAACCAAGCAACTAGGAAAAAATACTATGGTAGTCAATGGGGGCGAGATCTAATTGGTTACAAACATTCTTCCAAACATCTGCCTTTGTGTTCAGCAGAACTAAGAAACTCATACAGGTTTGGAACAACATGAGCGTGAGTAAATGATGACTTTCATTTTTGGGTGAACTATCCCTTTAAATCTCTGAATGTCTGTGCACAATAATAGAATGAATGAAACAATGAACTAAATCACTGGGCAACTGTGATAAAGAGGTTCTCATATCATATTTCTGAAGACAGCTGCAGTATTTGCAGGAGGACTTTAGCTGCTGAGCATTGCCAGAAAACTGGTATATTTAGAGGTGACCGTATATAATAGTAATCACTGCTGCTCGAACAGATGGAAAAACAAACATGGCCCAAGAAGGAAGGACAACTGCTGAACCTCACCTTGAGCTCTTCACAAGATCATCGCAATAATCACATCATGCAAAAAAAGTATGTGATTGCATCTTTAAAGAACGCATTACAATCTTGACTGTCCAAATGATGCTATTTAATTACATACAGTACCAGTCAAAAGTTTGTAAATTCTTACCATAGAAATGATTATGCATAATTACATGCAACTAACCCTCAACCAAACCCTACTCCTATAGTAAGTACATGTACATTAATATTACTCAGTACTTAAATGTATAATTACACTGTGACACCTTAAAATAAAGTGTAACCACAGTTTGGAACCATTAAGATTTTTTATGTTTTTGAAAGAAGTCTCTTCTGCTCACCAAGGCTGCATTTATTTGATCAAAAATGCAGTAAAAACAGTAATATTGTGAAATATTATTACAGTTTAAAATAGCTGCTTTCTGTTTTAATATATATTAAAATGGAATGTATTTCTGTGATGCAATGCTGAATTTTCAGCATCATTACATCATTATGGTTTAATCTTAATATTTTTGTGGAAACCGTGATATATTTTTGTTTCTGGATCTGGATTATTTGATGAATAGAAAGGTAAAAATACTATTTATTTGAAATAGAATCTTTTGTAATGGCTCTTTTGATAAATTTTCTTGTTGACTAAAAGTTTATATATATATACACTTGCCTAAAGGATTATTAGGAACACCTGTTCAATTTCTCATTAATGCAATTATCTAATCAACCAATCACATGGCAGTTGCTTCAATGCATTTAGGGGTGTGGTCCTGGTCAAGACAATCTCCTGAACTCCAAACTGAATGTCAGAATGGGAAAGAAAGGTGATTTAAGCAATTTTGAGCGTGGCATGGTTGTTGGTGCCAGACGGGCCGGTCTGAGTATTTCACCATCTGCTCAGTTACTGGGATTTTCACGCACAACCATTTCTAGGGTTTACAAAGAATGGTGTGAAAAGGAAAAACATCCAGTATGCGGCAGTCCTGTGGGAGAAAATGCCTTGTTGATGCTAGAGGTCAGAGGAGAATGGGCCGACTGATTCAAGCTGATAGAAGAGCAACTTTGACTGAAATAACCACTCGTTACAACCGAGGTATGCAGCAAAGCATTTGTGAAGCCACAACACGCACAACCTTGAGGCGGATGGGCTACAACAGCAGAAGACCCCACCGGTACCACTCATCTCCACTACAAATAGGAAAAAGAGGCTACAATTTGCACAAGCTCACCAAAATTGGACAGTTGAAGACTGGAAAAATGTTGCCTGGTCTGATGAGTCTCGATTTCTATTGAGACATTCAGATGGTAGAGTCAGAATTTGGCGTAAACAGAATGAGAACATGGATCCATCATGCTTTGTTACCACTGTGCAGGCTGGTGGTGGTGGTGTAATGGTGTG